>VWZV01002569.1:0-202373 GCA_013397155.1 Irena cyanogastra | reverse complement strand
TTTATTTATATTTTAACCCTCTGTACGTCAGTTACAGAACTCCGGTCCGGACCCTTTTTTAATTTGCTTGCGCTTTCTGAACTTGTTTCACTTTTGGGTACAGACAGTCATGCCCACTTCACAGTGCAATGACAATGACTGATAGATTTGAAATGAATTAACCATCTGGAGCCCATTTCTTCCCGGTGTGGGTGCTGACCCACAGCAGTCCTCATGCCCAAGCCAGCATTGCTCTTTGATGCTCTCTAGGGATCCATGGTAGAGAGAGACTGCTGATTTTTTTTTTTTTTTTCCTCTTGGCATCAACACCATCAGGACTCGCAGCATCCTTATGCTGGCTACAGGGAGGTGCAAAAAACAACTACCTGGTTATTCATCCACTTCAGCTTTTTGCTTGGGATCACAAGAAGTTGGCATTGCCACTTCAGGATGTGGTGAAACCAAAGTGCATGGCAGTGGTACACAGGATGCTGTTGTAATCCAGTTTCTCTTTGGGGTAATCGATAATTCTGTCTATTAGAAGAGATATAATTTTGTCAGAGTTGCCAAACACAGTGGAATTCTTACAGACCTGCCGCTGGGTTTGGTGCTGGCATCAGCTGGGTTCCTGTTGTTAAAATGCATTTCACAGTCAGTGAAGCACTTTGCACCTGGGAGTCCTCCAGCCCTGTGATGGAAGGGGCAGCTGTGTCCTGGAAGGCCTCTTAAGGCAGTGTTAATTCCCAGTGCTCCTTTCTGGGCAGAAGAGCCCACTCAAAACACCAGTGTGGACAAGAAGCTTGTGACAAACACCTCTGAGTAAGTCAATATTTCCATGTCTCAGTGTATTCATGTGAATACTGGATGCTTTTAAAAAAATGTTTTAATTTTTTTTTCTTTAGCTGTAATTAGAACTCATTAAAGACTAAGTGGATCAAAGCCTATGGACTGTGATACAGTTATAGACCATGTGTGTGGTAGTCTAAGAATCTATATTCAGTTCTTGACAACACAGACTCGACAGTTTCTGTGCTTTCACTCCCACTTGCTATAAATATATGATGGAAAAATCTAAGTGTTAAAAATTTTAGTGTGTTTCCCAGGCTGTTCCTGCAATGATATTATTGTGCCAAAGTGGATCATAGGTGAGAGTGGGGAGTGGAATCTGCTGTTCCATAATCTTATTGCCTCATAGTGATGTTAAAGTACTGTAACAGTGATACTGTACATCTGACAAGTCAAACAAGGGCTGTGCAAAGAAAACCACAACTCATTTCATCATTGAGATTAAAAAAAATAGTAAATTTTTGGTTTTATTTCTTAAGGTGAAAGGTTCTGAACTGTCTTTGTAGTTATTTCAAATATTATTTCACTTCTATACCTTTACCTACCTGCCAAAGCTCACAGGTGTAGGGGCACAGCTGGGCAGCACTTCTGGGTTTGCTTCTGAGGAAAGTCTGTCTTAGAGCTGGCAAAGCAGTAAATCCTCGAGTGGCTATTGAACATTTGAACTTCTATTACTGAGCAAAAGAATCCTCCAGTTCTGCAGGACTTCATTCATAGTTTTTGCATGGAATTTCATGTTTTAAAAAAATCTACAAGAAGAAAAACATTATCTCTAAATTCTAATGTGAATCCTCAGAAGAAGAACATAAGATTTCTGTAGGTGTAGATGTTTTCCTCATTCCTTGTTGACTAGTTTTCATCAGTCTTTTCTCAAACAGAAAGACAATCTGCTGTGCATTAACTTTCCTTTGGGGTCTGCCATCTTTTTCCCTCCCTAATGCAGGTACAAATCTCATGTGTGGAGGCGTTCCTGCAGTCTAAGGGAAGTTGCAACAGCATTGGAGTTACAAAATGTTCAATCCTCTCTCTTACAAGTGTTTTCCATTATATATTTTTGCAAGGATGGTAAAATACAGCTTAAAAATTACTTGCTCAGCACAAAATCACTTCCCTATTGATTTGGTTACCTTGCTGCTTTTGCCGTGTGGGCCAGCAAGCAGTTTTGTTTCCTTTGGTGAACTTAATCAATGAGGAGAGAGAGAGAGAGAACATGGAAGTAAATATGTGTGTTCATATCAAAAAACTTACCATGCATTTCAGCAATGTTCATACCAGAACAATTACTCTTGTTTTTCGTGAACGTTCCTGTAACAAAAAAACAATTTTCATCTAAGCATGGTTATTCATTTTCCTCATGAAAGCTTGGAATTTATTTATTAGGAATATTCAGAGAGATATGCAACTGGTGGTAGTGTTGTGTACCATTGGGAAGCCTTAATGATTGGCTCCTGAGACCTCCTTCCCTCTCTGTGCTGTGGATTGGCGTGGGTGGGGATAATTATTGGTTTCAGTGCAATGTGCACCAGTGCCCTTCTGAGCAGAGGGGTCAGGCTGCAGGCTGTAATTGCTGGATAGATGGATTTCTAGTGAGTTGTGGTCTACAGGGCAAAACACTTACTGGGCACACCACCCCTGCTTCTGCACAGCTCTGCAGCTGCACACTCCCAACTTCATTTTTACACATGATGGGCGCTGTCATTCCTGCTCTCTGAATGAATCAAAAAATAAAAATCTTGCCATTAGTCCCATCATGTGCTTATAGTTTCTGGCTTTCTTATTTGACTACACTGGAATTATTTGAAGTTTTTTCTTTGTCGTTGGTTTTTTTCCTTTTTTTTTCCTTTTTTTTTTTTCCCCCCAGATACTTTTCTGCCCATATTCAGTTTGGAGTCCCACAAGACTCCAAAGTGCAAAAATTATATTAGTGGTACTTAAGAGTGTTAGTAGGGCTTTGTTTATTACTGTATCATCTTGTTATCTCACCAAGAATGTTATGATATTTTACGTGCCTGGTAGTTTCTAAAAATTTGGAAATACGTCTGAGGAATATTTTTTTAATTTCCCTTTTTCAGATAGGAAAGCTGAAGCATAAAACCAGAAAGATTCACTCAGGATGCACAAAAAGGCTGCTGTTAAGCAAGAAATAACCTGAATCATGGACTCTTAGAATCCTATTTTATTATTCATTACTGATCCATATCATGTCCTATTTGAAATATATGGGAGTCAGGATTTTATTTTCTGTTTCTTTAAAAAGAAAATATTTCTCCTAATAAAAGACCTTGTGGTAAATACAAATAATTGTAAGTTACTGAATCCACAACGACTGAGTTCTTTCCTTGTTTGGTTTGGAGTGATTTTTTTTTTTTTGTTCCATGAAGTTACAAATGTGTTATTTTTACTCAGTGCTGATTTTGATCTTGACATCCTGCAAAATCTCAAATTCACATTCCCTCTGCTGAGCATCTTAGAGGAGAGAGACACTCCTCTGTAAGAAGAAGATTTTTTGATTAGTTAGTGGTTCATCATAGTAGGATTACAAGTCTTTCTCAAGTATTATTACATAGTAAATACAAATTTATTTTTAAATTGCATGGAATGCATTTTCCTGGTACTCAGCAAATGAAACTATATCAAACAAACTAATTCAGCTACAGAAAACAATACCTAGATTTTGACAAAGAAATGGTCTTTTTTCGTTCTCTCTTTTTTTTTCTTTTAATGTTCCCATTACTTTATTCTGCATACTATTTAGAGTAGTAGAAAAGGTGAAAAATTCAGTTTTAGTGCGTCTGTGTGTAAGTGGTACATGTTGGGAAACGTTCAGAAGAATGAAATGAGTGTGCTGAAGGAGTCCATGGTGTTTGTGTTGGAAGGCAGCCTCTTGGGAGCTGCAATCTGCCACTGAAGCACGGTGTGTTAAAGGAACCCACTGCTTTACAGGGCATCTTGGATCATTGGCATTTATTTCTGTGACTGCACTGGGGCAATCATAAATCATCCTGTCGATAGGGCCCTCCCCTGGAGTGTTTGGATTTGAGACATTGATCCCTAGGAGTCCACTTTTATAAAGAAATACTGTCCATTTCCATCCAAGAAAAGACACCATTGAGGATAAACATGGACACAGGAAGACCTGTCTTCCTTTTGGTATTTGCTTTCTTCTCCAGACAAATAAATGATCTGGGTTTGAATTCCACATCCTGATGCTGTTAATCTTCTTGAGTTAGTCCACTTTTGATATTCTCTGCATATGAATTTACCTCAATAAGTACATGCCAAAAAGAGAATGTGCAATCAAAAAATGGCACCAATATATGGTGTGTTAAAGAAATTAATTTTAGTGTCAATAAATACATCAAATAATTTTTAATATACGACAGGCAAAAAAATATAAAGTAAGAGGCAAAGAAAAATCCTTCAGTAGTGAAATTGACATTAATGAGTAAAGAACAGTTCTAATGTTTCAAAAAAGCAGTTGTCCACAGGAATGTGTGGGTGTTAAGATGTGTACCACAACATGAAACATTGCTGTGCCACATGTGTTAAAAATATACTTTAAAGAGAATTACTGCAATTTGATTTAATTATATTCGTAATAGATGTTCACACAGCTTCCTGGTTATAACTGATTAATAACACTGAGCACATTCTAACTAAAGGCCAGCTGTGGCATAGGCACAAACATAGGAAATATGGAATACAGCCATCTGTATTCTGAGGTGCAAATAGCTTTGCTTCAGTTAAAAAATTTTTAGTGTACAAATACATATATTTGCATATACACACGTGGCTATATGTATATATTCATAAAAAAGTATTCTTCTTTAAATAGTTCTTGTTTGTATTTCACCATAAATTAATGTGAAATGCTTGTGTTACTCTTTAAACAGCTGCTTCCTCAAGTCTTTTTAGTGTACCTCCACATTTTTATGATGTGCTTATGAAGTTTTTGAGGTTACAGGTAACTCTCATGTTAGATCTTGAATCTTCAGTTTTGGAAAGCACTGTGTAGTCAGCTGCCAGTTTTTATTAATTACTTCAATTTATTCTTTCCATAATATTTCGGCTTTCTCATCTTGTAGCTCAAACTTCTGAGAAAGTTTGGTTTGCAACTCTAGCAAGTTCTTCAGCAGCTACTGCTGGTTAGTCAGCATTTTATAGGTGATTGTCGTTGTGTAGTACAATAGTAAAAATGCTGTACTGAATAATGCCATATATTTAATAGACTTACAATTTTTGCAAGCAATATAAACCTTAAAATGATTCCTAAAATAGGGCTCTTTCTTGATATCTTTTCATCTGTTATACTAAGAAAATATAGTGCATAATATTTTCTGAGGCTTCCTTTAGAAATTTCCGTGGTCAACAGCCATAACGGTGTTTTGCAGTTCTGCTTTGCTGGGTAGGAAGCTGCTCTGTGCTGAGGTGAGAATGCTTTCATTTCCAGCTCTTATCCTGGGAAGGGTTTTATTTCACCAGAGGTTATTTGTGCGGGGCTTCTGCAATGAGCTGTGGCAGTAACTCTGAGATTTCTCTTTGAGAGCGTTCCCCAACCTTAGGATCTGATCTGACAACGCCTTGGCCCTGGTCCTGGCTGCACTGCAGGCTCTTTGCACCATGCAGAGCACAAGGTGACTCTGGAGCCAGTTTAATTGGCCATGGAGGGATGTGCACAGCAGAAGGAGCCTCCCTGGAGGCTCTGCTGTGCGTGGCTGGGCCGTGCTCAGGGAGCTGCCAAGCTGATGGTGCAGGAGCCTTTGGGAACGTTGGCAGCCAGGGAAAATCCGATTAGACTTTGGACAGCTATGATTTATGTGAGAAGCCTACACCAATAAATGTGCAGCCAGTCCACTTGCCAGCCAGGGTGTGAGGAGAGGTGCTCAGAGAACTTGTGTGTTCACAGACTGGTTTCAGTTTTAGTGTATCTCCACTCTGTGCCGTGTTAAAGACATGATAGTTTCAGTTAAAACTCTAGGACAAATAATTTAATCAATGTGCTTACAGTTTTTTTTTGCTGCATAATTATAATTGTGATAGAAATGTCCCAGTCTGTGGGTTTAACTTCATGCCTAGGCTCATATACAACCCAGTGTAAAGAGCTCCTCATTCCACTGGAAAGGGTTAACAGGACATGAAGAACAAGGGATGTGTAGTTAAGATATTTGCATGAAATTGTTAGGGGAGTTGTGGGAAGCATTTTAATCTTATAATTTTTCACCAATTATTCCTTTTTTAAAAGAACATCACAAATTTGAACACAGCTAAAAGGCCCCAGGCTTTACCACACATCCCAACTTTTGCAATCACAAGAGAAAATGTTCCCTTTCAGATTTTTATGTTTTCTTCAGCCATCTCTTCACTTAGACAGTAAAGGGAAATGATATTTAAGCTTTTCTCTTTTCTTTCTCATCCTCCTACCTAGAAAATTATGGCACTGAGTCAGGTGGGTAATTCAGAATAGAAAGAATAGCTCTTGTTTACATCCTTATATCTAGTTTTCAGAGCTCTTTTTATATTTCAAAATTATTTTCTCTGATAGTTCTGGGTGTAAATTTGGCAGACTGTTCACACTGCATTTATTGGTGATTCAGTACCAATTGTCCTTCTCTGAGAAGGTAGTAATGATTTTTTATGCTTTTTTCTTTCTTTCTTTTGCCCTTTTTTTATAATATTCAAATCCTGGCAACAATTGCATCATTCCCTCACTAAATTTTGAAAAATATTCATTACCATAAGGGAACTATAGCTAAGAATCTCTTTGTGACTTTTTATAATAGAAATGTGCAAAAATAATAGGACTATTACATGTGTAAAAGGCTATGTTCATCCTTTATGTGTCTTAGAATTTGAATAGATGAAATATCAAGACTCAATGAATTGTTATCTTCCCCACTACTGAGTCAAAATAGCAACAGTGGCATTTTTGGGATGGCCATAGGATACCCAGGATCCCAGTTTGAACTGTTTGCACTTTGGCCTGAGTTGGGCACTGGCTCACTGGAGTGTCACATAGTCACCAAATTGGTGGTGCTGACCCACACTGTGGCAAAAAGAGAAAATCCTTTGGATTACCCGATCCTCTTTGGAATTACATGTTTATTTTAGCAGAAGTTACATGTTTATTTTAGCAGAAAGAGTAAGGCATTAAATAGGCTCAGAGGCAGAGTTACCCTGGCTTAGGTGCATCCAGACAGTGACTGAGAATTATTGGCCAGTCAGTGTTAAAGCCTCTCAAATGTAACTTCAGTTTTTTATTGCTACTCAAAGTACCTCCAGTAGCATTTATGTTTGTAATTTCTGAAAGCTTATTTATTACTGAGAAAGAGAAAATTGTTAGATATTGTATATTTACAAATAATAAGGGCTTAACCTTGCTGGAATATTTGCTGATCATCAAATGGTCATTATTTTACATTCCTGCTTGAGTAAAGATGTGAAGTATTCTTCTGGCAAGAGATACAAAGGCAGACATGAGGTGGAGAGCAGGTGATATTTAAAGAAACAAATTCATAAAGAGGGGGTTGAGAATAGCCTGTATTATTTACATACCGTGGTACGTGAACTTTCCAAGCCAAGTGATATAGATATTGTCTGTCTTTTTAAGATGTGTCCCATCAAAAGCTTTGTTTCAGAACTCTGTCTTTCAACTGTACATTTGTGACCATATTTTGAAATTTTAAATTTTGACTGTCCCAACATGAAAGATTTATTTCTGTGATTGCAGTCATGGCACTGTATCCCTTTGGTATTTCTACCATTGTCATAGGTTACTTAAGCAGTCTTGATCTGTATGTTCTGTCATTTCTGCAGGAAACCCAATGTATTTCTGGAAGTTTTGATAATGTGTTAAGATATAGATATATCTATCTATCTATATGTGTTAAACCATATATTTTGTTGATTTCTCTATAAAAGACATATAGTTTTGCCATTTTGTTCTGATTTTGGCTTCTGCCAGAAATAATTATGTTGAGGTTTCTCTCATGTATTTATCATGCATCTTATTTGATAGTCCAATTCAGAAAAAACATTTATCTGCTGGACATAAAATAAATGGTGCTTAGCATTATGAGAGTATTAAAAACAGTCTTCAGTGAAAGTATCCCATTCCAACAGGTTGGCTAACATTTCTTCTCTCATCCCAGATGCTAATTGAACCTCAAACTGGAGCAAATAGTCCAGCAAAACAATGTAACATCACCTGAAAAATATGCCCCTGCAACATTTCACAGTGGGAGATGCAGCCATGCAGGGCGTGTGGCATTAAAGCTGTGTCACACCCTGGCACATCAGCTGTGTCATTTCAGCCACGCCGCAGCAGGGCAGGCTCGGGGTGACGTGCCACAGCTGAAGAGCCAGCATATGACAAACTCTTCATTTAAACAAGTGTGCCAGGTGCCAGGAAATCCTGCAGTCTCCACTGATGTTCTGTATAATCAGTCTCCAAGCCACCTTGCTCTCTCCAGTGTGATATTTTCAAACACCACTTAGGCAGAACAATGATTATCTACGCTTTATGTGTGCATCTGGAATAAAATAATGCCAGTAACACTCTCCCCACTATCCTGCCTCTACATCTGTAAATCATTTAAATATAGCCCTTTATTTCAGAACTCCACATTTGCCAAGGAATATCAGAAATCCATATAAAGTCCCAAGTGCCAGATTTTGTGTCTGGATCTCTGATTTAGATGAATAATGTGTAAAAGTTCATGAGGTGTGAAACTGCATATAGATAGCTCCTACTGCTTTATGCACATGAGAACATTAAGGTTTCTTCCAAGGTCAGTTCAATTTATGCTCACCAAAGCCTCTCAGAAATGTCACTTGCCTTCAGATAAAGCACAAGACTAAGAATTTTGTTAATATTAGCTTATTGTCCCACCATACTCACTTTTGAAACCCCATATTAAAAGAGGGATGATGTGAAGACCATACTTTCTTGAAGATGTCATGATATATTGTAATTGTAATTTAAAAGTAAGGACTGCTGGCTACTCTCACAATCTTCATCTTCCATATGCTTAAGAGTTATGAGCTAGATTTAATATTAAATTTGGGTCTAAGGCTTGTTTAAAAAATAACCACAATGGATGCAGACATACCTATTTTTTTACACATTTCAAATATACTCACCTATTCCTTGTTCGGACTCATCCATCCCATTATTGGAAATCATGTTTATAACAAAATGTATTTTTCCCTGTTCAAAACAATTAGCTGATCTTATAAATAGGCCAGTGCAATTTTTCACTAAAAGTTGTATTGCAATTAATAGCACTGTCAGTCCTTGTAACTGTGAATTGTTGATAACTGCAGGCTATTGCTAATGCCACAATAAAGAGTTATTTTTAAGGCATGCAGCTACATACTAAAGAACTTGCTGACTGGATTTGATGAAACTGTTTTGGATAAAAGAATAGGCTTACACGAAATGGAAGTTGACCAAAAGGTGTGATCACTGACCAACATGAGATAAATAAAACTACCTGTTAGAATGGTCCAAGGAGAAGAATTCATACCCTTTATTTAATGTTTATGAATTATATTTAATTTATAGTTCATTGGCTCAAATATATTCCAGAAACAGTTACTTCCATTTGAAAATGTTGAGCTATTCAGCTGAGCGGTGCCTCTGTTCAAGTGTTTTGTGTCATAATAACTTCCACATTGAAGTTTTAGATCCCTTGCCAGTAGCTCATCAAAAAGTGTAAGGATTAGCATGAGTAATACAGATTTATGTCTGCTGAGATCCAGGGAGGTTCTTTTGTGGAAAAGGATAAGACTTGTCATGTCTTACTTTCCAGCAAAGCTTTTCTCTGGAACCGACCAGGTTTGGGTGTCACTAAACCTGAATACTATCAGAATTCTAAAGTGATACTCTTAATCCTTAGTCACCATTCTTCTTTGTGACTGCTAATAACTTGCTAAATTAAGTGTTAGTCTTTGCTGCTCTTCTTTTATTTTTTTTCCCCTCATAATCTCTGAGAAGCTGTTGATGAGAACATGGCTCTGAAATGGTGCTTATGAGTTTGTGGCTGTTTTGGAAAACAGGACATGAGGATTAAATCAGTAGGCAACACAACATAAATGAGGCATTATTTATGTCTTGTGTTGACATAAAGATAAGCTGCTACATGCTGTGTTATTTCTGCACTGGAATTTCTACAGCACTTTCTTTCCAACCACACTAAAGTGAGTAGTCATAGATACAGAATGTTTGAAGTCCAACACAATCCATGACTTGATAATAAGTACCCTTGAAGTGATTCAACTTTAGGGTAAAAAAATCATAATCATGGTGGGTAGACAAATTCACTTCACTTTTATGCCATTTGGATAGTCAGGGAGCTCTAAGCTGTATCAGTTCCTAGAAGTCATAAGGCAACAGTGGCTTGGGAGAACTTTCCTGTGGATTTCACATTTTAGAGTTCCAGTCATTGCTGTGGCCCATCCCTTATGTGCAGTAGTTTTGAGTAAGGTATACCAGGCACACCTAAAGATAGGAAGTTTTTAATGTATCAATGATCCTGATTTTTCAGATTTACCTATGAATTCTTTCAGAGCTTTTTTTCCCTCCCTGAAAGAGTGTTTGTATTTCTTAAGCACAAATATACTATATTTCTAGTCAGAAGATTAAAAATGTAAATGTGTTGTTCCCTGAGATGTTCATATCTTTTTGTGGATTTACTGGTGGGAGAGAAAAGCTGGCTAGAGTTTTAAGAAATATTTACATATGTGAGTTGAAATGTTGCTAACTGCACGAAGAAAGACTGCTTTCAGCTTACAAGAGGCATTTTTAATGCCAACTTTAATTAAATTTTGCAAATGCTGTATTGCTAAGGAACACAAGGTTCTGATAAGAGAGAAAATTTTTTAAGGCTGGAATGATTCTTTAAAGTCTTCAATATCTGAATAATTAGTAAAGCATATGTAGTTACAAAATAAGTATCAGCATTGCCCCTTTGAAAAGCACAGTAAGAAATGTCTTCAAATTCCTGTAGAAGTAAAGCATACTTCTTTGGATCAGAAAATACATATGTGTTGACTTTGTTTAAGAAATAACACCTGTGCTAACAACAGTGAATTTAAAACTGTGTCAGAATTTCTGTAAGAAAGCCTAACATTGGCTCCACTTGCTTGATCATCTGAATGAAATTTCAGATACCTATATCCTGTTACAGTTGCACAGGATATAAACTTTTTCTGTTTTACCTTTTTAACTCAGTCAAATTGCACAAGAATGAGCTTTGCATGCCTAATGAAGAATGGCTCAGAAGATCAGGAACAAAACATTTTTATAGAACTAAAACAAACTTCAGATATGTGAGTGCAGAAACTGTTGCTTAGCCACAAATGGTTTCTGTCAGATTCAGCTTTTACCTTGGCTATTCCTGAAGGAATCTGGATTACATAATGAGAATTTCCATGAACCATCTCATCATAATTTTAGAAATTTCAGTGCTGAATAGTACATTAAGCTTTATTATAAAACTTTGTGACTGAGTATTTTTACTTTGTGAAATATATTTGCTCCATATAGTTTTGTTTACATTAGTTTTCCTGTTTGTCAGCTATTTTTTGATTGTCTAGAATTTGAAAAAAGGAGACAAAGTATCAGTAAAATTCTGATCACCAATGTTGAGGATTATATCATCCAAAATAGCAAACAATTGCAGGTTCTCTCTATTTCCAGTGCCCTTTGTACTGGACATGTCTAAGGGGATGCTCATTATGTATTGTGAGTTACAAGTAATTACAATTTATTCCAAGAATTAATGAAATTGAAAATATCCTTCATCTGGATTTTATGGTAGGATGAGAAGCTGTGCATCAGTTTTAAATTTGGCAATCAAAAAGGAGTAAACATATATAATATGCATTAGTCCTCGATGAAACCATCTGGATGGAAGTGTTTTCAAAATATGAAATATTTGCAGTGATACAAAAAAATCTGCTAAGATTTTTCATAGATAGGCTTTTTTCCTTTCCCACATCAAAACCACAGAGCAAATGTGATATAGTTGAAAAACTGATGATAAAGGGGTTTTTCTGTTTCAGTCAAGTTATTGACAGCTTCTATCACAGCTTTATATCTCTACATGAGTGTGCAGCATTTTTCTCTTCATTCTAGCTCCTTTTACAGCTTTTAATCTATTTTCCTTCCTGTAGTCTATGATTCCACTACTCTTCTTATCTAAAGATGGAGAATGATGCTTCACAAGGGAAGCAGGTTTGCCATCAGAGATGGCACCAAAATTTCTTTAAATGCTTCTGTTAGTAATATAAAAAATATTTTGTATAAAAGAGATTATTTTGTAAAAGAACTCTCTTGGAAATTCATTTGTCCTCCAGTTGAAATATGTTCTTACCTCCTTTTCTTAGTTATACAATAATTGTAACCCACCTTTCTCTAGACCCAGTGTGGACAAAAGTAGCAGTACTTGTTGCTGATGGTGTGGATTTAAAGAAAACAACCTCTCTCTGAAGTATTTAAGAGTTTATAGGGCATGGAGATTTTTTCACTTTTACCTTGACTTGTGTATCTCAGAAAAAACACTGTATTTAATGAAGATGTCAACATGATTTGCATAGATGGCAGTGAAGTAGATTTTCCTCATTGTGAAGTTGATGGCAAGCCTTTCCTCCTTGCTGTCCTCTGCAAATTACATCCCCTTCCTAAACTCTTGTTTCAAAATGTCCTTCTTGCTGTGAGAAATGTATTAGGTTAGTTACCTAGCACTTATTTAGTGACATGGCTAAAAGCACACATGGGGTTTTGGAGGTGTGGGTGAGCTCTGTCACAGACAGCAGGAACAGAGGAGCCTCAGAAAGCAGAGTATCCTGTAACACAAGTCTATGAAATTATGTCCTCAGGATATTAAAAGTCTATGGTGACTGAATTTTTTCATGTCTTTAGTAATTTTACTAGTTAGCAAGGATATTTAGTGGACTTCTGTAAATATTGAAGTAAATTTAAATTTGCAAGTGTGAAATCAGGTTCCAAGTTGATAGACTGGTGCCTAAATATAACTGGCCTGATTTTTAAAAGGTTGAATATCAGGTCAGTCATACTGAAGCAATGGAAATTATTACCAAGGGAAGGATACCAGAGACTGGTTTAGATGTCAGTTTGGAAAACTTGGACTTTGGGCTTTAAATTCAAAATATATACAATATATACAATAACTCTTTCATGTCACATCTAAGTTTTACTGTTGGTCTTTGTTAAAAGTTGTGAATGAGAAGTTGTTAATGAACTTTTTATGCACTTTTGAATTCTGTAACTGAAATTCCTGTTCTCAGATGACCAGGTGTTTAAATCCAGGTGCACTGTAAGTGCCACTTTACTGAATATTTATGAACTTCTCTAGATGTAAAGTGAGCTAAATGGAACAAATGCCAGTTTGGGTTAGCACACAAGTAAACCTGGACAGGAATTGTCTCTCATACCCCTGTTCTGTTGGAAAATGCTTTGTAATGAAATGATACACCGTAATTTAGTGATTTAATATTATTGTTACTGTGCAAACACTTAAAATGTTAGTCTGTTAGTCTTAAAACTGTTGTGGTTCCATATTTTATTACAAAACATAAAACATGCAATGCTGCAGTTTGTATCCATCTATTTGTATCTAGACTTTTCTAGGTTTTTTCTTAGCAGGATTTTGGGAGCAAAGAAAAGATCATACACAGAAAATCCTTTCTGAATTTTAACTTAGTTTGATGGCTCTTGAAAGCAAGCTTTGAGAGGTTAATGAGGGTTCTGTGAGTGTTCACAGAGTGATAGCCATTAAAAAGATGACAACTGATGTGGTAATTATATCTTTTTATGGAAAATTCTCTCTGCTTATCTGATCATTACCGAATTCATAGTGACTTTCTGAACCCCAGCTCAAGAAGGTTTTAGAAGCTGAGGACCCATGACTGTGAGCACCTTGTTCCTGTTGCCTTGTTTCCAATGCTTGCATTTTTCAATGAGTAACTGCACAGCAATGGAAAAAGATACTATTGTTTTGTCCCTTAATAGTTGCTTCTCCAGAAATTTGTGTAAGCTGGAAATATGCTAATTTGATGTATCTTTTGGGCATATGGAGGTAACTCTGTGTAAGTTTGGGATGCTGTGGAAAAATAGAAATTTTGAAAAATAGACAGATTTAAAATATTGTGAGTACGACACATGGAGATTTCATCCATCCCCAGCCTCCCTTCTCCAAAAGTTTTCCTGCACAAGTTTTAAAATACTTGAATGCATATATTATTAATTATCTATTCAGCATTTGGCTGCATTTTTCTCCTTGCAGTTGTGAAACAGTCACGTGTAATGAAACCTTGCCAAACACCACAGGGAGGTTGTCAGAAAATGGAGGTTCTTTACATAAGTAACATATGTAGATGAATATATAATTAATTAAAAAGAGTGTGTGAGAGGCTACATCCTCTGTAAATCTGCAATATATTATTCATTTTTCTTCGCCTTTTCATTAGTTAACTTATTACTGTAATTATCACTCATCTTTTGTGGCAAGCTTTTTAGATTAGAATTAATCACTCTAAAAATAATGCAGTCACCTAAAATAGTCACAACATCGAAGATGAATTCTTTTGTGGTGCTGCAACCTGATACACCTTGGTGAAAATTTGTAGATGTGGCATTTTATATACATTAGGGAAAAACAGGCTGACTGCATGAGAAAAGGAGTGGTGAGTCAGAGGAGGGAGATAGGAGTGACCTTTTCCTTTTTTGTTCTTTGCCTTGTCTTGCACTTGTGGTACGTAGTCATCATTTTCAGAGCAGAAAACTGCCAGGCTAATTAATTCAGTATAATGTAGAAATGCTTTCTGAAGTTAATCAACAATTTTATGTAATTTAAAAAAATAATTGGGTTGTAAGATCTTTAACTGTATTCACATTATCAATAAATAATATTCACAAGTCACAGAAAAATTCCTCGTGGTGTGTGTCAATCTATCATTTGACAGTTTTTGGCCAAAAAGTTGTCTGATGTTCCTTGACGTGAGAGTTTCTGTAGTATTCAAAGGTTAAAAAAATCCCCTAAGTGATGTAAAATATGGTCTGCATTTCCTTCTCATTTTTTTCTTGTAGTGGTATAATATTGTGCTCTCAAGAAGTAATTATGACATCTGAGAATGGATTTAGAGGTGTAAAAGCTCTAAATTAACCCTACTTGTAAGAAGGGACTGAGGACTGTATGTAATTTTCTTCTGTGGTAATGGTTTTAGAAGGTGGGTGAGAGAATCAGCCCCAGTTGGAGAGATCAGCCTTGCAATTTTTCCACCATCACTTGCACTTGGAGTACTTGTGACAATAGAAATGGAAAAATATTGGAAGGAAATTATTTTGGATCATGCAGCATGATATCTTTATGCGTGATGGATAATGCTGGTGAGTGGGCTGTCAGCCAGGAATTCTTTTCCACTGCTGAAGCTTCAGACTGTGGCAGGACTTGCATTAGGTGCAGTCTACAGAAATATTATTTAAGACTAGATTTTCAGCTGTTTGCCCTCTGAAAAGAAGAGCTTTCACATTTACAACTCTCTCAAATCCAACAGATCTCAGTTTCCCCAGGGAGGGAAGAAACAAGGCCAACCTCTTTTCTTTTATCAAAGGTGCCATCAATGAGCTAATTGTCTAATTCTGATCAATATTTTTATCATGTCTGTTTGGGCCAGCTTTTATGTCCAGGCAGGAAATATGACACGTGCTCTTTTTGAAGTTGCTTTGAAAAGATCAGCAGAAGACAAGTTCTAATTGCAGCTCCTGTTCCTCTGGTCTTATATTTAAGAACAGAGCAGGACACTTTCCATGTGTCCTTGTCACAGTAGCTCCCAGTCTGCTGGCCTGCAGACACAAACACTCTGTATAAAAGTGTAGGTAATTAATGCAAGCAGTGAAAATGGCTCTCTGGTTTGCCTTTATATCAATCATTCCAAGTTCAAACACCTCAATGAAAATAGCAAAATGGCAGATTTTTAAAAATTCCTCTGTGTGATGACTAAAGTGGTAGAGCAATCCTGAATTCCCTGGTAGTTGTAGTAGTAGCTGCCTGTCTAAATCTTGCATATTCAACATTAGGAACAACTTAGAGAAGGTATTTGGTATGAGTAAGTCAATCTGTATTAAAAAAATACAAGTGGTGAGGTATCAGACAGCTCAAGTAAATTTATGAAGCCTTTCACTAGCCAATGTTTCAGCAGGAAATCCAGAGGGATAGATTTTCCATAGCATGGATTAAATGAATTTTTGGCTGTAGTGCAATGAAAGATTGTTATTCAAATCATTGTTAGTAAACCATCTGTCCCTGTGTAACCATAAATGTTTTGGTCATGGAATCTTTTGCAAAATCATCTGGCTGCATCATTTGATGATCCTGACAGAACTCTATCTTCACTCATGCCTCTTGTCTCTGTGGCAGTAGTTTGTATCCAAATCCATCATGAAAATATCTGTCCTGCGTCTCTTATTAACCTAATCAATCTGACTAATTTTGACCATGGGAAGCTGGTTATTTCTTCTTAATATCTGTGAATATTCTCTTTTCTAGAACAGAAATGTAGCTTCTTGGTACTAGTTTTGCTCCAAATGGGTGTTTGAGTGTTATAGTTCAGGCACAGGGCCCTGGAGGTTTTGACTTATTTTAAAATCAGGCAGATTTCCAAAGCTGAATTTTCTTTCATTCAGACACGACTTTCAGCATAAGAGATGAAATAACAAGGTGAGAAAGAATAAATGTTGATAGGTGAATTGATGTACTTTTCCCTTGCTTAGGGACAAAAAGGAAAAGCAAGGAAATAAGTTACCATTTTCCATGTCTCAGGAAAATGAAGCATTTCATGTTCACCTGTTCACAGACTCATCTACAACACCATTTTCAGTGTGTGAAAGGTGCTTGGAGGCCTATTCCTATGAAATGTACTTGCTTTTACTACTCCTAGTGAAGAGGCAGGTAATGAGGAGAAGGTTTGGAACAATTAAATGAACTGCAGCCCCTTGTTCCCTTATCCATTAAGGAAAGAGCATTACAGGAAGCAGCTATGGTGAATAATAACTCTGGAAAACTAAGAAGAGAGCTGACATTAGTGATAATGCACTTTCTGCCTCTAGAAGGTAATATGTCTGCAAAGCAAACAATTTGAAATACACTCAAAAGCAAAGAATAAATACTGAGAGTGGAAATGCTGGATAGCAGATTGAAGCAAAACACGAGTTTGAAATGCAGTCATAGACAGTTGGAAAAGACATCAATTGGTATATAAGTGCTACTGGGATTTACATAGAACATTAAAAAGTTTGGGAAAAGCAAAAATGCATAGCTCATATGTCAAAAACATTGGAAACAATTTGCAGAAGAAAACAATGTAGCTATTGATTCCCCAAAATGCCTCACAAAACTTGAGGGTATTGGGAATTGAATGGGAACATGTGGTTCTGTGCCTGGATTTTGGCTTGCATTCAGTTACTTGGGGTTTATGGTCACCCCTAAACTTACGAACAGGTCAGGCTAAGTCTTGCTAGACCTGCCTCTGTAAAACTGGAGTTGCAAGGGAGGAATGACAGAATTACTGCAGGTAAATGACCAAAATGACACACCTGAATGGTCCACTGAAGGGGAAAGCAGGCTCTGCTGAATACATTTATGTTCTGATCATGGAGATTAGAGTATATTCCCCTTAACAGTGGATTTTTGATTTTACAGTTGTTTAATACACCAGAAATAAATAGATGACTAAAGCAAACCTTAAAACTTAGGTACTTCGAAAATGTATTTTTGCTGGATAGTTGCATCCTCTAATTAATTGTAAATCTGACATAACAGCAATTCACACCTGTGTTCTGTGTGTGTTAATTTATCTATTTCTGTTCCTCAGTTTCTCAGTTACTCTGAACACAGAAAGTGAATTGCTCTCACAATGTTGCCTCTATTCTGTAAGTTGTTTACCCAGCTGCCATGAGGCTGTGTTGTTGCAGTAACTCATGTGGAATTCCACATTGCTGGGGATGCAGTTGGTACCCATAGGGGTGTGAATGTGTTCACGTGCCCCTCTGCACCAGCACACAGCACACACTGAGACATCCAGGCTGGCATCTGAAACACGTGTGAATAACCTATTAGATCTTCCAAACAGTATAGCTGCTGTATTCTGACTAGCTTGAATGTTTAATTTAGAAAGAACTGATGAATTTTTCATATTGATATAGTCATTTTCCTTTTAAGTGTGTGTTTTGTATCCATAGGGAAATAGATGGAGTTGCCAGGGTAACCATGACTTCTCTTGAAGTCCTAGGGTGATTAAACACGTGCAGTTCATGGATATGTGTCTGTGTGGGGTGAAAAGGTTTCTGTCTAGGGCCATTTTGACAAAGTTGGGATGAATGGCATCCAGTATCCTGGGGAAGCCTGTAACTAGAGCTATACTGACCTTGGGATTTCTTCTGCAAGCTTGTGTAACACATGCAGAAAGCACTTTGCTGTGCAGCAGCATTTATTGCTTGGAGGGGAAAAGTAAAGACAACACTAAAGGTGCCTGGGTGGTGAAGACTCAAAGCCAGAAATTGTGAACCTTAAATGTGCCCTTGCCCAGGGAGCAGTAAGTCAGGCCCACAGCTCTCCTTGACTGGAAGCTACGATGCAAATGTGGTTGTGAATTCAGGGACAGGCTGCAACCAATAAATGTAAGATCAACTGCTGCGGTAGATCTTCCTGATACTTAATTCCACAGAGATGATGAGACTTTCCACATTTCATAATATTTGGTTTGCCCACACCATATAAAGATTAGGCTTATAACACTCACATATGGATGTATGAAGCTCTACAGCTACATTTGCAACTTCAGCCTAAAAACCATAGATATAGTTATTTAAAAGTCAAATGTTATGACAAGACATCACAAAAAAAGCTCTGTAGAAGAAAAAATCAAGGCTAAGAAGGTCATATTTAATATATGATAAACATTTGCTTTATTTTTTTGTGGCTTTAACAAAAATATTCTTGCAGGGCTGTTCCCTAAATATCCATCACGAAGCTTTATACTAATGAGAGTTCCTATGAGTAACTATTCTCATTATCTTCTCATGCACTAATATTGCAAGTTGGAGGTGTAGACTCAAGCTCAATTTTTTAAGAGTAAAATGAGTACTATTTATATACATGTGTACATATAATATTAGTTGCACTTAGACTCAACTAAGATATGATTCTATGATCTAAACAAAGGCAATTATTGTATTTTAGTGGAAAATTTAGAAAGCTGTCTCAAGCTGATGTGAATTCTTCTGTTTAAGATGCCAAAGACTTCTGTCTAATTCTCTTCAAACAGCTTAGTTCTGCCCAGGTTAGAAATGAATTTACTGTTTTGTTCAAACTTTAAACTACAGTGCTGCTGTTTTACATGTTCTTTTTGTTGCTTTTTTTCCTCTTTCTTCTGAGGGATGGAAGTACTTTTGTCTGCTGCTAAGTAATGAATGACACTGATAAAACTTGTCTATTTTCAATGAAATAGAACAAGGTCAATTTGAATAAAGACTATCTTATGCTAGTCAAAATGCACAAGGACAGCAGAGAAGGGGAGAGAAGAACTGAGTGGTGGAAGGAATTCAGTTACCCTTTTTTCAGGAGAAGTCCAATACCTCTGCAAGTCTAAAATTAGAAATGTGTGCTGTATTAAGAAATTAGCAGTAAGAAAGGTGGACAATCTAATGAAACTATAATAAAGTGATTTGTCAAGGTCAAATATCTCAATTTAATGCTGCTTGAAATATCTGTAAAGCACTTAAGTGAAGCTGTGTGCAAATCTGAAACCACTTCAGTCCCATAGGGAAGGTTTTACAGTGAAATAGAGGATCAGCCAGTGGGAGAAAGCACATCACAAAGAACACCTGTAGGACTTAGTTAAGGATTTTTTTGTCTGCAACACCTAGTAACTACTAGCAGGACTTGATGAAAAGGAACCCTCTCAATAGCTGTTTTCAGTTCCCAAGCTGCTTTTGCATGACTGGCTGCAATGGCTATTGCATTCAAACACTTTCAGGTGTTTGGGCTGAACCTGAAGTTCACTGATGCAGCACTTGACTGAATTCTGTCACAGGTGTTCATGCACTTACATCAGACATTTACTCAACAGCTTCCACCTGTGTTCACTCTGGGGTCAGTCACTCTCTTTGTGCTTGCACAAAAACTTAATGCTGTTACTGCATGCACTTTTTATCATAATATCAATGTAAAATAAGTATTTTGCACTGTCATTGGATCGTGCTCCCAAGAAACTTCAAAGCAATGTATTGAAATCAGGTTAAATGTATGTCTACCCTGAGCAGCAGAGTGTAGTGTAGTGAATGCCATCCAGGCTGGTAACTCTTCATAGAGCAGGACAGAGCCAAGGTTTAGCTTCCAGTAATAATCTGAACTCCTTGTCAAGATCAACCACCTTGCAGAATGTCAGCAGAGCTGCTTGAACGACCTGGGAGAGATCTCAGGTGCAACTTTTGGCTGGGAGCTGTTTCTGTGCCTGCCTGGTGCTCCGAATGCTTTGGATAAGTGGGTTTCTCTTGGATAGTCCTGGGATTAAATCCCAATATTGATGTGAGTAAGTAGACACAAATCCCTGTTTTACCTAATTTGATGACAAGAAATTGACCCCACAGTGAGAAATGTCAGACTGCAGTATCTGTGTTTTCTTTCAGGATTTCCTTGCAAAGAGGGGTAAACAGTGCAACCATGAGAGAGGCTTTGGGGCTTTGCATTGTCCGAAGAGGAAAGAAAAAATTGTCTTTGGACACCTCAGTGCATAAACCTCACAGGGATTTCTTTAGTTTGGTGGGCTCACAAGAATGATGCTTGTGGTCATCAGGGAAATCTCTCTGCCACTTGCTTGTGCTCAGAGAGTTGAGATTTTCTCAGAGTACAAACACTTCTTTCCCCAAGCTGGCCCCTCTTACCAATATGGTGTTTGCAAAGCAGCTGAAGGCACCTGTGCTAAATGCACCCCAGCCCTCAGCCCCTCCAAGGCACCAAAGCAGTTTGATTTACATCATTACTCCAGTGAAGGCAATGCCCTATGAGTTTGCCAATGTAATCCTGGTTTCAACAGCACAGGACATGAGTAGTAAAACATACCAGTGTCCTTTTAAATTTAGATATGAATGTGAAAAAGAAGGGAAATGAGTAAAAAATATACTCCTACTATGTATTTAACAAACAGTGCCTGCTGATTTGTGCCACTCATGTGGAGCACCTTGGCCATATCTTACAAGTCTAGAGTTTGTAGGAATTATGAATTAAAAGCTGAAATGACTCTTAAGATCTGGTTGAATTCATTCCCATTTATGTTATTGTTTATCGCTCAAGGAGCTAGATTTTGGGTACAAATGGAAATGCCCTTTCTGCTATGCCTGACTAGATGCAGAACGCAAACTAAAATTAAAACACATTAAAAAGAACAAAGGATTTCCCCTCCCCAAAGGATTTACTGGATAAAAAGGAGGAGAAATAATGTGGGAGATTTAATTCCTCAGTAACTTTTGTCTCTGCCTTCTCTCCTATGACACATGGTAGATGTAGGCTTCTAACACTCCAGTCTGCAGTGTCTCCTGAGGAGCCAAAGGCCACACAGCCTTGTGTGAGAAACTCAGGGTGGACTAGTGTAGCACGTGCACCCTTGTCATCTGGCTCAGATCAATCTCTCACTCATCCTTTTGGTAAAATATTTTATCAGTGTTTATATCAAAGTACCCAAATATGATATTTTTACAAATATTGTCCAAGGATGGGTTAAAATGATGGCCACTGATATAATAGGTCTCTCGTGTTTTGTGAAGTGGGTGAGACTAACTGTGATTTAATCAGATCTTTCTGTCCTAATGCATCGCTTTGCACAGAGATAGTTCCCATCTGTGCATCTTTTCTTTTTGCCTTAGGGAATTGAGCAGGAAACCTAGCACACATTCAAACAGTGCAGCATAGCTGAGTGCTTTGTATTCTGGTCACATCATAAATAATCCTCCCAATGCTTGTTCCAATATATAGTAAACACATTTGGGAAAAATACACACAACTGTGTTGAGTGGAGTTGATTTGGGATCACTAAAGTAGTATTAAACCAGCATGCTTGTAGTTCCTTCTTAAAATTTTAACCATGTGGGAGAGAGATTTCTGAAACTATCTGATAGATAATAGTGAACACTAATATTTCTTTTCCTTGAATAGAAAATCCTTTTTTTTGATATTGTAAATGAATTTTATTTCTTATCTTTGTGCCTCAGACACAGAAGCCATGAACTGAAACAGCAAAGCAGAATCAAGTGCTTGAACACATTTGAAAAGGACAAATACCTTGTTCATAATAACAGCCAGAGCTGAGCAGTGAAAGTCTCAGTACTTTTGAAAAGCAAGGCTCTTAACATAGAATTTAAAATTTGGTTTTAGTAGCTTCAATTACAGGTGGGTTTTTTAATGTCAAACACATTAGTTGAGCAAAGAGTAAAGTAAGTTAGAGGTGAAGAAGATTCCTTATGCTGTCATGGGCCCAGCCAGCTAAACACCTAAAACATCTATACCTGACCATCTTGAGAGAACCATGAAAGCCACTGTAACCCCAAATTCCTTCCTTTCACACCCTGCTCCAGAGAGAAGACTCAATCCTGTTTCCAGTACCATGTACTTGTTACCAGTACAATGTGGTTTCCTATCTACTCACTTGCACTGAGCACTGTTCAGCACTTGTTCCTCTGAATGTCTTGATTCACAAGGAATTTGGAAGGATATAAAATCCCTGAAATGCCAAAGGTGTTTTTCAGTTGCTGAAGGCTGATTAGGTTCTTAGAAATCAACTTCTTACTTTAAAAAAAGGTGGGAAAATGTCTGTTACCTCCGAGATATGTTGCAATTATGTGTGCCATACATGGTAATTATTTTAATGCTTAATAAAAAATAGAGATGCAAGTTAATATACGAAGAAGACTAGGCAGCATGGGGCAGACAGCAAGGCAGCTGCAAGAACAAGTAGCTCTGAATTCAAATCAAGACTGGATTGATCCTCTGCATTTTATGGACAAAAATATATATTTTTTGAGTCAGAACCTCACAAAAACCTCTCATCTATAGATCTGTTCCATCGATGAACAGTACTTTTGCACAGTAATTTTTAATATTTCAGCTCCATTGGAAGTCCTTCTGTGCAGGGCAGATCTCCTCTAAAATCCATGGCAAAATTTTTGAAAAAAACCCCACCAGATACCCAAAGAATATTTAGAGCAAATATATTTTGTTCTAAAACCAGACATCCAGAGATCTGTTCCATTTCTGGTTAACTGACTTGTCATTAATGAAAGTTCCTCTAGCCTTTTTTAGTGTTTTTGCACATTTATTTATTCACAGAATTATTTAATTTCTTGATTGTGCTACTTATGTGGGGCAGATTTCAAGGATGAGATTTCAGACTGCACATCCAGATGGTTTCACTTACCTTATCTGCTAAGTTTTCTCCATAGAATTATTTTCCTGGATGTATTTGAAGTGATATGGAATTAAAAAGGGACTAAATAGCTTTTTGTTCAGGAATTGTATTGAGTAAATATACTTCTTTTTTCTCTGGGTCTTGCTGAGGACTAAGCTCTAAATAATAGTGTATACTCACTTTAAGATGGCCATTACTGCTATGGAAGTTGACATAATTTTGAAATTTTTTTGGTTGGTTGAGGAATGAAAGGAGTACAAAGAAGAAGAAGCAAAGAGGCGCAGGCTTGAATAACTCCAAATGCCTCTTGGCAGCTGAAATATTCAAGTGTTTAACAGAGTCATAGAGTAGTTTATATTACAATGGATCTTTAAAGATCATCCAGTACAAAGCCCCTGCCATGGGCAGGGGCATCTTTCAGTAGAGTAGCTTGATGGATGTAAATACTTTGTGATGTTTAAGGTTTTGCTTTAATGGTTCTGGCAGCTGTATTTGGAAGACTGAGCCTTATCAAGGGTCAGAGCAGTGGCTTTGGGCACGTGCTTGTTCTCTGACCTTTTCCTCATAGACATGCATCTCTCTGGATCTAAATAAACTAGTTAACTCCTGCTTTTCCTTTACAATAAGCCTCAGAAAGAAATGAACTGTTTATTCTGTAAGGTGACCAGCATTGCTAGCACAATAAGAGAAGCTTGTTTTAATGCAGTAGTACTTATGAGAGAATTGTGCAGGATTTAGGGCAGGACACCCACATAAACTTGTGCTTAGGCAACTTGTAAAGTTGCTTAACATGTTGCAAGGCTTCTTATTCAAGCCAGGAGACCTGAACACTGCTGAAATAGTGTGTATTGTGTGTTTAGACATGGGGTTCAGGGCTGACATACAGCAATAATGACTTCAGATATTTTAATTAGAACACCTGCAACTGAAAAATATTTACAGTTTACTCAGTTTATTTGGACCCAGTCTGTATCTATTAAGCATTTTAGCACTTCCTATTATCACCATCATGTGTTGGGATAATCCCCATTCTTGAGCTCAGATTACTTGTGTCCAGCAGTGCCTAGGGAACAACACAAATCAGGGGTAATGGTAGAGATAATGTGTTTTGATATTTTATCACACATAACAGTTGTCTGTCTCTGCCCCCAAAGCACATCATCTGTCTCTTCTGTTAGACATAAATTTTTTTTGGGTAAAGAAATAAGAGAGATCTAGTTTTGCAGGACAGTTAAATTACACTCCTTTAGAGTAATAAAATAAAGAGCTATTACAAACAAAATCATCACCTGAAGAAAAAATAACAATAAAAAAGGGTTTTTTTAAACCGTAACAGTTCTTCATTGTTGTTGACCATGAATGCAGTAATTCCTGAAGGTTAATGGGTTATTTCGTGAGCACTTACAGTAACATATTCACTTATGTATTGGTCTTCCACGGCCTGGTTTTTGGCAGCAGGGGGGCCTCAGAGGTGGCTCCTGTGGGAAGCTGCTGGAAGCTTCCACCATGTCCAGCAGAGCCAACCCCTGATTGCTCTGAAGACAGACATTCTGCTGGCCAAGGCTAGGCCAGTTAGAGAGGGTGGTAACATCTGTGATTACATATTTAAGAAGAAAACCAAAACAAAATCATGCAGTTTTTGGCTTTTAGTCAGAGAAGAGGAGGAGGTAACAACACGTGAGGGAAACAACACGGGGACACCAAGGTCAGTGGAGAAGGAGAGGGAGGAGGTGCTGCCAGGTCCCAGGGCCAAGATTGCTCTGCAGCCATGGTGAGACCATGGTGAAACAGCTGTGCCCCTGCAGCTCGTGGGGATCCACGGGGGATGCAGAGATCCACCCACAGCCCCTGGGGATCCACGGGGGATGCAGAGATCCACCCACAGCCCCTGGGGATCCACGGGGGATGCAGAGATCCACCCACAGGGATCCACGGGGGATGCAGAGATCCACCCACAGCCCATGGGGATCCACGGGAGATCCACAGGGGGTCCAGAAATCCACCCATGCCGGAGCAGGTGGATGCCTGGAGGAGGCTGGGATCCAGTGGAAGACCCAGTGGAGAGAGAGGGCCCTGCTGCCAGGCTGGAGCAGCCTGTCCTTGGAGGACTGCACCCCGTGGGAAGAGAGACTCATGTCACAGCAGTGTTGGGAGGACTGTCTGCCCGTGGGGGGAATTCACGTTGCAGCAGGTGCTGTAGACCTGCTGCTCCTGAGGGTGGACCCACTCTGGAGAAGTTCAGGGAGAGCTGTCTCCCGTGGGATGGACCCCACGGCCTCACAGGGCAAGGATTCCACTCCAGAGCAGCAGAAGAAAATCTCAGTGATGAACTGACGCAAAAACTCCTGTGCCCTGTCTCCCTGTTCTGTTGGTGGGAAGGAGAGAGGACATGGGGGAAGAAAAAGTGTTTTAAGGACTTATTTTACTTCTCATTATCCTTGTCTGATTCTGTTAGTAATAAAATTCACTTTGCAACTTAAGTTGAGCCTGTTTTGCCCTTGAAATATTTGTCCCGGTCCTTATCTCACTCATGAAGTGTTCATTAATTTTTTTTCCTCTCCTATGCCCAGCTGTGGCAGGGGAGGGTGAGCGGGTGACTCTCATGGGTGCCTGGTGTTGGGCCAGTTTCAAACCACTACAACTTAAAAAGGAAAAACTTACATTAAGTTCAAGTTCACCTTACAGAAAAAATGGCAGAGATGAAATTCGTAGTAAATAGCTCTAGATAAGTACAAACTAGTAAATATTTTAACAGATTGTATGTGGTTTAAGAAACACCACACACACCTGGTCCTCATTGAGTTCATCATTATTGTCCCCATCTAGGACCAATCTGCACACGAGATTCAGGTGCTTTGGGAACAACAAGCCAGGTTATAAGAGATGAGGTTGGATGTGAAGGAAGAGGTGGAGGGGAAGAAAACTCTGGAGAGGCAAGAATGTAGAGCAAAATACAAAGGGGTTGTTGGAGTTCATCCTTCTGTTTTCTTACTGTATGAAAGATGTTATGATTTGTAAAAGACAGATGTGGGGCTTGCATGTTGGGTAAGTAAATGTTCTTATCCTCATTTGCAGTCCACCTAACTTCTGTTCATCCTGGTTTTGTGTGTTTGGTTTTTTTATTTCCTAGTAAAACAGTTTTTCTTAATTTTTTTTTGTCTTTCTCACATGTGCCCTTACGTTCTTTACAATCTTTAAATTCAATAGACTATATGTTGTTGTGTGCTGTGAGAAATCTGCAGTAGTGCCTTGTTTCTGCATATAATGAAAAAGCTTTGCAGTTCTGCAGAACAGAACTGTGACCTGGGAACAAGGCTGGGTATAGGAAGATATTCTGAGTTTTTGTAAGTGCATAGAAATGAAGTCTTCTCATTTTAGCCAGGTGTCAGTCCCTAGGCCTCTCCTCTAGAATTACACATAGAGCAGTGATACTGACAATCTGTGGGCTACTTTTAAAGGGTGAAAAAAGTAGCTACTGTCAGTGAACTTGTATTTGCCATATGGGGATTCTAGCTGAAAACAGCTGAAAATGACTGATCTAAACAATAATGCACCTGTGCGAACTTCCTCTGTAACTCCTACATAACCCCTTGTACACTGCTTGGCTTGGATCAGAATCCCTCAGGGGATCTTGTCCTTCTTCTGCTGCCTGTAACATTCCTGCTGAATCATATAAGTGCTTGTTTTGGCTTAGCAGTCAGTGCCCTTCTGGTCTCCAAAATCAGTTGTGACACTTTTTGTTTCTCCTTTACAAAGCTTTTGTGAGGCAGGTTTGTTCTGAGGGTCTAAGTGCCCATCCAGGTGGTTGTGTGGTTTCTCTCTTGGAGTTCCAATATGAAAAGCTTGTCTTGCAATTAGTGGAAATGACTTTTGCACAGAGGCATCTTGCTGGAATATATCACTTAAGATTTAAGAACTGAAGTTAAGCCTTGATTGCTTTCAGTAACCTCTCTTGTGTGAGAAGGGAGATGAGTGTTTTTCACTCCTTTTTGTGATGTTTAGTAAGTCTGCAGTTGGACACGGACATATCTGAATTCCAAGAGTTAGAAAACTTCAGTGGCATTTGAAGTTCATCACAGGCCATCCAATGTAGTTGGGGCAGAAGCTGTTTTCTCACCTTATCCCCATGCTAATTATGTCTCCTCCTAGAAAGATCTATTCCATTTTCTGTCCTACTGATGTGGAAATTCAGCCTGGATTGCTGCATTATTGTTATGTTCAGTTATTATCCTCTGACTTTTTGTACTGCTGAATCACCCTGTCTCATCTCGGAGTGTCTTTGCTTGTGATCAGGTGGTTTAGTGACCTTGGTACCTACAGGAGTTTACTTTGGGTTGCTGTAAGAAATATGATGTTAAATAGATGTTAAAGGTTCTTCAGAACAAAACTGTAAAGCTGTGACTCACTGAGCAATACAAACTGGACAAAGAAAAGGATTTGAAAACAAAGAAGGTTTAATAATACCTTGTTTATGCCTGGAATTTCACTCCAGTCCTTAGATAAGTATGACTTATCTTTGGCATCCCTTGCCCAGTCCTCTTGGGGCCCAAATTACAATCTGCTTGCTGCAGCCTCTGCCTCTGTGAGATTGCTGCAGCTGACAGCTGCAGAACTCAGCACTGGCCAGCGAGCCAACAGCAGTGAGTTTGCAGACGTGCTTGTGCTCTGCCTGCCTTTTGCAAACTTAAAATGGCAGATTCTGTGGGCAGATGATGCTGGTGGTGACTGAGTTTACACATATCTGCTTTTAGTATGTCAGATAAATGCATATATATATACAGATTTAATAATCTGTTAGAGGAAGTGAGGCAGATTTTGTCTTGTTTTCCCTTGCTCTTTTATTGTAATCTCTTTTCTGTTATATGAAAGAATGACTTGGGGGGGATGATGGGGGATACACAAACAGGAAAAGTATGATTTTTTTTTTTTTAAGTTATGGCAATATCTTTAGGAGTACATGCTAACGTATTTCACTGTCTTAACTTCAACAAAGAAAATGCCATGTACTGTCAGTACTGTAATATATAGGATAGAGAAGACTGTACCATATGCCTAATTTTGAGAATAGAAATAAAAGTAAAAGTATTTTTGATTTGCTAATGAAACTATCCAGTCCTGTTCAACAATTAGGAAGTTACTGGTGAAAAATAATTTCCAAGATCTCTGAAGGATGTGATGTTCATATCCATTATGTACAAGTGCTCATACACATCTGTGCTAGTGAAAACAGAATTTCATAACGTAACTTGTGTTTTTCATAGATCTCATCATTTCATATCACTGGCAGTTTGGGGGAAGAAAAGCTGAGGGATCCAGTGAGGTGAAACTACCAATGGCACTCTGGTCAGTATTCATCATAGAATAGTGTAAGGACTAAGGCACACGCCCAGACCCGCGGGGAATCTGAGCTGGTTTTATGCACCAGCTGGTTCAAAAGAAACAGCTGGTTTTATGCACCTTTCCAAGGCACGGCATTCCTTATATGGCAATTCCCACTAAGCGACCTATCACACGCTGCCACGTCAGCAGCACGTGCTCTAAATGCCCTTATATGGGGTGATCACGTGCTGCTCACCCGCCTGTCAGCTTCCGGCAGGCTCCTCGCTGCAGGGCTCTGTGCGCTACCTGCGTCCTCGAGGCCAGGTGGAGACAAGCTGCCCATGGCCCTCTCTGTGCCACCCACGTGCCACCGTGTCCCTCTCTATGCCACCCACGTCTCACTGTGTCCCTCTCTGTGCCACCATGTCCCTCTCTGCACCACCCTGTCCCACTGTGTCCCTCTGTGCCACCATGGCATTCTGCAGGTGTGTCTCACAGCCTGTATCTCAATTCTATGCTATCTCTTCCCACAATTCCCTCTTTTTTTTTTTTTTTTTTTTTTACGGAATGCCGCTGGTTTTCCGCTTTAACTTACCTTAATTATTTTTGCTTCCTCTGCAAAATGTAGAGAAAAGATGGCTGGAGGTAGTTAGACGTGTATAGATGAAATTTAATTTTTTAGAAATAAAAGATTCCTTTGCAAAGAGGAGTGGTTTAATGAAGCCTTTTGGTGGTGCAGAAATATGCATTAGTGATACTGACAGTCAAGGTTTATTCTTAATCTTTATTTCTACCATTCTTCATCACTAAAAGGTATTTTCACCTAAAATGAGAAATTGATGAGTTTTTCAGTTTGATATCTTTAGATGTTGCATAAAAAGGATATCTGTTCAAATACTTAGTTTTATCTTTGATGTATCTGGCTGTATATTCCTCAAAGCTTTGTTTGTTGTTCTTTTAAAGGATTCTGTTATTTCTGTTATTTTAAAGTCTGTTATTTCTGTTTTTAGGAAAGCTTGTAGTAAAATGTCCATTAATTTCACTCTAGAACCTGTTTTGGCCTCTTTAATTGGAGTCTAATTAGAATACTTTGGAAGCTCTATGCATTTTGAATGATAACAACTCTTTGGTGCACTGACTCCTGTCCTACTTGGAGCTTTTACTTCTCCCTGCTGGTTACACAATCTATACTCATGAATGGTTTCAGTCTTCATTTAAAAATAAGTAATTCTTCCCTGTTGCCTGTGTTAATGTTTCCTGGATTCACTAAATAATTTTTTGATTTGTTTCTATTATATTGGAATTCTCAGTTTCAATTCAGTCTAGAAGAACAAAGCATGAAACAGTTGAGTTTAATAAAAGAAAAACTCTCCTCACAGTGATCAGTAAAGCACAAAGGTGATGCTTATCTGTAGGAGCATCAGATGCATGTGCACTTCTTACGAACTTCAAGGGTTGTTCATGCTTTTTTGAAATATCTCCTTTCTTTATTGACCCTCTACTACTCAGAAATCAACAGTGGCATTGCACATGTCTAAAATTGTAGCTAAAAGCCCACCTGGAGCACAACCAGCAATTCCAAGAATTAGATTTAATAATATGCTTGAAACCTATGGATCTTCTTCGATGACTGTATTGGAGAATTTACCAAATCCTCTTTTTGTAAGGCTGATCTTCAGTGTTTGTGGCTCTGGAAATGTGTAAACCACAGGCATTACTGACTTTTCAATTATCAAGTAGTAAAACACTTTTGTTCTACTTCAGAGCTTGAATGGCTGTGTGTGTGCTGAAAGCATGGTGAGCTGTTTTGTTGAAGAAACCTTGGGATTGCTTGAAAAGGAAACAAGAAATATTAAAAAATGCAATGAAACTTTGTAGACTGAACCTTTATATTTAAAAATAATGCAGCAAGCCCTGATGGCACCATTATCTGGCCTCTTCTACATTTTGTACAGCAGGATAATGCTTTCCCAGGTGCAGAAATGACTAGCTGGTTTTATTCCATTGCTTCCAATTTTTTACTATCTAGAAAATACTCAATTTTTTTTTTCTTAGTAAGTTGTTGTGGACCAACATTAACCAGAGCTGGAAAAAAGATGTTTTTTTTTTTCTTAAAATACAAGAGGGAAAAAGTGTTATGGGCTATAATTTTCTTTGAAAAGAAAGTGGGTTAAAAAAGTTGCAATATGCTTTTTTATTGTCACTCATAAAACCTAAACTGTTACTGGGAGTTATGTGAAAAAGAATGTTTTAGTTTGGCAACCAGTATTATCAATTTGTTGAGGCTTTGCAGAATTTTTTCTGGGTCATAATTAACATCTTGGCAACCTTGCACACATAAAGCTTCGTTTTTATTTTTGTGCATATTTTTAAAATAAAAGTGTCATCTGCAGTGCTGGTAGCCTGCTCTGCTTTAATGTAGACCTGGGAGATGCACACAGACTTCACACACTTTGGTGGTGTGTAAATATCTTTGCTCTACAGTGCTCACGAGAAATTTCTACTTGTTAGAATTTTGTGAAAAAAAATTGGGGTTTACTTCCTTAATAAGGAATTATAAAAAGAGAATGAAAACAAAGAAATCTGGGAAAAAGAATTAGGGCATATCTTCAAATGTCTTTGAGGGTTTCTCAAGACTAATGTGTGAAGACCCCTCATAATAAGCAGTGCCTTTGGTAAAGCTCTGTGCCCTTGGACCTGCAGGTATCAGCATAGGTGTGTTTCCCACCCAGTTAAACAATGTATTCTTGAAATTTCTCTTAATGCAGGGAGGAGAGCAATGGCCAATAACTGTAATACATTATTTCAAAGGCTCATGGCTGCTGTTGTTGAGATAAATTTACAAATTCTGTTGTGTGTACAGCATTATTCTGTTAACACCACCCTCTCACTATTCCTATTTATAGTCTGCATACTGTGTGGTGTGACAGGTGATATCAGGGCTGTGTCCCTTCATGGAAGGAAACTGTGAGGTGCTTTTGTTTGGGGAGTTCCACATCACTTATGTAATTGGAGAATATGTGGAAGCTACAGTCTTATACCAAGAACTGAGCTGGTATAAGCTGAATCATGCAAGACCCTTGGTCATTAATCAAGATAGGTCTAAACTATAAATGGCCACTATAAAGCAAAAAAAAAAAATCCCAAAAAATAATTATTTTATTTTAGTATTTTATGCTAACTCCTTGGAACTGATGATTGAAAACAGAGTTTGCAGATGGCACTGAAACAGAAAGAACAAATATTGAGCAATGCAACTAGACATGGGAAGGTTTTTGTTCATAACCACCATGTGTGAAGTGAACTGTTCATTTGATACAAATGCAACAACAGATGCTGAAAATGTCTATTATGGCATTATCACAATGAAACAATATTTTTAGTCTTGGTGTGTGCAAATTACTTGCATATTAATAATTATAATTTGTAACATGGTGAGTTACTACAATACACAATCCTCACATCCCTGCAGTACCCACAACTTTTTAGTTCCATTGATATCAGTGTATTAATATTCCTTGGAATTCTACAGCAGATCAAAAGCCCCTTGTCATTCTGAAAGATGACTCTACTTCGCATGAGTTCTGTTCTTTAGTTCAATGTGTTACTTGAACATTGTTCATATCTTCAAATTTCATTTCTTAAATCCACAAAGAAATCAAGGTCTCTCCTTTCAGCCAACCATAATTTTTTTAATATATGTATTTTGTTTTGAGTGCAATAAAACAGTATAATTTGTTTTTAAGGGCCTGAGGACAAAAAAGTCCTTGCCCCATATTAGGAATTTTCACTTGTTGTAACTCAGTGGCATTGTGCGGATCTTCTGCTGGGTGTCTTTTTTGTTTAACTGCTTGATATAAGATACCCATTTATAAACCAGCAGCTTCTGGAGCTCATGTCTGACTACTCATAGCTTGCCTATGTTTTCAAATTCTTGTATTGTTGTAACTCACAAAAATAACAACAGGACTAATGTTGTCCATTAATTTTCTATTTTGCATATACTGTTGTATTCTGTGCACAAATGCTATCTATAAGCCATGTTGCTTATAGGACACTTGTTCTATAATTAGCCATTTGTTCTTTGACTGGAACAACATCTAGATGCTGTTCCAGACTTTGCCAGTTCATTTGAGGTCTAGAGTAAAGCTTTAAGAGAAGCTGAATGACATCCTGAAATCCATCACTGATTTCTATGTTAAATGTGCAAGGCAATATTCAAACAAGAGCTGGCACCTTCTGACCTGCCTTATGCAGCTGAATTCTCCATTTAAATGAAATAGATTTACCATTAGTGTCAGTCTTTGGGCTGGAGGCAATGGGTCACAACACTCTGCATCTGCCTTGCAGAAAGTGACAGGAAAAACATTGATATTGAAAAGCTGCTTTTAAATTCCTGCATCTGGATGGTGGCAGAAAGACCCCTAAACTAGCTGAAACACAGTGTAAGAGCTGTGGGGCCAAGGTGACCAAAGTGACAAGTTGTGTCTGTTTCCTACACAGAAAATGAAGCTGAGGTTGCTTACCTCGTTTTTCTTCCAGCAGCAGTTTTGAGTTTCTCTTATCCCTGCCTTTGTTTTTCACTCTGCAGAGATTGCTCCCAGATGAAATGGTTCTGATTTTTCAATAGGGCTTGCTTTTTCTTCTGAGACTACTGCTGTTCAAAAATGAATGCACCTGGTAATTTTTATCACTGCTGTCTTTAATTTGATCTCAAAGTTAACTGCTCTTAAATTAGAAATTCCACTGCAAACTTGAGGAGTCTTTTTGAAGCTATGAATAAGTGAAAATGGCAGGGAATGAAGTGTGGGTTTTTGTTTGCAGATAACAGCACTAACTTTTTCTTGCACTCCCAGGTTTTGGGTCCTTGCTCCTAAACTGTTTCTCATTTTGCACAAATTGTAGACCCCAGTTCTGAAGTCTTTAAGTTGGTGATAAAAATATCTGCCTAACTAAAATATCTCTGATATTTTTCCTCCCTCTGAGTGTTATGGGAATATAATAAGGGCTATTAAAATAAATTAGATTGCATTTTCAATTAAAGTTTCTGTTTTGAAAACTCAAGAGCTCCAATGCCCTTTTGAATGATTGCAGAAGCTGCTTGTTTGGTGTCTCCTCAGTGGTATCAGCTGTAGGAAGCAATTCAGGACAAGTGTCAGCCACCACCCCTTGCCCAGGAAGGGGACACTAAGCCAGCCTTTGGTGGAGAAATGGAGGATGTTGTGTTCTGCAGTGCTCTGTAACAACAACAAGCAGGTGCTGTTTCAGATACACTGAGGTGGGAAGGAATGTGACTTGTGCTGCCTGGTTTTGCCTTTCCCTGCTCCCTTCTCAAATTTTGCCCTCGACTTTTACTGGTGTGTCATCTGGCCAGCAGACACAGGTTTTCAGTCCAGTGGCCTCTTGTAGCTTCTTGTTTCAGCAGCCCTATTTAAAATTTAAAAAAAGTTTCAAGATATGATGAGACTACAGATGGAAAGTGCTGATTTTTGTTTACATCTCCTAACACCCTTTTTGATTAAGGTGCTGAAATATGTTAAAGAAAAGCTCCAGTGATGAGCACATGTTAACAATACAGTGAATCACTAAGCTTTTTCTAATAGTACAGATTGTCAGTGATTACTGAATTTTCTGGCTCCTGCTGCTTTGGACGATTCCTGCTTTGTGTTACCAAGGGTCAGGAGAAAATTGTGGTTGTTTCTTTTGTGTTGCTGAACAAAGTGCTATGTTTCTTGACTTCTGAAATTAAATAATTTTGAATTTGTTCTTTTTTTCCCTTCATCTCTTCTTATTCACCTTCTTTTGCACAGTAGTTTGAATTCCCATTAGAGAAAAGAACGTTAGTAACAGGCTTTCAAGTTCCCAGTGCTTGCAAGGCAATCATTAATGAAGGTATTTTGACATCTTTCCACAAAGCTGCAGCCACAAATGGCTTTTCAGATTTATTTGAACTCTTGTCTCTAGTTTTCATGTTTTTGATGAATGGATGCTGCCTTTGGAGTTTCTAAATATATGTTGGACATATGAAAACATATTCAAGGTCTCTTCTTAAGTGAAAAGGAAGAGTAAAGCCCATAAATAAACCATTAGAGCATTGCTTTGGGAGACATGTCACACCTGTTGTAGAATTAACATGCTGAAAATTCAGAATGTCAGACTGTTTTTGGAAAGATTCTTCCTAATGAAGAGAAAAAAAAATAAAAGAAAAATAAGGAAAAAAAAATATCGCTTCAAAGAGCTACTTGCCTGATTGAGTTGGGGTGAAAAAATGACTTGATGGCTTTGATCCTTCCATCAAGTGAAACAACATGAGAGAGGAGGGGGGAGAGAAATGTGTGCCTTTGCAGAGTAATGTCCTGCTATCAGCCAGGACCACTGAAGATATTTATTGGCTTCAGCAGACTGTATCATAATAGAAAGGAACTTTCAGTCACTGTAGAGCTGCCAGTGTCCTCTGCATTAAAATTTGGTGGCAGAATGTTAATAAATCAGCAGAGGTTATCTAACCAACACTAGGTGAGTGGAGATAGAGTCAGCATTACTCTCCAAAGAATAAGGGATGTCTGCTATGCACAGCTTATTTCCAGTGTAAACAAACATGGTATTAGATAAATAAAAACACATTTGTCTAAATATGCTGGGAATATTTTATGCATAGCTCCTACTGGGGAAGGGAAAAAAATCCATCAGACCTACAGTCTGAGTTTCTTTGAAGAAAAATGTGCCAATTTCCATATCTGCTACCAAATTTGAACTAAATCCTACTGAGAACAATTGTGTGTGGGGGGGAAAGGATTGATCTTGAACATCTGGTTGGTGTTTTAGATCCTGTATTTACCATTTATGATATGCATGAAACAATTGAGGACTTTGAGAACGGATGGGTTGTAGGAAGGATAACAGCATGAATCGGTTGGGAGAGGAACCCCTGGGTGCTGAGTGGTGTCAGGAGCTGGCAGCTGTCACAGGAGAGGTGTCAGCACAGGGTGTGAACACTCAGAGCTCTGGTGAGAGAGCCACAGGCAGGGAGCAGGGAAAATGCTTCCTGTTCCTTAGTTCTTGCTGTCCTCAGGGAAGTGGGACTGTCCAAAGATGGGCAGGGCTGCATCAGGAGATGTTTGGCTCTGTCATCAGTTTTACCTGAAAACAATAATCTCCAGGATTCTGTGGTCGTTTCTGGCCCAGGAATAGTTATTTCTGTTCTCTGATGTTGTGATTGTGAGTTGCTTTTGAAGCCAAGCTTTGCAGCTGACCTTTCAAATTTGAAGTGCTATCTCCTGTAGCAGAATACAACACTCCATTTTCCAAGTAATGCTAGAGCATTCAAGGTCTGCTTTTCTATTTTGAGACTTTGTTTTTCTAACCTTCTTTTTAGTCTTCCATAAAGATGATAGAAGAAGGGGGAGGGAAGAGAATAGTAGCAAATGCTTTTAACGATTCAAAGAAACAGCAATGCAAAATTATTTTTAATGTGTAGTCAAATCTAGGCACAATTGCTTTCTTGTCATCTTTATTGTAAGGCTGTAATAAATAATTAAGTTGGATGCACTACTTCTGTACAGGTTGGTGTAAAGTATAAACAGCTGCTGTCTGGTATTTCAATCTCGTTTTACTTCCTCCCTTTAGTGAAAATGCTGACCTAGAAATTGTCATCTCTGACTGGAGAAGTGCTGCTTCTGCTCCACTACTACATCTGATAGTGATCAGTGGCAGCTGTTTTGGAAAAAGTAGGATAAAACAAGTCTATAGTGGGAATATATAGAATAGTTTTTGCATTTGGACAACAGTTCTGTATGTGATGGTATGGTAAGAAACAAAAGAAAACCCTGGGGGGTCAAGTAGCAAACGTGTTCTCGTACTGAACAATAAAACATTGATTAAAAAAATAAAATAATAAAATTTGTGAAGGGTCTGTTTCTTGGATTATGGTAAACATTTTTTTTCTTACAATCTAGTTAATATTTAGCTAAAACTAATGCATAATTGGTATATCTTGCAATCAAAATTCGAATGTAAGATCAAGTATCAAATCTTTAGCACTTTCAGAGGTTGGTCCTGGTAACAAAAATTGGACTCACTGTAGGTAAGGTGATAATTCTGTCATTACATGCTCTGAGAATGCTGACTCAATTACTTGTCTAAAAGACATAAGATTGAATAAGTGTATTTTCCTGCATTCTGTGGGTACAGGACGTACAGACATGCAGGCCTGTAAGTGTAGGCTGGCACAGTTTGTGGCTGGGGCTGTTCAGATGGGTTTTGTGTGCTCAGAACACTTCACTGATGTGAGTACAGTGTTTTGGAAATGGATATTGGCTTTACAGCCTGTTACTGGTTTTGTGTAACACTTAAGAAGGATTGAATAGGAATTATTACTCCATTGGGTTGGAAATGCTGGCTGCTGGTTTTGAGTGGAAAGGAATTGTAGCCAGTTCTCACCAAGTCAGGCATCTGAAGTGCTAGATGCTTTTGAAAACTCTAGCAGATGTCTAACTCTATTTTTAGGTGCTTGAACAACATTTTGGAATCAGGTCTGAAAAAGCTAAAACTCCCTGTAGACAGCACCAGGATTTTCATGGCAGATTCAGGTACATAGATTCTGTCCTTTTAATATATTTTCTCTGAATGCTTTGCAAGACTTGCAGGATGTTTTACTTGTGAGATACCAGACACTTTCTGCTCACTGAAATAGTAATAAAGGTCCTTTTTCATGTCATTGGTGGATACAAACACTCATAAAAGTGATTCCTGATTTTACTTTCATTTTTACATTTGGTGCCACCATCAGCAGCTCTGCTCCTCCTGCATGTTACCTGTCTAGGCTATGTGTGCCTTCTTGGAGTAAAAAGTAACTCTTTATTTTCATCATGATGGAGGTGTGAACCTTAAAACCTCAGACAATTTTCTTTCCTTGTCAGCTCTTTCCATGAGCATCCTGTGAGGCTTTTTGCGTTCTTCTTTCTACGAGAAAAAATAATTAGGGTATATTCAGAAGTGTTTATCTAAACTTTAAAAAAAAAAAATCAAAATCCACTACAGTCTCGTTTTTCTTAATATGCTGGAAACTTCAAATAGAATGTCTACAAAGAGGTTTGTCCAGGGCCAGAAAGATCTTATTACAGAATCACAGAGTATGCTGAGTTGTTAGGGACCCATAGGAGCCATTGTGTCCAACTCCTGGCCCTGCACAGAACCATCCCCAGGGGTCTCACCTTTGTGTGCCTGAGAGTGTTTTCCAAAAGCTGCTTGAGCTTTGTCCGACTTGGTGCTGTGACCACTGCTCTGGGAGCCTGTTCCAGTCCCCAGCCACCCTCTGTGTTAAGAAAATTTCTCCAATATCCCACCTAAATTCCCCTGACACAATTTCAGGCCACTCTCTTGGGTCCTGTCTCTTGCCACTAGAAAAGAGTTGTGACTTGTGTCTACTTTCTGTATTTTGGTTGGCAGAGATTTGAAGAGAAATTCTGGGATGAGTGTAAAAGTGCCAAGCATCCACAATGTAAATGTAAGGTAGTGAGTATTTCAAATAGTGGTAGTAACTCCCAAGCCTTTTTACTAACTCTATTTTCTATTCCTTCTCCTATGAGGGTTTCTCAAAATAATTCCTGTACTTTATCTTCCCTTAGATGCTCTTGGTTATGTTTGGGGACCAAGAGTGGTGATGGCTATGAGACTTTTCTTGTTGTTTGGGGGGCTTTTTAAATTCTTCCTTAAATTCGCAGAGAAGGTGGTAAGGAATAACTGAGAAGTACTTACAGTATAATTTGGGAAGATATTTTGGCTTAGATTTTTAAGTTAAAACTCCTTTTTGGGCTGTGAAAGAAGGCTTATCAGTGAAATGGAAAATTTCTGGGCCTTGGCATGTGGTGACTCTGACCTTTATGATGACATTGATTGATGTTCTGGATGACACTCTCCAGAACACTCTGCCAAGCAACCTTGGCCATTGCTCCCCAGAAGAAAAGACAGAGAAAAACGTGGGGGCTGGGTTGAAGCAGTGAGCTTGGTCAGCCAAGGGAAAGCCCTGAAGCTCCTGCTCACCTCTGTTGGGGGGCTCAAAGCCCTGGGCCCTCAGTGATGTCTGTACTGCAATAATTATTTGTTTTAAGCTTTTTTTGCTGAGAGAATAACAAAATAATTATCTGTTTATCCAGACAGATCAATTGAGCATCTGTGGAGGGGATGAGGTCTTCAAGTAAGCTGCTGTTCAGCATCTGTTCTATCTTATTGGCCCTACACATTCACCTGTTAACTGGTTTAAATTCTATCCCACCACTACTGTTGGCCATTCAGATGTCCTGCCACCTGGACTACTTCTTCTCAGTAGAATAAGTGCCTTACTCACAGGGAATAAAGTCTGAATTAGTGCAACTTGTCTTGAGAATGCAGGAATGGCCTGAGCTCTGGTTGCTACTGTGCTGCTCTTCCCAGGCTGCCATCAAAGCACTTCTAGGGTACCCCTGGCTGTTATTTCCCCACAGTCTCCTGCAAAACTGGTGCCCAGTTGCGTGGCCAGAAGTTTGATGCCTTGCTCAGAAAGAGCAGAGTTTTCTGTGTGGTGTGGAAAAGGCATAGACAACACCTGGCTGGTGTGTTATCAGATGTTAGAAGGTTGTTCTTGAGCAGAAATGGAGTTAATGACTGTGTTACACGCAGGTTTGTGATATCTAGGTTTAAAGAACTCTTTACTAGGAAGATGTTTTTTAATTGCAAATGATTGTTTATTAAAAGTAGCAGAGATTCTTACGTTTTGTTTTCAGTTTCTCCTGGGCTCTCTGTAGTGTTTGAAGCACTGTGTTGCTTGAGTGCTTTACCGTGGAGACAGTTTAGTGATTCAATTGTGTTTTGTTCCTGTGAAAATGTGGAAATCTGGGAAAAGGAGGTTGCTTAGTCCTGCTAAAAGAGTTTTTGATAGATATTTACTGTCTTGTACAAAAGCTGGTCTCATCCAGTATGAGACTAGGGCGTTTCTCTACCTTTACTTCTAATAAAGCAAGGGGAATGTTGAGGCAGACTTCATAAATAAAAATGGATTATGGTTACAGTAGATGCAAGTCCTGTCGAGTATCCTTTGTTCAGCAGCTTCCAATAACATGGAGCCACAGTTTATAGTTCTAGCTTGGGTTTTTTTTTTAATAGAAATTCCATCACTTTAATAAAGTTAAATCAGAGTCCACAAAATGGCAAGTTTGGGAATGAACATTGTATGTGGAAAACACAAACTGGCTATATACCCTTAAAACCACAACAAGCTGGTATCAAATAATCTGTACTTCTCCCCTTTGGCTTGCTCCTTTTGTAGGAAGAATCTGATTTACAAGCTATGCTTATAACCAGCTGATTTCTAAAGGTCTTGCAGTGTAATATTTTTTGCTTGTGACTGTTTGCAAGACTTACAGTGAATGAGATAATGTTTACAGGTTGTTAAAACTATAGAATGGATTTTGTGTTGTGTATTTTAGAAGGATTTTTCCCTAAATAGGATGTGAAAATAACAGCTCGGTAGTGAAATAATCTGCAAGGAGCTCAGTGTGTGTTGGGGGGTGGTTTGTGGGCTGAGTTTTTTTGTGGCTGGAATAAACAGAGAAGATCCAAAACAGACTGAAATAGGGAGGAGCATGCAAGTGATAATAGATCAAAGCTTTTTCAAAATACTGTTTAATTTTCCAAATGTGTTCTCTGAACACATTGTCTCAGCAGAAAAGGGGAAAAACCCCATTGTGCAGCAGGAAAAAGTGAACAAAAGTGTAGGTAATTAAAAGTGTACTCAGATTATTTGCTAGCAAGTAAGGCAGCACATAGGAAAAACAGAGAAGGGTCTTGCACCAAAAGGTGAGCAAGGGATCCAGGGATTAATAAAACAATCTGAGAAGCAGGAAATCTGGTAGGAATGATGCAGTTGGTTTAGTCAGAACCAAGACTTTGAGCATGTCTTGTGCAGCGTGCTGAGCCAGGTGATGGCATGGGTTTACCCTGGCAGAACATTTCAGTGAGGTCTGGCTGGTACTGGGTGCTGAGAGCTGCTGCTGCTCTGTGTCAGTTCATTTTCCTCAATCCCAGCAGGCTGGGCTCTCTGTGCATGAGGAATTTGCTGTGAAGGGTTGAACCCTGTTCCTCTTCAGTGCCCAGTGATGGAGGTTTTTTTGGGCAACCAGTCTAATAAACATTTCTTAATCTGCCCAATATACACCATCAGGAAAGACATTTTCACAAACAAAAGCCAGACACAGCTCTCCAAACCAGCCTGTAGCACAGATGGGCCCTTGGCGTGGAGGCAGTGATGTTTAACGGGCAGATTCGTATCCTGGAGACTTGAATGCCCTTTCCCAGAAGGTTCATATGGTAGAATTTTTTTCCTTTTTCGGTTTTTTTTTTTTTTTTTTCCATGCTGGGAGGGGGGGGGATGATCTGGGAACAGGCTGTGGTGCCTCCCTGGGGGCCTGTGTGCTGCTGTTCTCTTGATGCATTACTGGATCTACTGTGCAGTAGGATGGGTGCTGGCTAGAGCACGGGTGTGCACGGCTCTGTTCCTGTGTTTAACAGGATTTTCCTGCATTGTACAGCATTTCCTTCTTCTAATTCACTCCCAGAATAGGTGTGAAAACATCTATGGAGCATGCATTCTCTTTCTGAGTCTTCAAGTCCAAAAGTTTGAAATAAATCACAGGTAGTGTGAGGAAAGAATAATTTAATCTTTCTGTGCAAGTCCTGGGAGCTTGTTCTAACATCTCAATAATTACAGAGCAAGTACAATAACAGGGCACAGAATAAAATCTGAAATCCATCAAAAAGAATCAAATAGTTTTTTTAGTTTGCTGTTTTGCTTGGATGTTTACCTTGTAATGCCAAGTTTTCCATCTTTTCAATTGGTGGCTTCAAAGCCTTGCAAGTTTTAAATAATATTTCCTTTTTATTGATATGTGAACTCCTGCTTACACAATGATATGTTTACCCTAAGTAGCTGTGTATTGATCTGGCACTCACTGCTGGCTCACACAGTCAACACAAACTGTGAGATTATTCTGTATCTTCTGTAGTCTCATTCTAGAATAATTCCATTCTGAGGGGACTCAGCTGTTGAAACTGCAAAGTATAGTGTATTTCTGACTAGTAAGTAATAGGCTTTTCTTGATTTGAAGGTTTACCAGCCTGCTCCCTTAGAGCCTGACACGTTTGATTTGTCTCCTGTGAGCATGTAACTCTTCCTAGTTCCACTGTTTGCCACTTTACAATTTAATTAACTCATAGTTGCCAAGTTTTTTTTTTAAAGTAGCCTAAGGCTTCAGCTAAGAAACACATAAAATATGCTCTGCTAATGCCACCTGCTGATGCTGAGAGTACATATCTGTCTGCATTTTCATTTTATGCAAAGTTTTTATGTGCCATGCTGTATACATGCAATGAATAACTGCTGATATGCTTTGTCAGAGTGTTTACACCCATGCTAATGAAATAGTTCTGGCTCTTACTCCTGCCTCCAATAATTTCACTTTAGCTGTAGTCCAACTCATAAAGTGCAATTCTGGTTGCTAAAAATAAATAAAAGAACTCAACTTAGTCCTTGTTCTCATTGTTGTGTACTAGTTCCATGTGTAGTTAAACTGCAGATTTCAAATAAGCCATTCTTTACGTTTTTATAAATGTGTCTTACTGTTTCAAAAATTTCATGTGTCTGAGAAGGTATAAAATCTTGGGCTTGTGTGTGACACAGTACAGTAGAACTTCATTTCTCTGCCCCAGCTTCTTGCTGTCTTCCTGTGTTGCAGAGGGCTGGTGTACAAAGTGACCCTGGTGATCAGGAGCAGAGGGGTGGTGGAAAAACCTCTTTTGCTGGAGGAACTCTTCACTTTTCTGACTGATGGCAGGCAGGCCTGCCAACAGCACGGAGACACAGGAGGCACCTACACTCCTCGCTTTTGGATGTGTTTAGCAGTGGGTCATTTTTGTTCTGAACCTTGTGTTTGGTTTTCCCTCCTTGCACAGTTCAGTGGGATACAAACAACTGGAGTAATCAAGTGCTGGGGTTACTTAGTGTCAGCCAATAAACAGTAACTGAGTGACTTTGGACTGGGCTGGGCAAAAGCAGGGAAACGCTGGAAGTTCGAGTAACTGAAAATCTGCTTTTCACATTGCCCTCCACTGAGGGCATGGCTGGGGAGGGAGAATTGTGATAGACTGGAATGTGGCAGGCATGAGCTTAAACTGCTGAAACAGAACTCTGAAACAGAGCTAATACCACCTTAGGGGGAAAAAACCCTGAGCTATTAGCACCATTAATTTATTTCTGCAGTAGTATCTCCTCCTTTGACAGACAAGCTCTGTATGTTTTGCATCTGCTTGTTTCAGCCTCAGTCATATTATGGACATAGTAGCTGAAACAAGGTCTGCTTCTTGGGTTTAGTGGGATTTTAAAAATGTTTAATTACTATTTATGATTACTTTTTCTCTGGTCAGTCTTAATTGTGTGCTCTGTTGCTCCTCTCATGCACCCATTTCTTTAGCTCATCTGATTCAAATAGTTGTCATCAAAATAATTGAGGATTTAATGTTTATATTCCTTTCTTTTTCACTGTGTGTTTTTACTCAGAGTTGCAAACATCCCAAATTTCCCTTTACTCCGAAGAAAAGAGATCTCTCTCTCTCTTTGTGTTCCCCTGTGGATGTTGGGGCAGATATCTTTGCCTCCCCTCAGGCACTGTGCTCCAGCCCTGTGGGACAGTCCCTTTGCTGTTTTGGGATCCTGGCTCTTACTGCCATGGCTGTGACAAAATTCTCTTCCTGTAGAATATAATTACTTTTGATTGTTCTTCATTGCTCTTGCTCGGTGTTAGTTTTTTCACTAATTTACAGTAAGAAAAATATTTGGACTCCTGACTTTTCTTATGCATTATCTCGGACTTGTTTTGTGGTTTAAAGTAAAAAACTGAGTCAAGACCTCTGACTGGCATTGTACAAACCCCTTCATCAAATGCACTTGTCTCTCACAAAGATGGGCCTTCCTATGCAGAAAGGTGAGTTTATTCAGCAGAGATGTTAAAGTTGCTTATATTATTCTTTATGTACTTATGAAAGTGAAAAATGTTGCTGACAAAAAATGCATAATGAGTTTAATTTTTCCTTTCTTATGCAAAATTGTAATTTACTTTGGGCATTTTCTGAGAAAAACAGATTTTTTTTTTAACTGAAGGTATTAAGAACAAAAATGAACTTTAATTTTGGTAGAGAAGTGCTTATCTGTAAGTTAAATTTTAAAGCTGTCTCAATCTCTGAAAAAGAAGCAGCTAAGGAATGGAAGAGAAGACTGATGAGTTGAAGCTGTTTATCTTGTGTGTGCAGGGGATTTGAGAATGTGATTCTGATGTATTTTAATTCTTTGAAATTGTTGCTGCAGTAATGCTTTTCTATTTTCATTTTGGATGATGCATGTGTACATAGAACCAACAGAGTAAATTTTTGAGTTTAAAAGTCCCTGGTTGCAGCTGTCTGAACTCCACTTTGCTTTGGACTAAAACAGGTGCTTGACTTGTCAATCTGCCTCTTATCCTCTCCTCCACCCCACGTGCCTCTGAAGTGGACTGTGAAATGCTGTAGCAGCAGCTGAATATAGTTTTTAAAGGAAATGGAAGGAGAGAGACTCTTGCTTTAGCACAGCAGGAGTCTTTATATGTTGTGGAGACCTGCTGCACTCACACAGCTACCATGCAAAGATCGTGTCATTTTAAACACCATCATAAAGGAAAATAGTCCTAAATGATGGACTTGGCTAATATTGAAGAGTAGAATTAAGAAATGTTATAAAAGGTCTAAACATTTTTCTTTTCAGCCTAACAGGGGCTGAATATTGTTGTGTTGGAGTATTAAAGAACAGTCCCATTCTGACAAGTCAAACAAAAGGGTTATGCAGTTTCCCAGCATTTAATTTTGAGAAGAAATGCTCGAAAGTGTGGTACAGAGGAAACTATATCTGATCTGCAAGTACTCCCCAGTGAATGATACTTTGTATGAATGTACCCTTAGAAGTCCAAGATGTAGTAAAAATGTGCATACCTGAAACTGGCAATGTTCAGATATGTGCAAAAATCAATCAAATTCCTTCTAATCCAGAAATCAGGGTCCAGTTTGCTGGCTGTTTTTGTGGGCATTTTTGAATGTTGCATGCTTACCAACAGAAGGCTCAGCCAGCCTTACTCAGCCTGTGAACTCTGAACTCAGTAAGTAGAGCAGACTTTTCCTCTGTCAAGTTTTCATTAAATTTTAAAATATATATGCAGGTTTGTGGTGTCAGCAAAGAGAAGAATTTCTTCTGGCAGGATTCAGCTTCAGGACTTTGTGCTCCAGGATAACCCTGCTTGAGCAAGGAGGCTGAACCACTGTGGTCCCTTCCAGCCTGACCCATTCTGTGACTCCAGAGCTTCAGGACCTGTGCTGGTACATTGCTACTCTCTGTAGTGGTATTTCTATCACATAACCCCTGTTAGCCAGGAGCTGAGGGCTCTGCTCAGATTTAGTGTGTGCATAAGCTGTAAACCTTGTGGTGATCATTGTCACAGCACTGTTGACACAAAGAGCTTCCCTGCCCATATCAAACACTCTCAAGCTCACTGCACATCTCTTCCTAACCTCTTGCTGAGCCCTGACAGTCTGGCACACTGGCAGATTCTGCAGCTGGTTTCCTTTTAATGGGCTGGAAATGGCATTACACGGGTGCAGGCTGGGTGTTAACCCGTGATTGATGTGTTTTTTTCACCAGGTAACTTCCTCTGTGTGTGTGGTAGGGCAGAACAGACACGTTCCACTGCACACAATGGCTTCATTCTTCACTAGATAAATATAATGTGAGTAATTGCAGTTCATTATGTAAATTCCTCTGTTTGAGACTTTTATGGAGTAGTAATGGATTTTGCAGAATATTTTTCTTCTACGTAGAATGCTGTTTTTTAAAACAATGTAACAGTGTCCATCGGGAAGGAGGCTTCCAAACCTGCAATTTAGAATATTTTGCTATAACTTAGTCTGACTTGGAGAGAACAATCCTGACTATACAAAGCTCTTACTACCTGCTACTGGAAGGTGAAAGGCCATTTGGTGTCATAATTGTATTGGTTTTTTACTATTTATTAAGCATCTACAACATAGAAGGGGAACAAGGGTGGAATTTAAAAGGGAAGAAACATACACTCCTAAATAAAAGGAAAGAGATGGGAGAGTTAAGAGGATGTGATGGAGAAAAGGAGAAATTGAGGTCTAGAGGCACCATTGCTTGTGGTAGTATTGGAAAAATGTCTAAAACTTAGGAAACCTCTTGGTAAATCCTGAATTTATAGGGCTTATTTTAAGTATTTCTCTCCCTGTATGTGTGTATGTAAGTGCTGATGCAGAGATAACAACAAATATTTGAATGTAATAATAGAAGAGCATTCTAGTGTAAACAATAGGAACAGATCTTGTGTTGGTAAAGCATCATTAAGAATGAAATATTAAAAAATTGAAAGATATCCCTGTTAACTTGATATTATTTTTTTTCAGACAGTATGGTTTTAAATCCCATCTTATATTTAACTGCAGATTTCTGCCTGAGTTTTGCATTCTGGCATGTAGAAAAACCCCAGTGAAATGAAAAAAAGGGCAGGCAACTTTTATGCCTCAGATTGCAGCAGTTTTTTTATAAATCTTTTCTTCTTATAATTATGTGCCTTTGTTTCTGGGCAATAATACCTGAATGTGTGAAAATCTTATATTTTCTTTCTGTTGTGTTATTCTGTTTTGCAAATAGAGGAGAGAGTCTTTGATCCTTACATTGACTGCTAACACCAGGATGCAGTCGTGTCAGTCAGCTCTGTAAAAAAAAAAAAAGGTTGCCCAAGTTTGCGAAGACAGATCTTTCTGTCGTGTCCTGATGAATTCCAGCCAATACTGTAACATATCTGAAGGGCCCTGACGTGCTTCCAATCTGAGAATGTCCCTAAAATATTGACATATACAGAACGGAAGCCTTTGTGTGTTTTTGCTATGGTTGAGATCCCTGCATGCTGAACAAAAACTGTTAATGAGGGAAATAGTTCCAGCATACTTAGAAAAGCAGCTCAAGTCTATAAATGAATGAAAGGAAAAGCCAGATAACACAGCTGCTCTATGTAATGGCTAGCCTGTCTTCAAACAACTCGACTGTGAAATGATGCAAGCCTTGAGATTATTACTTTTCCCCGTTGGCAATTTGTATGCTTGAACAGCCTGTGCTCTACTATATTTCAGTCTCAGGATGGGGGTGGCAGGATGCTGGGGGGTGCATATTGTGCCAGTTGTGGTAAGAAAGGGCAATTAGGGCACTCCTTTTTTTTAAAAAACAAATCCCTAGTCATTTCATCTACAATTCTTCAAAACGCGTAACACCGGCTCTCTGGGTAGCGCAGCTAAGGCAAGATGCCCAGAGAGATGACATGTGTTGTCTTCAACTGCTGCAGCTTCCTGGTCTTACTGCTTCCAGAAAAACGGAACTGCTGCTCTAAGAAGTGCTCCTTGAAGTGTGGGCTGCTGTCAGATCTGCTCTCGCTGCCAGCAGGCTGTGGGATCAGATGTTACCCAGGGTGCTGTGAAGGAGCTCAGCTTGGCTCAGGGGCTGGAGTTGGCTCTGTGCACCTGTAGGTTAAAGACTGGGCATGTACTGGTTGTATCCAGAGTACCTGAATGTTGTCTTGGGAAACTGAAGTTTTTTATTTACTCGGTTTGGGAGAGTTTATCTCTTCAGAGCTCTGCAGTTTCTCAGCTGTGTGTTATGACTGTCTTGCTTTGCCTGGGAGTAATTAGTTTGGTTCAGCAAACCCACCAGACTACTGACTACTAGGACAAAACTGTTAGAAAGAAGTGCCATTGAGCTGTTGCAGTTTTCCTTGATAACAAAAACATCGTAGTATTGCTTTCCTTTCATAACTAAAAAAAGGTCTGGCTTTAGATTTTAAAGCTTGAAGCAAAGTGAGGAGCTTCCTAGAACAGCTGCTGGGGAGGAGGATTTAGGCAGCATGAGTAGGTGACACCTCAGGTGGAGATTGCCTGGGGAGAAGTGACACCCCAGGGGAGCAGCAGTGCACTGGTGAACCAGGGGGCTCCTGAGTGATGGATGGCAGTGGTGCCCTCAGGGGCTCGTGGCTGCACCCCTGGATTATGAGGCAAGTGTCACAGGAGCACAGGATCACTTCAGAAGGCTTCTCATGGATTCTGGCACCTCCTGCTCTGGAGACTGAGCAGCTTTTGCAGCTCAGGTTTATGGTAATTTGAGAGAGAACTGCGCATGGGTTGTGGTTTAGGTGGCTGTGTCTTCTCCAGAAGCCTGCAGGAATTGAAAGGGTATCCAGGATGAAATAGCCTTCACTACATTTGTAAAGGAGGATGGAAGCATGGAATTTAGGGATTCAAGTAGTTGGAAAACTGTTAGGGAATTTGATGTGTTTTTGTGAGAAAATGGGCAGTACCTTTCTGTGGTTTGGAAAAGTGGGACTTGCAATAGATAGAGATGAGAACTGAAAGTAGAAACACACAGCAGTGGAAAACAAAATGGTGGGGGAATAAATGTATTGGAGGAAAAATAGGGAGCCTTAGTTTGCACGTACCAAATTATGTATCAGGTTGTATAATGCTCAGGAGAAGCTCTTGGGGTCTGATGCCTTTCCTATGTCCTTCTTGTCTGTCTTTTCTGTAAACATTGGCAGGATAACTTATTGCTTTTTTTTCTAATCAGCTCTCAGCTAATTAAAAAAATACCTGTTTGAGGAAAGTTGGGAAGTTCATCCACCATTGCAATGGAGATGGTTATTGCTAGTAATGGCTGAGAGTGGAGGGCTGAGAACTGCGCAAGTATTTTATTCTTATTTTTGAGGTCACTGATAGATGGCATGTAAACCATCCCCTTTGGATTAAGGAGTGGTGCCTCTCGCCTTTGCTCAAACATTGCATTGAGTCCATTATCAAAATCTACTTTATTGGTCCCAATTGAAGATTAAGCAAAAGTGTTTTCACAGCATAAAAAAGCCCTGAACCAACCCAAACCCCTCCCCCACTAACTCCAGCCTTCAAAAGCACAAAATATTGGGGAGGGAAAAATGTGATAATAAGTTTGACTCAGAACTTCTCTTCTTTTTTCTATATTTTTTTCTAAAATCTATCTAGTATTATGTGCTTGTAAGTAAAATTGTAGTATAAACTGGCATTTGGGTGGTGATTTTTTCCTTTTCTTTTTATGGATAGGAAGGACGACTATATTGTAGCCTGAACTTGTTAGTATTAATGTTTAAAATGGAGTGATGCATTAAAAAGTAATAAGCACAGCAGTCTGAGTGTGTCTGTTGCAATGTTAGTGACACTATGATGGATTAACAGCCTGTAAAATGGAAATGCATGCTCTGGCAAATATTTTACCTAACACTTATTAGTATATTTATGGGTATCAATTTTGCTTTTACTTTGCATCTTTTAAGCATAATCATGCTTTAATATATTTTAAAAACCCACAAACCTATAAATCTGCTATTCTTCTGCAGGTGTGAACTTTCCATGATATGTAATGTCAAGTTATACTATTAAAGTAGAACTAGAATTTGAGCATTATACACAAGCCAGAATTTGAAACCCCAGAATAAGAAACTATCTTGTTGTTTTGGCGTTTTTTTTCCTGTGATGGTGTATTTTGTGTGATGTTGGAATCATTCATTACGCCCAAGTCCACTTTTCCACTTTAGAATATTCTAGAAATGCCCTAATAATAGTTTCATTTGTCTACAGCAGCCAGGTGCAATCAATTGATGCTCACCAGAACAAGAAGGCACTTGCACTGCTGGGAAAAAATGCAATCTTAAATTTGATTCTTACCCAAGGTGACAGTAACCCCCTAAGAAATGAAACTTGATTTGCATAAACCAGCAACTCTTAAATAGGTTTTATCAGCTTGTTATTGTAACCTTAAGACAGACAATTACTTGCTTACACTCTTGAAGTTAAACCAATTTCAAACTCTGAAAAGTTAAGAAATTTGCTTAGTGCTCCTTGGTATTATTTTAGACCTTATTGAAATGTCTTTGTCTTTTGGTAGTTCTGATGGCCTTTCTTTGCATTTGAGATCAGATATGTAAGCCTAATAACTTCACAGGACACTTTATTCTGTTGATATCTATTATTTTTCCTTATGCAACAACTTAATGGAATTCATTACCGCAGTGTGTTGCTTTTTAATACGTACTGTTTCCAATTTGAGATAACTTTCCTTTTGAGATAACTTTGATTTTCAGGATAAGTCAATGTTCACAATAAGTGAAAAAGGCTCAACAAAGTGATAAAATGGAGGTGGATCACAGGTTAGCAACTGCTGCCATGGAATTATACCAAATCCATTTTCTGTTACTTGAGAAGCGGAGCTGTGGTGAATATCAGATTAAGAAGCTGGCAGTTTAGTTAAGACTTCATAAAAGTCACATTCCCACCACAAAATTCATACTTGTGATGCAGGAATTAATTGGAGAGTGACAGAATTATGGGCCTCTGAAGTATCTTACGGCTCTGTAATTACTTGACACGGCACTGTTGCTTGGATTAAAAGCCATGTTATGTTTTCCACTTGGCAATAAGAATGTTATTTTGAAAGTAATTGCATGCCAACCTAAGGTTTGCAAGTTGCTTTCAGCTGAGTGGTTGGAACCTTGACCTCCCTGATGGCAGTGGGTCCACAGATTTCACTTCATCTGCTGCTGCAAGAGGTGCCCCTTTGACAGTGGCTCTCAAGACTGTTGCTCCTCTGTCCCGCCTCGAATACATCAGTTTTGGCACCCAGTCTTTGTGTCACCAACCCTGCCAAGGTCTGAAGTAAAGGCAATGCTTTTCCTAACCCTTGAAGCTGCAATGAGGGTCCCTTCAAGTAGCTCTGAGGAATTTGTAAGGTTTGGGGGGAACATTCACAGGCCATTATAGATGTGACCAGGGCTCATTCTAGAGTGTAGACAGTAGTAGATTCACACTTAAATGTGCTGTGACCTCTAGTCTTTTTTTTTTTTTTTTATTGTCAGAGAGAGAATGCTAGATAGGTTTATTTCCATAGCGTTCTGTCCATTATATCAGAGCTCTTAATTACAGTTTCTCATTTTTAAGTCCTATCTTCAGTTTGCAGGTATTTTGAATTCATTGAAAGCATTAACAATTACAACCTAGCACCAGCTTTGGGAGTAAAAAAGATAGTTTATTTGCTTAGAGAAGAGTTCATTTCCCAGCATGAAACACTTGAAAGAAACCAAAGGCAGACTTTGTCTTAATAGTTGAAAATTCAAAATAAATGAAGCTTATGTAAAATGGCAGTAACAGACTAGAGCTACAGTGGACTGCTGAAATTGGATTTGGGTAGCTATAAACATAATTAGCTTAAAGCATTCTAGCTTGCCATGCAGTGTGAGCTCTCATAGGCTGGGACTGATAATGCTTTGCTCTTTTGCATTTTAACTCCTTGTGGAGATTCAAAAGCCAGCTGATCTTAGGCTTTCTGGAAGCGAAATTAACCATGCGTTCCTTGGGGGATTATGGCAAACTGTGAGGTTTATTGGGTGTTGAAGTGTGCTAAAGATAACGTAGCAGTAACCTAAAATGCTGTACTACCAACATGCTAATTAGGATTGTATATTAGTATTTTTAAAAATCTTCAGAGATTTGTATTTCTAGGTGTTTAAATGATTGATTCTATGTAAACATTGGTTGTATATGCTCTTAATGCTCTCATGGATGAAATACTAGTGCCTGATTTGACTTGAACAATATACAGCAACAAGATGATAATATTGTAAAGTTGCATATAAAAAATACTGATGTGGTTCAGAATTTCTGCAGGATTTTTATTTCTCTGAAACACAAGCTCGTGCCCATTATGTGAAGTTGTGCTCATTTAAGTCAGTGAGTAATGCTGCTTGACCTCAATCTATTCTGTAAGTGGGTTGGAATTGGTCAATAACTTGGCTTTCCCACACCAGTGAAACACTTAGATTTACACACAGGAGACCTCCATAAAATTCTAGGAATTCATGTTCAGCCTCTCCAGAATAGGCTTCATGTGCAGCCTCCTGCTCTTCCTCAGATGTACGGATCACTTGAAACAAGCCAGCCTGTGTTCTCACAGCAGGCAAACACTGCTTGATGAGTGCTTCCACCACTGGGTTGTTTCCAAATAATAAATTCAGAACCTTCAGATTTTGCCTTTCATCTGACACTCTCAAGCCTTGCAAAGCTGAGATAACTTTTGTTATCCCTCTACTTCTCCTGCTTCTATTTTCCACCAGTAAGTGTATGTGAAACATTATGCTTACACAGAAGTAAGGGAGAGTTTCATAGAGTTGTTAAAGGCTAGCAGGATTTTCACCATGGGAAATTATAATAAATATTTACTGTATGGGGTTACTCTATATCCTTTCACTTTTTCCCTTTTTATTCTCCCACTCCCTTTATTTAAGGGAGATTTTTTTAAATGGAGTATTTCAAACAAGAGTGAGAATGGACAATTTAGTCTGTTAAATAGTAAAAAATTCACTGTGAAGAACACATTTGAGGATTATAATCTTAATATTTGGAAGTGCAGAGGAATGTAGTACAAAGCAAGAATTAAGACCATGTCATGCAGAGTAGTTACAGCTTTTCTATTTTTGCAGTATCTGAATCTTCTAATATATGTGGAATATAGATAAACTGACTTATTTCCTTTCTTGTATTCTTTTTTAAATACTAATTTCCAGTGGAGGTGGCTTACATCTTCAGCAAGGCTTTTGGTACTTCAGCCTTCTGCATTTCTTACTTCTGTTTGGAACTCATTGTAGATAAGCATCTGAAAAAAAGAAATACAATAAACATTTGTGTTAATTATATCATTTCCTCCTACCCCTTCTCCCCTGTACCATATATTCTCTTCTCTGTATGGCTCTCAATTGACTTTTGTTATGGTTTGATACGTGTCTAATCAGAGACCTCAAAGTATGTGCTGGTGATGCACTTGTGACCCTGTTTCATAAATGTAAATATACCTGGAGGTAGAAGAAAAGATCAATGGGATTAATTCATCAGGTTGTTATTATGTGTATTTGTATATGGGGCTTTGCCTTTGTCTGTAGCCTCTGCTTCAGCCTTTGTGTCATATCTCATATTACCCCTTGACCTGGTTGTTTGTTTATTTGTGGGTTGGTTTGATTGTTCTTTGTTTTTCCTCCAATCCCTTGGTTATTTTCTTGAATGTGGTCCTCTGAAAAACCTTTGGGATTCATCAAGTTTCTCTGCTCCTGTCTGTGACTTTCCATTACAACATTTGATTCACATATCCAAGTTTTATTTCTGCTTTCATGGGGAAAACAACTTCTTTCATTTTCTGTGGGATGCACCATTGTGCTAAATCATCAAGGACACAGCAGAAAATTAGTTGCCATTTTTTGTCCCTTAAAAATGAGAGGCCAGCAGCAGGGAGATGCAACTTAACACTTGTATGGGGAGCTCTACTTCAGAGACCAGTGGCATGTAAGGAAGTTACCTGTGCTTTCTGCTGAGGTGCACTTTGGTTTCAGAATGTGTATTTGCTATGTGCATAAATGTTTTCCTTCTCTGGTCAGTTATCTCTGCATACACTTTTCTAGTGGGACCAGAAATTATTCCAGATTCAGCAGTTGTCTATAACAGCATAAGGACATGATAGAAATGCCACATTACTTCCAGAAGATAAATTCATTACTAGGCTTTGAAACTTGGCTTTCTGCTGCCTTTGCTCCAGGACATCACAAGGCTGCAGCAAATAATGAAACACGTTGCTCCATCCCCAGTAAAAAGGACTGAAACTCTCTAACAGAACTTACCACTTCTTTTTCCTGTGTTTTTCTTGGTCCTCCCTTATGCAAACCCACTTAGGGAAAGTTTCTGCATCCTGATGGGAACAACATGGGAGAAATGCTGCCACGAATTTTGAATCTGGTGTCATGACTGCAGTGATCTGCATACCAGGAGTAGTCTGCAGTGGTGAGGCCAGGACACAGCTGCAGACAGGTTGTGGTGTCACCTGTAGGGGTCTGTGGGTGTCATGGTTCCATTCAATGGTTGGGAGGAGCTGATTTCCTGCACGGCCAAACCCAATGTGCACTCGTGAAAGGTGCTGAAAGCACTCTGAGGTGTAGTGCACACAAGTGTTTGTTAACACAAAAGAAACCTGTTCTCTCAAGCAAAAATTTCTTTTCCAAGTGAATTTAGTTTCTTAGACTAGCAGTAGTACAAATACAATTTTTGTATTAAACAAATGTGAGTGTCCAGTTTTGCACACACCAGATGCATGAATTGTAGGTCTGATGCAGTATTGAATGTATGATAAATGTAAAAAAAGTCAAGGTTTGATGAATGACTTTATCATCTTTTCTTGCCAATAATCAGTGATGATTTAAATCTATGTTAAATTTTGCTGGGCTCTTGCAGACAGGCATTTTGTGTGCTTTCAGAAAGCTTCCAGTAATGCTTTCAAAAATGAAGGTAACTGTTACTTGCCATCAGGGCACTGTGTTGGCTTGAAGCAGATAAGGATCTTTGTTAACATAAGAACTGTTTGAATCTCACAAAATGAGCTTATGAATTTACTGCCTGTGTTTAGCATGTAAAAAGAAGTAAACAGCACAAATATTGAGACATTCACCCATTTCTGTTTCATTCCTGGCTTTGGAAAGATACTATTGTTTACGTAATATGTTCAAAGGAGCACATAATTGATTTTATACTGTTAGTCAGCCATGTGCATTTTTACATTTCTGCCTGTAGGTAAGCTGAACACCTGGTGACATGGCAGCATGTTTTAAACCCTGCTTAGGAAATCCACAGTAACAGCCCAGATAACAGGACTTTCAAAATTGCTCAGTAATACACAAAATAAGTGTTCCTTTTAAGAAATCTTTTCTTTATTGCCTCCATACAAAGGTATTAGTACAGAGAGAAATGTGATCTATTTACTGTTCGTGGTGGGGATGGCTGGTGGGTGGTGAAAGTTGCAGGGTGCTTTGCTACTCTGTTCTGCACAGTTCCCCTGTTAGTCTTTCTATCTTTAAACTTCTCATTTCTACTGAGAAAGCAAGAAGCTTTTGTCAGCTAGATATTGAATAGAGGTTTTGATATTTAAAGCAAACTGTTCAGTGCTCTTAGAGATGTTAATGTGGAAAGAAATACAGGTACTACATCTCGAGCTTCAAGACAGAAAATCTTAAGATAAGAACAGTGTACAAAGACAGAGTGAATATTTTGAGGTGTTAATTCTAACTACAGAGGGAAGAAACTAGAATTCTGGAGCGGACACCAGAGCTATATTGTAGGATGCAAGGATGACTCAGCCCATGCTCAGATCATGGTCTTGCCATACTTGTTTACATTAAAGTTCAGTTGCTATTTTAAGTCTGCACATTTAGTGGAGAAGAAGGTGAGAAAAAAATCAGAGGGAGAAGAATAAAAGCAGAAGGAGGGAGGGTATATTTTAAAATGCAACAACAACAAAAATACCTGGACCAATCCCTCCTGCTCCGTACGCTGCTCCCTCAGCGGAAGAGCTCATAATCCTGTATTTGCTATATCAAAAGGATTCTCCTATGAGCGCAAATTAATAATTTATTCATAGTCTGGAGTCAGCCCGCATTGATTTACTTATGCTGCATTTCTTTTCATTCATAAGCCTTTGCTGGTCCCAAGCTCTCGGAGAGTGACTTGCTGCAGTGCTCCGGCGTGGGAGGAAGCAGCAAACGTGCCTTTATGCACAAGGACGCGCTCCCTACGACTCGATTAAACGTGCGAGCCTGCCCGAAAGCCGGGGCTGGCTCCGGGAAGCCGCGGCTGCCGCTCCCGGGCGATGCTCGCCGGGCAGGGACCGCCGCTCTCCTCCCTCCCTGCGCCCGCCCCGGTGCGGCGGCGCGGCCGGGATGCTCCGGTCACCGCAGGGCGCTGAGCTCCGGGCAGCCTTCGCCTCTCCGGGCTGAGTGACGGACAGGTGCTCGTCATGCAGCCGTGCCCTGCCTGAATCGATCTCCGGGGGGTGTGCGCGGCCCCACGCCCCCGCCCCTGCCAGCCCTGCCGAGCCCTCCCAAGCTCAGCCCCCGGCAATGTGCAGCGCTCTCTTCTCGCCTTCCTGGAAGGGCTCAACTCCACTTTCAGCTCCTCCAGACTTTCTCTGCTTTTGCCGTACCCTCCCTCTGGTGCGGCTCCTCCTGTGCCTGCCTCTCTGTCTCGGCGCTATCCCGTTAAAAGGCTGCTGCTCCTGCTCCGCTCGCCCAATGCGCTGGCTGCCTTGATCCGGGACCAAGGCTGGAGGTTATCGGCGAGGAAAAGGAGAACTCTAGGCAGCTTTCCATTTGCAAAGTGAGCAGTAATTGCAAGAAGACAGCCTCCCCAGCTGGAATCAATAGTCTGCTTTCTTGCTGCTGAGGGCACTTTGGAGCAGCAGTAGGTCACTGAAGTAACTTCAGCACACTGCTGACTGCGGAGTTGTAAAGAACTACATGCAAGTGGCTGCAGTAGTGCTGGAAAACGCTTTGCTGTTACCAGGGACACAGTAGTTTTCAAGTCATTAGAGCTTCGCTTCTGGTCCGCTCCTTTCATTACATAGAGAGGGTCATTCTTTGGAGGAATGAGGATGGAGCTGTGAATTTTTCTTTTCCAGTGTCCCCTTCTAGTGGAAGGGGGTAAGAGTGGGGGGAAAGAAGCTTTCAGAAGCAAACCCCCACTGCTGCTGAACTCAGCTTTACTTGAATTTCCCCAAACCTTTCCAGGCACAGAGAGACACAATGCCAGAGAACCTGAATCTTCTTCGGGCTTTTGGGGGCTTTTTCTTTGTCTTCTGGACAGCTTTTAACACAGCCTTAGTGGATGTGGTTGGATCGGAGCAGCAGATCCCCTTGTCAGTGTAAGTGCTTTTGTGCTATTCCTCTCAGGACCACGTTCAAGGATGAGAACTTGGCTGCTCAAGTTCTCCTGTTTTTGTATTGCAGATATTTGGCTGTTCCAGGGCACCTTTGCTCCTCTGTCAGCTGTGTTTGAAGTGGTTGTCTCCAAGGCGCTTGGCACTACTTTGATTTTATTGTAGGAGCATGTGTTGGTGGAGTATGTGGCCACTGAGTTCTAAGTACTGCATTTACTGAAATTTGTGCTGTTAAACACTTTCTCACGTGGGAATTTAACATTCAGAACTGTTTTGCCATTTTATCTGCTGTTTTCCTTTCGATGGATATATGTCACGCTGTGCCAAAGCATGTTTCTGTACAAGTTAATTCCTTAAATTGTAGTGGTTCAGGTTGGTGGTTTCAAATCAGAGGCCTTACCTTAGCACAGGGTCTAGTTTGTGCTTATACTGGTACAGCTTCACTGATCTTTTGCTGTGCTTAGGTTCCTTAGTGAGCTCTCTAATGCAAAATTGCTCGGATCCTTCTGAGTGCAGCTGAAGCTGTTACAGTCTCTGTTGCTAGCTCTGACATGTGTATTACATTTCTTCCTGTCTCTTTTTTTTCCTCACAGTGTAAAGCTCTGGGCCTCAGCATTTGGTGGAGAGATCAAATCTATTGCAGCTAAATACTCAGGTTCCCAGCTCCTACAGAAGGTAAGGATTTCTTTGGTTGTAATAAGGAAGGTTTTAACAGGGAAAATGGAGGCAGATTTAATTTTTTAAATGAATAGGAAAGCAGTGCTGTGCATGCTTTTGTCCAAGATCTATTTTTGTATTGCATACTAGTCTCTGATGACTCTTTGCATTGCACTGCACGATCTGTAGAGTCCTTGCTTAACCTGATATTTTTCTGTTGGAATGACTTTTTTTCCCCCACTGCAAAGTAAACTCCAACACTTATTCCTTGCAGCCTAGGCTTCAGCCCAGGTTGCGGGTGTTTAGTCTGGCTGCTGCATTGTGATGATGAGGATGATGATGTTTCTGTGCAGAAACAGCTGTTTCTTATGGAAAATGTTAACTTCCTTCAAGGAGCAGAATTAGTGCATGTTGTATTATTTTCACCCTGGGCTGTATGTAGACAATGCACTGTGTCAGGAGAAGGCGGCTGCACTGTTGTTTGTCATCTCTGCAGTTTTTACAATGCCATTATTCCCCCAATCATCCCAACCCAGTGCTGAGATGTATTACATCATTACAGATAAGAGGAATGAATGTGGTTATCTTCTTGCTCAGCTGCACAGCTGGGTAATAAGGTAGTGAAGTATAGCAAAAACTTGTGAAATTGGTATAAGTCTATATAATTGGGGCAGAGGGTAATGAAAAAGCAGATTTGGGTATTAGGTATATATCAAGGACTCTGTTTAATTTAAATATGCAACCTACAGTAAACTTCTGTATTGTGGACAGTTTATTTTTTACAACAGTTGCAAAAAAAAATGAGGATACTAAGAGGAATATGTTAGACTGAGACTGCTGTTTTGGGGCATGTGATTCTCAAAATGCAATATGTAAATGGAAAAACATTGAGACATTCACTGATCAAAAACACTCATTCAACCCATATATTAAATTTCTGCGGATTTTTTGTAGACATGATTTTTAATTCTGACTAACACTCATTTTATTTTTTGTCTGATTGGGAAGGAAATTATTCCTTGAGCTTTTAGCATTTATTTCGAAAGGCTTATGTATGTGTGAAATTATATAACAGTACGTGCAGCAGCTGAAATAAAAAGCTTGTGCTATCCTTTAAAATGAAAGCAACGGGCTTTAGTAATTGCTAAAGACATAGGAGTTCTTTAGCAGCTTGTCTTTTCAGATTTGTATACCCAGGACTGTAAAACATGAATTTCATTAAGCGAAAATACTGAGCTATTAAGAACAAAAATATTTGTGGTCTCCTACTGCCTTTCAAGGCCTTTAAATGGCTTCACTTCAATATGTTGGGCAAACTTTCATTTTATTATGAAAATCGGGACACTCAATATTTATTATGCTTCCAGCTCACATTCTTTAAAGTCTGTGTAGTCTTACATTGTCACTGTTTATTATGTACACCTTAAATTCACAAAGCAGATGGAGCTTTCAGTTTTGATTAGTTTGTAATCAAGTATTATTAAAAAGCTTTATTTTTTTTATTGGGCCATAACAAACAAGTATCTTTAACTTTGGAGCTCTTCCATGCACAGCCATTTTTGCACAAAAATGGCTTTGGAAATGAAACCTACCTAGTCCTGAGCCCAACGTTTGCCAGAGGAATATGGAATGTACCATGTGTGGCAATCATGCTAAAATCCACAAAGAATCAGTATGGAATCCTTAATCCTCCTTCCCTTCCTCATAGTAGATGCTGCTGCCATCTCTTCTGTGATGTATTTTTTCCCTCTGAAAGTAGCAAGATTGCTTCCTATTGGTTGTTATAATTGTAGGTAATTGGAAGCTATTCATTTCACCTTTTCATCAGCATCCTTTCTGTTTCACTAACCAGTCTGTGATCCTGTTTTTGAAGGTGGACAGTTTATGTTCTTTTCCAGGCTATCTTGTTTTTCTTTCTTGCTTATATTATATTTCATTATTTAATGAAAGAGAAAGGAAAAAAAATGCAGGTTTGACAGGTATTTAGAGCATTTTTATTCCTCTGTCACATATAGTTTTTTTCTTTTTTTCTTCCTGCTGGTTACAGTAGTTTTTATAAGATGTCTGTTGCTTTTTCTTTTATTTAGAATTGCAAAATTTCTCTGTCCATTTAAGCTTGGTGTATCCTGGTGTTGATTATGGCAAATGAACCTGGATGACAGAATACTTTTTTGTATTGTTATAAAGTATATTTCTTCTGTAAGCTTCTGTAAGCTTGTGTGAATAGAGAAATACCAAACTTCAGAATCTGCAAGTATTTTAAACATGCAGAGTCGAGGACAGAGGCTGTCACAACAGTTAAGGAGGTGATTGCACAGGAGGGCTCTAAGCCTTTAATGCCTTTTTTCCCCACCCCCTCCCTCCCCACTAGCCAGGCATCAAGAATATGTTTGGTATTTACTGTGAGCTCTGGGTGATCAGAATCCATGTCATTTTAAAGTCAAGATTCCACTTTTAGAAGCAGTGAGACTTCTGATATTACCAGAGGAGCCCACATTTCCTGATTATGAATTAAGCATCCTTAAACAAGTGAAGATATAAAATGTGGGTATGATTATGGATGTGGACAGTATAGATTCTTCAACTGTCAACTGCTGTGGAGTGCCATTTAGCTTAATACAGGCTTGCTAAATGAAATATTAATGTAAAGGTTACTTGATTCATTCTGTCAGCACACACAGTGAGTGCTGCTTGCAAAGGGATGCGCTCACAGTCGAGGCGTGATTGACAGTCTCTGCTGCCCAAATGTTTTGCACATTGAGTCATTTGACCCACACTAAAATTTCATTGAGCAAATTAATTCATGTGAGATACTCAGTACTGAAATTTTTCGCCGGTTTACAGTTGTGAATATTGATGGAGTTATTGCAATTCTTAAGGTCTTGCTGTACTGTGAACATCAAAGACATGACCAGCACTGGTGTCCTCTTGAGTTTGTAAAAGATGCATAAGAATATTTTGGTTGCTTTTTCAAAGTATTTTTTTTAATCCACTGCTTCCCATATCTTAATTGAATGTTTCATTATCTTATGTCATTATGATCTTATCCAAGTATTTTGTTACGCCTCCTAGAAGTATCTGGGATACATGACTTCTCCTAAAACTGATGTTAGATGAAATGCAGATGCTTCAAATTGCTTGGAAAATAATAGTTCAGTAAGTAATTCCAGAAATTATGATGAGGTTTTAAACAAAATTAGCACTTAAAAAATGTTCTACTCCTTGTTTCAAAGAGATGGAACACCATTAAGTGTACAAGAAAACATCCAGAAGCAAAGAAGACTGTATTATTCCTAATTTGTCTGGTTTCTGGACGTTTTACAGTTGTCATATAGATTTGGAGAGGCTCCTCAATGCTGTAGAGATGTTCATACTCTTCACCTACCTAGCAAAGACTGCTGAGAATTAATTTTAATTCTCTCTTAGGTGTTTTTTTTTTGTCCTTAGACTGTCAAAAGACATCTGCCTTATTTGAATCCTGACGTTTTTGATTTTTTTTCTTCTGTAAACACTCTGTGTTTGGTGGGTCCTGCACTGAATGTGAGAGGGTGGCCCACTGGCAAAGCTAGGCTTCAAATGTGGGATGCAGAGCAAGGGTTAGGTGCCAGGAACACATTCACTTCAGCTGCTGCAATTAGAGTTTTGGAAAACAGGCTTTGGGGAATGCTGCTGTAACACAGTAAAGCTCTTGAATCAGTGCAGTGTCTGTTTGTGTGGAAGTGCAGTGTGGTCTGTGCTTTCTCAGGTTCCTTTTGATGAGACTCTTTTTTAAAAAATATTCTGAGCTGTGATAATTCTTCATTTCCTCCTGAATTGCCGATTTATTTATTGCAAATGTAGGAATGGTTTCCAGGTGAAAATACCCTTAATTTCTTCATCCTTTCACAATGTTTTGTTCCTGACCAGAAGCTTGTTTAAGGCTCCCTGAGATTTTCCTTATGTAAGTTGTCTGCTGGAGCCCTCAGTGTTATGTAAGCACTGCCTGCCTTGGTCTGAAGCAGGCTGGAGCCTGCTCCTGCATCTGCCTGCTCCTTTCAGCAAATCCTTCCTTGTCTTGGGAGTTCTCAAATCACTGCTTTCTCAGAGCAGGTTTTTCAGTCAGGAGAGCAGTCCTGTTTTTAAAGATGCAGAATTGCATTTTATCTCCCTGACTAGGATGGGGTGCTGTATCTTGGGAGTTCCTTGCAACTGTGGAAATGTCAGTGCAAAATTAATATAACGGGGTGATTTAGATCAATTAGCATTCAGCTGGTGGGTCTGATTCATACAGTACATCTATCTTTAGTTTAAATTGTATAATAGGGACTTAAATTCTTAGGCAAGTTTAGTGCAATCATCTTGACATTAATTGCCTTTCTTTTATTCAGCCTTATGTTAGTTTTGGTTTTTGTAGGCTGTTTCTTTGCTTGAGACACTGCACCTACTGCTTGGAAGGAAGGGTCAAGTAGGACTGAGAAATGCAGGTTAAAGGATAGGCATGGACTGACTTTTTGGATATCAATTTAGACTTTTGCCAGCTGAGCAATTCTAAAGCAGCAAAAATAATATATATGTTTTAATCAAAATAGGGAAAAACTATCAATAAAATCTTTAGACACATGGCTGTAAATCAAAAAATACAAAAAACCCCATCAAAGGAAACATCACTACCCCCAAAGCCCAAAAAACCAAACCAACAACAACAACCCCCTTCTCCCCACCAACCAAACCTGACACCTATCCAAAAGCCCAAATTCAAACCCCACCAGCCAGGTAAATGGTGTAGAGCTTAGCAAAAACTGTATTCAGAATTAATTCATTATAGTTGGACTCCTGAAGTCTGGTTTATGTAAAACGTGTCTCCTAGCACTGACTTAAAACCAAACCTTAGAAAATAAAAGAAATACACATCTGAGAATCTTAACCCAGTGTAATTCTGATGATTAATGCAAACAATGTTTTGGAGCCTGCAGAGCTTGAATCTCCATCCCCTTTAATTCCTACAGATCTTTGGGCTACATGAATGACAAGATTATTCTCCATGCCAAGCTAGGTGCAGAACATTTCAGTGAGCTTTGAAGTATTTAACGTTATCTGCAGACGTAAAGATGTAAATTCTTTGGCATAAATATTTTGACTTTGTTCAAGAATAAAAAAACCCAAACACATCGTTATGCTACCAATGTATTTGGTGGGAAAACGTGGTGGGTTCCATGCCAATTTTCAGGTGGTATGGTGATCTGTAGAGGAAAGGATTAGTCTTATCAAACTTTGAATACTTTCTTCTCTCTCCATAACAAAAAACAACATGGCCTTCTTTTTTGGAATACAGTTCTGCCTTTTTGGGAGGTATTGGAAAATTTTCGTTCTCTTCTGTGAAGTTAGAACTGCACCTTGAATGATCTGTGATTTGTACTCTCCTCTCCTGTCTGAATTTTATGGCAGGAGTCATAATTTTTTTGGTGTGGGAAATGGTTTTAAAATGTAGTCAAATCAGCTTGAATATCAAACATCATGTTCTAGATTTCACTTGGTCTAAAAGGGAAGCCATGCAGAATTCATGTTTTGCTTCTTTCAGCACTCTCTATTTTGCAGTATGTTCTGTGTCTTTCTGGGTTTTGAAAGCAGAATGTGATCCTGTTCCTTGTATTATTGAAAGTAAAAAAGTTACATTGTAGTATGTAAGAGGAGTAGGAGATGGCTTTAGTAAGTTCATGATACATGCATTACACTTTCAGTAATGTCTTTTAATATGGAAATCATTGAGCAGACAATCCAACTGGAAAACATCAGATCTCGAAAGGAAGAGAATGCTAATTCCCTTACTTAATGCATTTATGGTTGTTTGTTTTCACATCCTGTATTGCAAGATGCTTACGTTTCAAGGTTAAAGGAGCTGCTCTCCGTGCAAATTATCTCTCCAGTGAAGGTGTGTAGAGCATGAATAGATGCTGTATTGTGTGGTGATTCACTCTTAAGTAACTGCTAATCAATACTCCACACTTTCAAATGTCATTATTGTTCTGTATGGGACAGCTTTTTGTTGCTGGTAATAAGTCCTAACACATTTTACAGCACAAATTATATATTGATAAGGTAGATGGTATTTTAGTTTCTGTAGAAACATCACTGTCAGGTTTTAATGAAATACAATAATTAATATGTAGTTCTTGTGAAGTTCCATTTTGATTTTTTTACATGTAATGTTTTTGCAAAATTACATGGATGTTTTTATGATCCTGTTTAGCATCTGCCAAGTTAATTTGTGTAAAGCTGAAGTACTTAGAGTGTGTGATCAAATAATTGGAAGATTTTTATTTAAAAATGAAGCCTTTGCAAAAACACTTTTAAAACCATAGTTGGAAAGAAGCTGATAAGGGTCTTGGTAACCTTTCCAGAAGTGATTAATTCCAGAGACACATAATTACTGAAAATGTGCTGCCCTCAGGTCTCCCAGGACTTTCCAGGTGAAGTTACCCATGTAATAAAGGATAACCAGTACACTGGTTTTAGAGACGATGATATAAGACATGAGGGGATTGTGATTGTTGAAGAAACCCCTTCACATAGGAGTGTACAGATTCTGCATCCAGCATATCAAAAATAAAGCAATATAAATTTGTTCTCCATATCCATGGTAGATGTACAAGAACTAGTCTTTAAACATAAGCATTAATTTTTTGCTACTATCAATTTATTTATTTGTTTTTTTTACTGAGAGAAAACCCTAGAAGAGCATGGAACTCTTGCAGGTTGGCTGCTCAGAACAGGTTCCTGGCCATTATGTAGACTTTGTTGAACTGCCTTATATTAGGAAGATGAGCTACATCTTTTGTTTTGGACAATCAGCAATAACAGTGATTGTATTTCTTCTTTGATGTCTGTGTCTATGTGCTATTAATCTTTGTGTCTATATCTCCTTAAAGCATGGCTGAGGTGTCTTTCACTTTTCAGAGCAGAAGCAGGTTATAAACACAGTTGTCAGTGCTGTACAGGGTAGCCAGGCTGGATGAAGACTTGCTGGTTTTCCCCTCCTCTTTTAAGCACACAAAAAAATGATCTTATTAAAATATCATTTTACTATGGAGAAATAAATATGTAAACTATAATAGACTAAACTTGTTGGAAAAAGACGTGGACTGCTCACATCATCTCTTGTTGGGCTTCAGTTCTGACAGCCACGTGACAAGATATCAGCAGGGTGAGCTTTTCAAGGTGTTCCAACGTGTTCTTGTGTTGGATGTAACCATGAGGTACTTAATGGAACTTCATCAGGCTTGTAAGACTCTGGGATATCCCAGTGAGAAAGAAGGAAATTATAAGGTGTGAACTCCTGGTTGATTCCTTATGTACCTGCCGCAGGTTCTAGTGCTTTGTTATCAACAACTGATACTTTAAAGTTTGTTCTTCGTTGTTGTTATTCTTGGGAAGAATTTTCCTGAAGAATTACTTGCACTGTTGGTTGGTTGGTTGGATGGAGTTTTCAAAGCCTATAGGTTCTTGTAGTAATTCTTCATCAAAAAAGTTTGACAAGTGATTTCTTCTAACCATATTTTCTGTCTGTCAAGATTCCTGAAAGAACTGGAAAGACTTAAACCAGTGCATTTCACTGAGGTGATAGGAAAAGTTTATAAAATCTTAGAAGGTGTTTTCTTTGTCAAAGTACCTGCTCCTACTTGTGTGTTTTGCTTTTACTTTTCTTAACTTGACATGTTTTATTGTTGTCTTTGTTTCTCTCCCTGTCTCCTGCTGAACCACCTTATTTATCTTTCGTTTTAATCTTTCTGTTTTTAAATGGGCATATTTTCTAGAGAGAAATGTTTTCTTCTGAGCCTGATGCCAAATGTTTTGCATAAATAATTTTACAGTACAGGAGGCACTTAGAGATAGTTATTTTTGTTTATCCCTCTAGATTGAGATCTTAGAGCACCAAAGTTAAGGAAGTAAAAGATGAAGGAAAAAATTGTTCTCAAGTCCATTAACAAACCAAACTATAAGGTGGCCTAGTCTACGGCCTAGTCTACATCATAAGATTTGGGATGTAAAGTGAGAAATGTCTGTGTATAATTCATTCAGAATATCAGGGCTTAATGAGTGGATCCTGTGACTGTTGATTAGTAAAGTTTCTCATATGTATGACTGACAATAACTTCCTTGAAGCATTCTTCTTAGTTTTTAGGAAAGGGTGGAAGAGTTTCTAATAGTCTCATAAGATGTTTTTCCTTGGTGCTTTCAAAATGTGGATTTGACAGGCTTCCCTGAATTTTGTGCAGGTGATGGATTATATGTCCTGTTGATACCATTCCTCTACAATGTGCAAGTTGATTTCTTTTGCTTAATGTTGTTCTGAATACAGTGATACCGAATTAAAAAATTCTAAATATGCTATGAGAATTGAGACTTTTGTGTTTGACACTAGTGGCTCCACAAAACTGGTTCTGGAAACCAGCACTCATCATCCTTTCTATACAGAGTCTTCCACAATGGAGTTCTGTTTTTTATTATTTCTGGACATATGGAATAATGAATTCTGGAACAGGATTTAAAAGGTCTTTTAACTTGGATTCCTGTTCAAAGTAGACTCAAAGCTAAAATCAGTGCAGATTTCTTGGGTCTTTGAGTCTGATCTTCAAAACCTTCAAGGGCAGCAGTACCAAAACCTCTTCGGTTCCAATGCTTGTCTCTAGTCTGGACAAGAAGTTACTTGAGCTGGAACTTCCCATTTTGATTTGACTGCTGAGTGTCACTTCTGCCTCCCTAAATATTGTTGGTTCATCATCTTCATCATCTCCTGGAAGGCATGGAAAGGCACAGCACTGTGTCATGACAAGCATCCCTGAGGGCCCAGTCATAGACAACTTCATGGAATTCTTTTGTGGCTCATCAGGTCTCAACACTTTTTCTCACCTCTTATTTTAAAATTGTTCTGAGTAGCTTTATGGACTCTTAAACTGAGATCTCTGCTCTTTGATATTCAGGTGGGCTTTTTACCACTCACAACAGGAATGTGTAACTGTTCTCGTAATTATGAAGTCTCAAGTGTAATTTCCACTTAGCTGATTGCATGAATAGGAGAAGACTTTTTAATTTGTCGTGGTAACACAGGAATTTATTTTATAATCTAGGGCTAAGACAAGCCATTTAGCTCCCGGTTACTTTATTAGCCATTTCTTTTACTATCCTTATCCCCCCCAGTATCTTAAGTGAACTTAATGTTGTACAGAAAGAGTCTGTCAGCTGGCAGAAGGTTTGATGTCTTATTGTCTATTTTTACTTTATTCTGCAGTAGCTGTCAAGGGATTTCTTTGTGCTTTTATACACAAACAAGGATTTTACTTGCTTTCAAAAAACTGGGATTCAAATTTATGCAGTCATAATATCTGTAGCCTGTTAGGTAGCAGCACAGTGAAAATGCTGTTTGGAATGCATTATGAAAACTCTGGTCAGGGCCCCAGCATGCAGTGTTCCTATTGTTCCTCCAGGTCCCATTTTAATACTTGGCTATTCAATATACTTTGAAGATTTTGTGTCAAGCTATCTAAAATTGCTAACTTTCAAAAGGCACACACAAAAAAAATCTACATACTATGGGTATTAAAACTTGATGCGTTGGGAACACATCATTGGTCACAAAATTAGATAATTATCTTCTAAAGTAACAAAGCTTCAGAGATAAAAGGCAGGAACATTCAAACTTTGGCTTTACCTTGAAGCTAAATGTCTATCATCTTCTGACAGCTGTATGCAATGTATGAGTACTGAGCTGTTTGGCCATGATGCTATCGTATTACATTAATAGCAATTTTCACTGATAATGAAAACTGGTGGGAGGCTAAGAGCAAAGCTTTAGATTATGACTTGCAGCCATTGACTATCTGCATCCAGCAGATTTATTACCCCTATGCACATTGTGCCTTTTGTAATGTTTTCTGCTGTTTCTTCATCAAAGTACAACGAGAAAGATTTTATAGATGGCATGAAAAAGTTCTTGTTACTCACTTCACATTTCAGACATACACCTTCATTACAAACTGCAATGCAGTTTTACAGTAAAAGTAGAGATAAACTCTAGCATCCCCCATGAAACCTTTGTGAGGGAGAGGATTGTGAATGAAAGAAAACTGGAGAATTTCTGTTGGTCAGCTCTAATTTTCTATGTATAAATATATCTGGCTTTTATCCTGAGGCTGTGATAACCATTTCTTGATGGTCTAGTTAAGCCCTGTAACCTTGGTGGCCAAAACTCAGTGCAGTCCTTAAGCACAATGCTAATTTAACCTGTAATGTCACACAGACAAATCTGGTGCACGCAGTATTGGTAGGATTTCATGGAGAGTGCCAGAAACCTTAAATTGGGAATTAAAGCTGCGAGTGTAACTCTACTCTCCAACTGGAGGCATCTATTCCTAATTTTCTGTATAAAAGGGGCCTAGTAATACTTCATTGTCCCTCAGATTTTAAAACTGTGAGATTAGAATTAGGGGCAATGCTTCATTAGAGAGAGTTGAGCATATAGAGAGAATTGGCTGGTGAAGAACACCCTTGGCATATGGATACAGAAACAGAGGGGAGTGGAATGGAATGGATCAGCTCTGAGAGCTACAAGGCGTTAATTTTAACACATTATTAAATATAACTTCTTGCACTACTGAAAAGATAAATGGTTTCCTGTAACAGCCCTGAATAACTATAAAATTGATAAAAACTCACTTATTCCTGTTGTTGTTATTTGGTGTCTGTAGCTGGCAATAATCTCCATATGGCGTTGCACTGGCAAGTGAGATTGAACCCTTTTTTGTCAGAGGATGAATCCCTCCTGTGCTTTGAATACTAGGTGATAGGCTCTACTGATATCAGAAAGTAATTTGCAAATGTTTTCTTCTTTCCCTTATAATTTTTTCCATGCTGGTATTTCTTTCTTATTATCCATTTTCCACATAACTACAGTTCTGCACTACTTTTTTCCTGTCTAGATCTTTCAGACTTTCTCACCTATTCTGGTTTTCTTCCAAGTAAGATCCAACCAACAAGACTCTCATTAGATTCAAATTCACGATTGTTAAATGCAGCTAAATTGGGAATCGAGCAATTTTATTTATCATTTTATGAGTGTCTGATTATTTCTGTCTACACTTCAATTACCACAGAAGTTTATTTTCCTGTGTTCTTTGTCACTCTGTCCTTCTCTTTACTCCCACTTGTTTATAGCCATTGCTCTTCTCCTTTGGAATTTTTTTTGCCATTAATGTAGTTTTTCTGTTCCTTTAGCACCTGTAATCATAATGCTGTAGTAAGGATCTGGTCACCTGAGAAAATGATGCAAAATAAAATGAGCAATAGCTTAGTAATACTTTTATACCTGAGAATGGGGGAAGGTTTTGCAAATACAGCTGTTTTTCTTAAAATCTTTTCATTAAATTATGATGCATGAACCCTTAAAAGGAGGAATAAATAGATTAGGATCTAGTGGTGCACTTTATACATTGTGAATGTCATTGGAAAAAGTGGGTGGTTATTTCCCCAGTAACAGCCAATATACTTTGTTGTGCTTTGGATGGCATGTGTAGGAAATGGGGTGGGAGGGACAGAATTCCCTCCAAAAGCAAAGGGAAATTCTGTCATGGAGGAGGAGGCAGGTTGTGCAGAAAGGAGCCAGCATCAGGAAGCTCCTGCAGGCTCAAAAAACAGCTAGAGGTGAGAACAGGGACATATAAAGGTAGCAAAATGAAGAGGAATGGAAAACATTGGGAGCAAAGCAGCAGAATGACTGAAGAATTTTGGTTTTTTTCTCTATACTTTAAGAAAATTGGAGAATAAATGCATTTGTATGAAATGCAGGCAATATCTATATTCTGGTGATTATTTTTGACAGATCTATTAAATAAATAGCATATTAAAAATATGTAAGTCATAGAAGGTCAAGCTTACTTATTTTGAGTGCACGAGTACAACATGATTTAAAACTTCAGCCAAGAACTAAAAATAAGAAGAAACTATATGCTAAGAAATGTAAATTTCAGTTCAGGAAAGGCATCTGAAATTAAACTGGGTTTAGTAAGGATGTAATTCTGACTTTTGTATTTTGCTTCTCAGATGCTTTAAATTGGAATGCTTAAACACTTTTAAAAAGTTTGTAGTTTGCTTTGCTCAAGTCCTTCATTCCTTACAACCCTAGTGTAATAGGAATATAGTTCAGCTTCCTTCATAAATTGGCACTGCTGCTGTCCAGTCCCCCTTAAGCACAGAATTAAGGTAGATATATATTTGTTCAGTAGAACTTCCTCAGCCTTGCAAGGTGTCTAGGGAATTTTGTCTGAAAAAGGATGGCAGAACACAGAACAGAACATATGAGGGATTGGGACCTATACTTATGTGTTGGAATAATTCTAATGTTAGTGTATAGTATTATTCATGTAGACCATATTTATCTGATTGCATGCTGCTTATTTATCTTGGTTTATAAATATACAGGAGTCGAATTACTGAAAGCTCTAATTATTCTGAACATAATTTGTCAGACAAAACCAGCTGCTAACTCAGCTCTTCTCGAGAATCTCCAGTAAAATGCACAACCTAAATAATAATGTCCTGAAAAGTAGAGAATCCCCATTCTTCACACTAATCCTCTCTGCCTGTTGGGTACCTTCCTCTCCAGAGTCTAGTAAAAGCCTAGGTTTTTCTGATGTGACTGAGCCAACAACAAATCCAGGCAGAGTGCTGTGGCTTGCATTGCTTGGACTTCACTCACAGAAAATTTTCCAACATTATTTAACCTCTAGGTTGGCAAAGATGATCTTTCCCATCTTGGCTGAGATGTTGCTATGTTCATTGTCTAGTGCAGCCATTAAGCTGAATTAAATAGTACTCCTGCTTTCAAAGCCTTCAAAAAACCTACAGTTCTAGTTTGCCCTTGACCTGATGATTAACCTTATGCAGTTCAGTTCTGAAATGTGTATAAAGATGTGGAAAGTCCTGCTTTCTGTCTGCAGTTTAAAAAAAATTGATGGCAACTTCTATGCAAAAACATGCTTGTGTGGGGTGTGTTTTAATAGGTGCGGTACTCTTTTTGTAAGTTTTTTTTTAATAAAATGGGGTCAAATTTCACATGGATGAATGATTGATCTAGATGACTGAACAGGTCAGTTATCTGTAACTTTGCCTATTTTGACAGTGCTGTCAAAAAAAAGAGAACCATCTATATGGCATTTATAGCATGTTTCCAGAGGCTTAGGAGCTTGAACGAAAACAAGGTGTGTGCAGGATTAATGTTATTATTTCAGTCTCATTTGGAAGTAAACTAATTACCATAACATTTGAATGCACAACAGCTCAGGGTGGATTGAGGCCAAGGCAGGTGGGAGTCACTTCCCTTGTTGATGTGAGTGGTGCCTCTGCAGCAGCCTTGTGCCTGAAGTGAGGTCGTTTTTGGGCAGCTTTTAATGAAAAGTTCTTGCCTAAAGTGTTGTGTACCTCAATTATTGTCAAAGATTAGCAGATTCTCTGTTGAGGGTCTAAGGCTAAAATCATCCCTGCTGATGAGAAGTGATGTAAAGAAGAAAAGTGAAGAAAAGAATTGCTGTTGACTGGCAGGTAGTTAAGCCAGAGCAAATTTCCGCATATATCTAGGATATATGAGCAGGTCTGCGTCTGCTGTGACTGTATGCTGCCTAGCAAGCCTTTCAACCAGTTCTTGGAATGCTGAATTTTGTATAAATTGTAAAAGGATTGGATCTGCAATCAGATAGTTTTCTTTTATATTCACAGTAGTCATGCACAATAATGAGACTGTTATCTGTAATGAAACCATATTCTCTTGGAAAAGAAGGGGAGAATGTTTGAGGGGGCAATGTTCTTCAGACTAGAAAAATGTTGTGCCTTAAATATGAAGAGTAATTGTAAATCTTCTTGATGGCTTCACATTAAGTCGAGCTGTAATTTATTTCACTGCAAAAGTGTATGTACTTTGCTGATTTCTACTTTTTCTCCTTGGTGGGTAGGAGGTTAGAATTGAAAGATGGCTTTTGTTTCCTTGTTTAATTGCCTAAAAGGAAGAGCGACTGCAATAGAATCCCATTTCTTGTAGGGGAACAATAAAATGAGGTTCTCTCACCTACTGATTTCAAAATATGCACTTCTTAATTCTTCTGTTCATTGCCTTCCAGAGGAGCTGGCAGTCCTTCTGTGACACCAACTCTTCTCTGTCCTTGTGTTATGTATAAGGAATTGCTTTTTTCCCTTTTTAATGAGTGGCTTGGTATACAACATATCTTTTGCCTTAAGCATTTATTTCTATTCTCCTTTCTAATACATTTCATTTCCTTCCCCCCACAATCGTTTGTCCTTGCTTCAGACTTCTGATATTATTTGATAATTGGCTTTTTCATAATACAGTTTATTTAATCCTGTTTTCAGATTTACTCCTGTGTATTAATTTGAAATTTTAAATGTACATACACAGATAGTAAAGCTGTTAGTACCTTCTTAGCTCTTCGAAATACCCCAATATCTGTCTCTGAAGAAATATAAAAGCTAACCTTGATGTACATAAAATCCCTATAGGGATGGTGACTCCACCACTTCCCTGGGCAGCCTGTGCCAGTGCTTGACCACCCTTTTGATGATGAAATTTTTCCTGATATCCAAGCTAAACCTCCCCTGGTGCAACTTGAGGCTGTTTCCTTTTGTCCTATCATTTGTTGACATGGACCTCTCTTGTCTCTACCAATGTCATTCAGCCTCTTAAATGCCCCTTGGTTTTGGCTGCATTTATTCTAGAATTTCTCCTTGGTTGTAGAATGGGATTTTGTCTGGAAAGTGTAAATTATTTTCTGCTTGTTCATTGTGCATGAAACAGCTCAAGGTCGTGATTTGCTGTAGCTGCAGAAAGAAACGGATCTAGTTGGCTGTTTCTTAATGGCAGCCACCCTCATTTAAAGAGAGAGACACTGTTTATAGGATTTTCCAACTGCTGCCTAACTACTGTGCTAGAAGGGGGCGTGTATACTGCTACACAATAGCATTTGTGTAGTTTCATGCCTCTTTTTTGATTGCATGTTCAAAATTCCATTTTTAGAACTATTTACCTTTAGTCCTATTTAGGACTATTTACCTACTATTAACTTCTCTATCTTTGCTGTTGATAGATTTTACAAGTTATGTTTTATATATATGTACATAACCATATGCCATGCTTAAAAAAATAAAACTCAAAATCTCAGAAAACCTTGTATTATATTTTACTGTATTATGTAGCTGCATGAAGCACTGTGAGAGTCGGTAAAAAAAGATGTAGAGCCATTTGAATACACCTTGTCTGAGATGGTGACATTTATCACTAATGAGTTACATACTATGTTGTCTATCCTTTGTTTACTCTGTCTAAATAGTCCTTAAAAATCATATAGTAGAATTGTGATGTGATTCTAAGTCTTGATAAGGTTTACAGGGTAGGTTTTTTTATTTTTTATAACATAGTTATCCAGGAGAACAAGAAAAAGGCTGATAAGAAAAAAACCACCTGTACAAGTTCCCCCCCACCATGTATTCATTATACATGCAAGGATTGCTCTACCTGTGCAGAGATAAAAATACCCAAGCACTGCAGCAAGATGTTGTATTGCAGGTGGTGTTTGTCCAGGCATGAAAAAACTCTTCCTTACTCTGGTTTTCTGAAATGAGGAGAAAATGTGAACAGAGATTTACTTTGTTGTGCTACATAAGTATAAACAGTCATCTATTATGAATTAGAGAGGTAAAGGAGGAAGAAGTAGGTGAAGTTGGATACCATTGTTCATTGCCCTAAACAAGCCAAGTCTCTTGTCTGATGTTTTCAGAGCAGGATTTAATTGTTGTTTGGGTTTTTTTTTTTTTTTTTGTAAGATACCATCTGGATTCTTTCTTGACCTTTCAAAGAAACAAATCCTTTCCATATGAAAGCATCTTTTGAAACTTCATTACCATAAAGTCGCTGCATACTTGTTAATGAAAAATAGAAAGAATGAGAGTTAAAAATGAGCAACACCCCCAAGGACATCTGATTTGCCCAGACCATGCTATGAATGAGATCTTAGCTTTACCTAGTTATTTTTAGTGTATATTTCTTTTGTTTGAGGTTTATTTTGGGTTTTACCCGAAGTTCTATGAGCTGTTGGACAAAGCAGTGATGTGCTACTTAAACCATGTACATCCCATGCAGAAGTGGTGTTTTAGTGCTGCTTGGCTACTGTCTAGGCAACTGCATAGCCCAGAGCTGCTGCTATGTCAGGTGTTCAGGAGTGAAGAGCACTAAAAAATCTAAATCCTAAAACCAATCACGGGTATATTTTGGGGGAGGATGGGGTATGGGTACAAAAAGCTCTCGCTTTGTTTGGTGCAGCTAAACAAATTCAAAGTAAACCAGAAACTGTTGAGGAAACTTGACTTGTGGAATCATCTTATTACTAAGGTAGGGTGTGCAGCTGACATCAGAGGGAAATAGTGGAAAAGAAAAGACCAGGAAATGAAGAAGTTTGTAGGTTGGACTGAGAGCCAGGTGCAGAGGCAGGTGTGTCATGGTGACCATGTCTTGCTCCAAATCTGCTGAGCTGCCTTCTGAGGAGTCTTTGCCACAAATGCTTTTGAAACAGAATATAAAGCAGCTGCTCAAAGGGAAGTAATTCTTGATTAAAACTTTAATAAAATTAAAATTAAAGTTTTAATCAAAGAGGGATTTTTTAATGACTTGTCCCATATTTTTTAATGTGTGCTGCCTATTGCGTGTCAGACACGTAGAGAAACATGTTTCTGAAGATCAGTGCTGCTTGGGTACTCACTTCCTCAGCTTTTCTGGTCTGGAACTGGGAATGGCAGCACAGTAAGACAACAGTAGGTGTTTGTCCCTTTGTCTAGGCATAGTTCCACTTTTTTTTTTCCTCTCACCAAAGGTAAATGTATTCCTCTTGTAAACAATTGGCTTTTGGTTAGCTGGCTGATACTGAAAGATAAACTGCAAAACTGCCAGGGGGTATTAAGTCACACTGGGAATCTTAGTTGTACTGGCTAATAGTCCCAGCAAAGAATCTTTGGGGTACAGCTCTCAGTCCAGACCACAATTTGTCTATGAGCAGATCCTTACCTGGACTTCCTTAAGTTTAACCCTTCCTACCTGGAATCTAATTAATTAAAAAATTAACCTCTCCCTCCCCACCACCAACTTCAGCCCTGCTTCTTTGTGGGTGAGCTGTCTGAAAAGTTCCTGTACTCACATTCCACTCCCTTATGTGTTTCTCTGCTGAGCCTTTCTCATCTGGTTGGAATAATAAGCAATAGATAGTTATTAACAGGCAAATTAGAACAACTGCAATCAGGCAAAATATTGCTTTGTACACACTGATCAATATTTCATTTTCTGCCATTTTATTCATCCCTTTGGGTTGCTGAGGATAATTTGCCCTTCTCCTCCAACTGAGAAGATGCAAATTTTCAGGCAAATTATTCCACCCTTCAGAAGGTTCTCTTTAACCAGTGCCATGAGCAAGCCAGAATTTTTAGGTGATCTCTCTCAACTTTTAAAAATAAACCCTTCAGCATTCCTGCAGTTGCCTAAACATTTTGTGTCTATGACATATGCTTTTAAAAAAATTGACATGTTTCACATAATAAACTTGGTCAACACAGAAAAAACCAACCAAATCTCATGAAACACTCTTATCTTTCTGGGATTTACTACCATCAGGAATAATTAAAACACCTTGAGGATATTCAGTTAAGCTTTGGCTCTTTGAATGCTTTTGTCCTCAGGAGTGCTCAGCCTAACGTGGGGATTTTGGGGTTCCATGTCTTCTCATGTGTTATGAGTACTTTATTTCACCAAGTCAGGAGAAGCATTTTAATCTCCTGACACTCTGACACGAGGTAAGGTGTTTCAAGGAATGTTACCTGTTACTTTGGGTTAGCAGACAAAAAAAATTCTATGGGATCCATAATTTTTATTATCCAAGATTTTATTAGCTTGACCTATTTAGTAGTCTTTCTTTGTTTTTGTGACAATTTCTGTAACAGGGATCAGGAAAAGTGTCAGTTTTTCACTGTGAAAATGGTAAAGCAATTACACACACCTTTAAGGCATTGTATTTTGAAGTTTTATGTTTTATGCAAGACTTTCTTCTAAGCTTAAAAATTGGGAAGGAATTTCAGAGGTGTTTTGATAATGGTCTGGGATTTTTCTGTGGAACTTTTTTCTTGCGTTTACTGTTTTTTGTCACAGGATGGCAGCATGAGTAAGACCCTAAGAAGGTATAGCAGGGAGACCTTTTTGATGTATTTTGAAGATTTCTACAGAGTTAGATTTCTTGTCCTTCAAAGGGAGACATCAGCATCATTTTGCATCCTAAAGACTGATTAAGTTTGCAATGCTAGTGCATCATCTTATGATCTGGAGAGCAAACTATGAAGGGATGAAGTGGATAAGCTGCTCATTTGAAAGATAAAGTTTCCATTCACATCATGCTTTTGAATAGAATTGACTTTTATACATTGGGCTTTTATTTTCCAGATTAGAATCCAGGGTTCATTTTAGCATGCTTGTATATGACTTGGAATTTTTTTTTCCTTTTTGTTACTGAACTGTCAACTTCTTGTCTTGTCAGAGTATTTCACAGAATATATACTTGAGGCTGAACCAAGTGCCTGGATCTCTAAACCCTGATTCATCTCAGCTATTAGAACTTTGTAGGCCAAACTCCATTTTAAAATGAATTATTTGATCATTGGCTTAACCAGGTGCTGGGGAAGATCTCTCACAAAATGGTTTTGCAAGACAGCTACTGCTGCTAAACATCCTCCTGTCAAGTGCAGTGATTGTGTCTCCAATATCTCATCTGGAAATGAACCTGCTTTTCAGATTAAGTGGTTCTTAAACATGTACATGTGTTCTGATTTGTACAAAATTATGGATTGATTTTTCTTGCCATCCATTGCCATTATCCTCAAAACTACTTGCTTAAAAAGGTAGAATACAAAAGGAGAAAACCCAACTTCTATTCGTGACCTAATGCTTTTAGATTTTGTTTCTGTCACTCAAATCTAAACTCTCCAAATGTTAGAGCCTTTGTTTCCCCTGAATTATATTCTCTGATAGTTTTGTGTCCACTGTTGTATTTAGGAGTTTTATAACTGAAGATTCAGACTTTCAATACTTGTCCCAACATTGACAGATATGAAGAAAAGTATTTTCTTACTGAAAACTATCTGCATAATAGACTGAATTCTTCACCTTCTTTCCATAGATTAATTCAGTACAAAGATCCTAGGATGTATTGTCACGACCAGGTGCTAAGCCTTGCAAGTTTATGGCTTGGGTACAGAGAGCAGTTTGGGTTCAGATAAGAAGCAAAAAATTTCAGTCTGAAATAAAGCCAGTATTACCCATCATATTTGTACAACTTACAGCTATTAGTAGTAAATGCAGAATGGTGAGAGACAATAGATGGGGATTGACTTATTCCATTTTTTCTGTAGGAACAAGAATTGCTATTATAGGGCACTGTCAATAGAAAGGGGACTACAAGAGGAAGGAGGATGAGGTTTGGGTGGTACACGTGCTGACGTTTCACTTGGTGTGATTCTGACTATGTAATCTCTCTTTCCCTGCAGACTTCTTTCATACTGGATCTTAATTTGCCACTGCAGATAATTCTGCTATAAACCACTTAGAGTTGTCATATGCTCTCACATAATGCTATGTCAACCACAAAGCCAACAATGTCTTTGATCACTTCTGGGGTGTTTATTAGTCACTTTCCTTTCAGGAATTTCTGGGCACTTTTGAAAGCTTCAAAGAATTCTACTCCAATCCTGCATCAAACCAAGACACCCTTCAGATGAAGTGGGCTCTGCATTATCCCTGCAGATGCCATTGGTGCTGGTTCTGAGTCTACAGAGGAGCTCATGAACAGCAGTGTAGTGCTTTTCTGCTACTGCTGGGGAGCTAAGCAAACTTCTGCTGTAGTGCTCCCAGCTGCCAGTAATTTTAAAGGCTTTAAGTATAATGCTCACTATGCAGATTCACATTTACAAGTTCTATTACTTTGTCCATTTTATTCTGTGAGTGGTTCACGTCCTTCCTATTCATTTTTCTGTTCGAGTGTTATTTCAGCTCTAATTTGTTTGACATTCTTGGTAGTAGTATATTTGTATTCACAGAAAAGCATGTGAACAATTTCATCTATTGATGCTGTACAATGTGCCTATTAGATATACAAGTAGCAGTTGAATATATCCCCCGACCATTGTTAGGCCTCTTCAAATGATAATGTGCCCACGTTCCTCTGTGAGGCTGATGCAGCATAAGAATGAGTCTGCAATCTTCAAGGACTTGCATGTTGTGCTAGCAGTGACCAGAAATTAAAAGTAATTGCTTCCATTACTTATGCAGTGAATAGCAGGGAATATGTGTACTTTGATTATGTTCATTAGTTTTACTTGTAGATGGCAGCCATCAGCAAATCTCAGTGCTGCAGCTCACCTGGCTCAGTTGGGGAGCTCATCCCGTTCCCGTGGTGGCACTGTGAGCACAAATAGAGTAAAGAGTTCTTGGTCATTCTCCAGATATTTCCACACGAACTGTGGAATCAGCCAGAGTGACTTTTAAAATCTCTAGTTATTCTACACCAGCTCCTTCACTAAAAATGCCTTTGTAGAGTGATACTTATTATGCAATGAGAAAAATATATACACAAATCTTCTTATTGGCCTCTTTTTATAGAGCTATTTCTGCATATTTGGAAGAAGTATGAGCATAAGGAGATTTGCTTTCAATATCCCAGGAAAGAGAAATTATGCTTATTTTGTCCTCTTTGCTTAAAGGTTCTAATAGTAATAAGTGATATTACATAAAGGGATCTCAGTGTAGCATAACTAGAGAGCTGTCAAGTCCATGTTCTAAGATCCCCTTGAAGGCAAGAATTAAGAATGACAACTTGTTAACATTTATTTCCTGAGCTGAATTTTAGACAAGTCTACGTGTTTTACAGAAGCAACTGTATAGAGCAGCGAGCATGTGGGTGTTCTCAGCAGGATCACAGTGTGCTGCTACCAGTGATCTCACTGAAAAATAGTAATGAAGCAAGAAGGAAAACAAGTATCTGCTAGTAATGTATATGCTAGTGAATGAGCTGCTTGATATAAATAGCTCAAATGCATCACAGTTGCAAAATGGAGCAAGATCATCCTAAGTGGAATGTTAATCGGGCAGCTTCTTTAGGCTTGTGTAGCTTCTCACTCTTCAGAGAGAACTGGGGAAATTCTTGATGCAGAGTTCTTGAAATGTCTGCTTTGACGTGGTTCTGGCTTAATGCATTCAGTAGATAAGATGAACTAAATAGAGAAAGGCAAGCTTGCGGCTGGCTGAATATGGGACTTGGTCATGCTGTTTTGGCATGGCAGCATTTTTGAATCATTTAAGGACTTCAAGAAGTAAAGTAAGTAGAAATCATGTGACTTCTTTGTGTCAGGCTTTTGAATTTTCTGTCAAACTCAGAATTTGCTTGTGCAAAATATTATTTGGTTTGAACTACTGAAACAGCACACTCAGCTATTCATAAAAAATATAACCAGTGCAATAGGTCCATGCTGTGCTGTTGGGGGTGGTAGCACTGGATTGCCATCTCTGTTCACTGCTGTGTGAATGATCTGAAGTATGGAGGTGAATGCAAGTTCTGTGCATGAATAGAGCCTGTACTGACCATCTTTTATTGCAAAGGGCAAGCCCAAGGTTGGAAAAGTTGCTCCTTGGTACCACGTGTGTCTGTGTGTCCCAAGGACCAGCGGCAGGATTCTTTTAGCGTGTTCGTTCACCCATACATCCTGTGAGGGATTGCAGCATTGAATTGTTATACTTTGCACTTAATGCCATCAATCTAAAGTGTGTTATTTAACTTATTCTGGGTTATTAGCTGCTAACCTTGAAAACCAGTGAATAAAAAATGAAAAGTAGCCTGATGCCAAGCATTATTTCTTGAAACTGCAGTGCCTGGATTCAGAAATTGTCTTTAACAACAGAAAGGAGACAGTGCCAGCTCAAGTATTAGTTTAGATCACCTGTTATGTAGTAAACAAAGTAAATGGCAATATCATACAATTTGGGAGCTTGAAGGAATGTCTTTCCCACTTTTTTTTTCTGCATCCTCACACACTACAAGATGCTTTGGGGTTTAGTTAGCAAGTGGACCTCCTCCACACACTCACCATTCTCTTTATCACAGTATTGTAGCTTGGATTCTGGAAATTAAATGTTTACTGGATTCTTCAGGCTGTGAGGAAAAGGATTATTGACTCTTGTGTGTGTTGCTTAGTTATGGGCACAGGTAAAATTTGACATTGTCATTATCAACCTTCAAAATTTTCTTAGGAAAGAATGAATTAGGGTTATGTGCACCTGACATGCCTATTGATTCAAAGCATGATGGGGAATTCTGATAAGATAATTGATTTCTTAATATGGCTGATAATTGAAAATGGGAACTCTTCAAACAGATGGGCTTTGCATTAAAAAAGTGATTCACTATGTATAATTTTAATTATTTTACACTTATATCTTTTCAAAGTAACTTTTTCTGAAGTTTTTCTTTAAATCTAGAGGTTGCTTTTTCAAAACAAAGTTAAAATTTGTAGTTATGATTATTTTGGTTTTAAATTAAAACTTTGGATTTAACAGGTCCTGTGTTTTCTCTATTTGCAGTTTAATTTCTCTCAAACTGTGTAATGTCTTTCACATAATTTAAATTCATGAGTTCTGAAACTCATGATCATGTGAGCCTTTCAGTTACAGGGTTTATAACTGGACTGGAATAACTGCATAAAGGAATAGTAACTCTGAGCTTACAGTCTTTCAATATGTGAGCAAAAAAGGTAATGTTTAAAGAGCAGGGGGTTTTGTTTTGTTTCTCTATTTGTAAGGAGTAGGAAATGTGATATGAGAGGTTCAGGTATGGTGGCACATCCCACACCCCCATCCATTATTTCTCTCCCCTCATGAGAATGCACTTCCTTGGCTACTTCTTGTTATTATGTTCTCTCTCTTGAGACAGAAAAATAGAAAATCTCTTGTCTGGAATTATGGCAGTGATTTCAGTTAGCGGACACCAGCTTCAGCTGGAAGGATTTTGCAAAAGTTATTTAGGGTTATTAAATTTTTCCTTATCTTTTTTGTGGATATGGGCACATTAATGTTTATAGAGTACTTTCTGAAAATTGAGGGAAGGTGTTTGAAAAGCATAAAGCAGAGCCTTTCTCCTGTTCTCTGCCATGGTCTTCAAAAGGGATTAAACTTAAAAGCAGTCTGGTAGGATCAGTTCTGGGAAAGTAGCATGGTGTTTCAGCTCATTTCACATGGCTCAAAACTGGGGAGAGGCTTTTCAAATCAGCTGTGTTTGCAGAGCCAGGCTTAGCCATATTTGTTTGCTGTCTTTTGTACCAAGCCATAAAGTTTTCTTTCACCATGGAGAGTTGACACACTATTTCATACTTTTGAGTATAAGAAGGGTCTGTTATCACTAATAACTAAACTCCAGCTTTTCACAAAATGTCATTCTCTTGAAAAGTGGATACCATCCTGGTTCTGTAAAGCACTTTTTTGTTGTTTCTGAATACATTCTATCCCCACAGAACAGTCTGATGGTGTGGGGGGCTGAGAAGCCCCCCAGAATGACCTGGGAGTTATTCCTCTTTTGCCCTCTTTGGAAAGAAGATTTTGGTGTGCTCTAGGCCTAGTATTGTGTACATGATAGATCAAGTTAGTGGTTTAAGTTTTTTCAAGGAACATTGGGACTAAATTTAGAGAATAATTTTACATAGAATATCATGGGGAAAACCCCCTGACTTTCAAGCACAGGGTTGGGATTTCTAAAAACCACCCCCAAAGCCCCCATTCTGGTGAGAGTTAGGGGCCTGCTATAAAGTGGCTTCTGTTGTAAGAAGGAAACTGCTTGGAAAAACTTCCCCTTCAGGGATTCCTGCTTGCCATGAAGTCAGAGCCCTTCCAGGATAGGCTCTACAGGAGGAAAAGAAGTTTTCATGTAATAGTTATTGGTGAACCCAAAGAAACATGACTGTGCTGCTGGCATTGAAGATGGATGGCTGCAGAACATAGGAAATATTGCTTGAAATTGCAGGGCAGAACACAGACTGTAGTTTGGCTTATCCTGTTTGTTGGTGCTCTTCTCTTGCCAATGGAATCTATTCTTTCTGAAAATATTTATATATTTTTCAGAAAGGTGTGTGGTACAGTGGTTGAGCTATGTTGCTTTAGCAATTTAAACAGTTTGGACATCAGAGGAAAACTTTGTAATAATTACAGATAGTGTTGGGCAAACCTGAAGGCAAGCAACTTTTTGTATGGTACAGATAACTCTGCCAGGAATAAGTTTACAAAATGGTATTTCTGTGGTTTCTCTTCAAGATGGAAAGAGCTTTGAAGGCACTTCTTTAGAAGGACTTCCTAAAACCTATCTTGCATCAATTGGGAATTTGGCCCAGAATATTAGTCTTCTCCAAAATGTAGATACACTATCCTATTTTTGTGATGCGTATCAGAAACTGATAAAACTTGCAGTGTTTGATTAAAATGAGAACATCTGTGCTAAGGCAAAAGCTATTGAAACATTTAATGGTATGTGTGCAGAGAGTGTTGCAGCTGAAACATCTGAGGACTCTTACCAGGGCATCAGGTTGAGACTTTGAGAAGCCCAGCACAATTTAACTAATTTTGAGGACAATCACTTGTTACTTTGTTTTGGCCCTTCTTAAACCAAACTGTTTTCATTTAAAAAATAAGTTGTGTTGATTTTCCTTTTTCCTACTCACTTGATGTAATGTTTTCATTTTTTTTTCTTAAATTTTGACAAGTAATCTCTGGCAAAGAGCAGGGAAGTGTCCGTGGTGCTGGCACACCAGTACAGCTCGGAGCAGCAGTTACCCAGGGCTGCTGTCTGTTTTCAGACTTACATCTTTAGCTGTATCAGCCATTGAATTTGAGTGGTACTGTGGAAATACAGCACTGCTTGCACAAATCAGACACTCAGTATTCAGTCATAATCATAGTGCTTTTGTCCTGTTCTGGTCCCAGCTTCATATTATCAGTTCTTCTTATTTCTTCTTTATTGTCTGCTCTAGAAGTGAGATCCATTCAGATGTTGACCATGTGCAGAAAAGAATCAGGCTTATTTTATGTAATATTTTAAATCCTTTGCTATTTTTTCTGGATTCAAGATATGCCTCTATAGAAATGGAAATAAGGCCTAGGAACTGAGTGGTATTGTGGAGTGAGTTCCATCAGCTGCATGAGTAAGTGAATGCAAAGATGAAAGAATTTGAAATGAGCTTAAAAATATCTCTTCCTATTACTTTGTCCCTTCTAATTTTTGAAACCTGTCATATTTTATATTTAAAAATTGAATTGAAACTCTTCTTTAGGATGGTATATTTTAGTGGTTTCTTAAATTTGAAAGATTTAAAAGGGGAATGGTTTTCTTTTGTGAGCTTAAGATTACTCTTGAAAGCAATAGCTCCTTCAAGAAATAGAGTTAAATGGATAATATTCATGTGACCAGGAGCAATTTTAAATGTGCAGCTGGTTATACGCCTTACAATTGGAAAGGAGAATAATACAGAAATTTTGCAATCCACCAATATACTCTAATACATTCAGTATGACCTAATTCATATAGCTACAGTTTGCTAGAGTCCAGGAGTCTGCTGAAAAACCAGAGTGGTGGAGTGCTACATGGCAGTTGTGTTGGGCTAGATCTCAGTGTTGGCTTTCTAACTCTCAGTTGGCTCTTGCAGGCTTTGTGCTGCTCAGTTCAACAAAGGGCACGGTCAGTCTTGATCTCTGCATGCTTATAAAAAGCGTATAAACATTCTTATAAAAACCTCTGTTTTACAGCAAAACAGTGAGTTTGGTGGTGCAACTGGGCCCTGTAGAATCATGCTTTGTGCAGAGTGCAATTCCAAACTGAAAAAGAGGACAGTAAGAATTGGTGGGAATGGAACAGAATGAAATCAGTTATTATCTAGGCTATTAATGCATGTTGGACTCAAATCTTGAATAAATATGCAGGGCTGATTTTCCATCCCAAAAAGGTTGCAGTAGGATGAGAAAAGGTAGAGGCAAATCTTTATTAAGCTGAAATGTACAAGACACCTTTCCTGGGTGAAATTAAGAGCAGCATACAAAAGAAATGAAAAGCAGAGAAAGGACAGATGGAAAGCTGTGTAAAATCACTGATGACAGAAAAGAAGTGATCAAGAAATTATTCACAGTTTCTTTTAACAAAGGACTTGAAAAGCATCATATAAAATTCAGTTAAAAGTTTTGATATAAAGGAGATGCTGTTTTCATTAGACATAATTAATCTATGCAATTCATTGTCATGGGATATTATAAATGCCAAAGTATAAATAAGTTCAAAAAGCGATTAAGCAAGTGCACAGAGGAAAGGTTTACCAAAGAGCATTAAAAATTAAGTAGATGCAGATGCTACTTTTATGTTGAAGTTCTTACATCACAGCTTTTTAATGCCTGGGAGAATATATGTGGAGCATATTAACACCTATGTCTCCCCTCTTTATAGCATTTAAGCATCTGCTGCTGGCCAGTGTAGCAGTGAATATTGTGTTCATCCAATGTGACTAGTCTTGTGTCCATAACGATTATTGTAGGCTACATAAAGCATACCTTGTTCATTTATGCTAATTAAGGGTGACAGCATAAATCATGGTGGCTTCAGGGTGATGAAGTTGAGGCTTGACTTCCTGTGCTGAACAGAAACAATTCCAGATGTCTCATAGGAGCTCTTACACATATCCTGGCTGTTTTGCTTTCCATTATAGGTGTGTTTTGTGTGTTGTTTCCTTGCTGAATACAGTGTGTGACTTCAGCTTGGTGTTACGAGTTTTGGTTTTACCACTCTAGGAGAAGTAATCTTTGATCTCTGCACACTAGGCTAAAGGAATGATTTATTTACAGTGCTTGTCTCTTGAACTGGATGTGGCATCTTCAATACACATAAAAGGAAGACAATGAAACAGGTAGTTGACAGCAATATCAACCACACCAAACTGTTTCCTCCTGCTGGTTCCTCACATAATTTGCTGTGTCATTGTAGATTATATTTGTTAGTTCAATTACTTTGCAATTCCTTGATAAAATAGTGTGACAATTTAGAAAGGTCAATTAAAATTACTTAGGCCAGAGAAATCAATTTACATCAGAAAAACTGCTTGAAGACACCATTAAGTGCCTGATTCAGTGACAAAACTGGATATGCAGTTAGATTTGAACTCCAGGTGTGGAGACCTCCCAATGAACTTGCACTTTTAAGTTATGAATGCTGAAGCATATGAAAGGCTTCATGAGTTAGGAGTTCCATGGTTGAGTGTTTGCTCTTGTGCCATTTCACTTCAGCTCCTTCTTATTTATTGCTTTCGATTAATTTTTCTTTGTTGTAAAACAGCTAAAAAGAAAATTAGAAACATAACCTGTCACAGTAAATCTTGGCTGCATAGTCAGTGTAGCTTGTAGTCTGTTGCTCTAAATAAACTGTTCAACTGATTAGGCATCAGTACCTTCTTTGTGTTTTGTCTTTACAGATAAAATAGCAGAAATGGGCACAGCTAAAATTAATTTGAAAAGAACATATTGCAATATATACACACCTCTTTCTCACCTCTTTTACCCTTTGTTAATGGTGAAGAGCAGTAAATCGACTTGAAATTGGGCCGAACTGACACCTACAATTCTTATGCTGTGCTTATTGTGTGAGAAACTCACTGTAGCATCATTAATCAAGCTGTCAGGTACAATGTGAAAGTCCTACATTCATTACATAAAGAGGAACTCCACGAAGAAGTGGAATCCCTGTGATGAATAGGCACTGGACACCAATTATTGTGGTGCTATTAATCATTACAGCCAAAGTTAGCGTAGACTGGGGAGTGCAAGCTTAAACCACTGTGGGGAAGAAATGCACATATGTTCACATTCATATAGATGGTTTTGTGAGCTTTAAAATCTTAAACATTCCCTTGATGAATGACAACTAGAAGTGAGTGTTGCCAAGTTAACTTAGAAACACTTGTAAAGGCAAGTATGATAGATGAGGAACGTTCTTGCCACGCGTGCTCTGGGAGCACATGAATCACACTGGCTGTGGCTGCCTCTCAGGTTTTCCTTGGGAGCTTGCATGTAATTTCACAGAGAGATTTCTCATATTTAACCTGAATGTGATTGTCTTGTTTCCAGAGTTGGAAAGCTTCTCGTTGTATGGGAACATGAAAACTTTACACCTGCAAAGGACAGGAGTGGCGTGTAATAGCTGAAGAATATGTTCCCACTGATAAAAGGCTTTGCACATCTGTGTAATGAAATCTATGATTGAGGTATCTAAAAAATTGTTTCCTTGGATGGCAGACATCGTCCTGATTTGCAGTTTTCACATAAGTTTCTGTAAGTAGTTTTGTGGCAGGTGCTTTTCAGGAGTCTTATTCCTATGTCCTGTAATTCCTGAAGCTTTCTGTCTGAAATCAAAGCTTAATGAATTTGATGCAAATGAAAAAAAAGCAAACCCCCAAAGTGTAGAGGCAGTGGATCTCAAAGGAGTTTATTGCTATGTTGCACCACTGCGAAACAGCATCTATCGTTGAAATGATGTGCAACATGAAAAGTGTACACTCCACTTGGGGCTGCAAAAAATAATTCACAGTCAAATTGAAGATTTTTCAGAAAATCCTGTGAAATCATTAATTTTTGTGGAAAATAGAGACTTCCCTCTGGAGCAGAAACTGTAGAAAATGGATTTGATCCTATATGTATTTGAAAGCTCTTAATGAAATTATTGAATCTCCAAAATAGTATTTCTTTTATCCTTATGTATTTTGCTCCAACATTAACTTTTGAAAACCATTCTTTTGTGTTAATTCTCATGTCTGGAATAATTCTTATTCATTTTTCAGATGTTTTGAACACAAAGTAGGTATACTTATTTGGATGATCAGTGACTTAAACTAAATAGTGAGATTTAAACTCTTCAATTCATCTGCTTCACGCTTCTCTTGCATTTTTATAGATAACTCCCTGAGCTGTGGAAGAAATCTAAAGTTCATTTTTACCCTGATGCCTAAGAGAACTGTACTCTGCCATTCTTTCTTTTCCAATGGTATTTGAGTGGAAACCCCGCCTGCTGCTTTGCTTGGACTTTTCAAATTATCACTTGAATCCTAAATCAGGATTTCTTGTCCTTTTTTTCAGCCCGCTGAGAGCAAATGTTGCCGTCTCAATGTTTCACTGCAGAGAGGAAACTAATTGCATGAGGCCACTTTCTGTACATTCATCACAGAACATTCAATCAGAATTAATTGCTAAAATTATATAATTACAGCTGCACTGAATGAGACTAGACCACAGCATCTGTTCCAGTCCCAACTGCATTTCCTCTTGCTTTTGGGAGAAAAGTGCAAACTAGGATATTGCCTTTGCTATGCCATTTTATGAATACCTAAAGAAAATAGTAGTTTATTTAATGGGAGACTTTGAAGTGAAATATATATTTTAAAACCACCATATAGTAATAATGTTACCATAGGAAGAAAAGAATTATGACTTAAATTATAAATCATAAATCCTGAAGGGCTTTTAGGTTTGGTCTTCTTGTCTTATGTTCAGCTATCTGAATAATTGTCATAAAAGAAAACAGTAACTTGAATGGAAACTCTCTACACTGAGTCCAAATAAATTAATATTGTGGTAATGATTGAATGAAAAACAGTAAGTTTACCTCTAAATATCAAACAATCTTTAGAAGGGAAAGGTGTACTGTTTTTGACAAAGCAAGAAGAGGAATTGAAGCTTCAGAAGACAGTGAGAAAGGTAAAAGCCACACTGGAGTTCCCTGCTCATGTGACTGATCTTGGTGGCCTGTCTGCTGCTATTGGTGTCCTTCTAGGCTATTGGTTAGGCAGTAAGGAAATATTTCCTTTTTGCCAGTCCTAAGCCATCAAAAGTTTTGAGACAGTCCCCTTAAAACAAGAGACGGGCTTGAAAGAGAGAACCAGTACATTCCATCTACTTGCTCCACTAGTTCTTAATCTTGAAGTCGACCAACTTTCAGAGTTTACTCTAAAATCATGAAATTGGTATTGGTACTTTTTCATCACAACTCAATTTATATGTAATAACTTTTCCCTCAGAAAATAAACCTTTAAAAAGGCATAAACAGCTTGAGATTTGAAATAATGAATAAGAAAATTTAGCAGACACTGTTTTGCTATGGAAATTCTAGGAGTTTAGGGTTATAACAGAGCATTTATTAAAGCTATTTTATTGTCAAACATTTCAGAAAATTTAGATACATCTAAATGACAAAGAAAATAAGAGTTATATTCCAAACTAGAAAGCATCTGTGTGTGTATCTCACAAACATTTAATTCATAAATAGTGTTTCTTGGTATCTCATCCTTTTTCAGAAATCTAGTAGCATGTCACTGAATCCCTGCTGCTCCCCTTTTTTATTATGAAGTCACTAGTTTTGAGCATGTTTTTTGAACATATTAGATTTGTTAATACAGTCTGATTTAAATGTTGTCTTTGCTAAAACAACGAAGCAGAATGTCTGAGGCTGTCATTTAACACAAAACATTAACTCAAAACTGCTGCATCAGTCCTGTGAGTTCATTTACTGCTTTGTCTTTGCTAAGAAGGCAGGGTTGGGGTTTTTTATATTTCACACATATAATAAATGTTGACAATATTTGTCAAAAACTTCTTATTAGATGAGACAGAGATAAAATTGGGTTTTATGATAAAAGGAGCACTCAAACAATCTCATGTAGAATCTATAGTCCTTTTTGCCACTCTGCAGAGCTGTTTGGTGAGCAGTTCTGGTTATATGAACAAAATATTTTACTGACTGAATTGTTAATGTGTTTAATTTCCAGCAGCCCTTGCAGATGCATGGAAGCATATTGTGATAATTGCTAAAATGACATTTTAACATATTTTCTTGTTTCAGAACTCATTTGATGTTCAAGTGTTAACTTTGCTCTCCACTCTGAGTAAGACCACATTTATTTATGACCAGTTGTTATATAACATCACAACTTAAACTGAAGTCAGAAAATAATATTATGGTCATGAATAAACAATAGATTTAATATGTTAATAATATTTCTACGTATTTCCTTCCTAGTTCTAACTACTATACCTGGTATGTTTGTGTGGTTTCCATGTAAGAGGTAAAGTCACATGAAATTATGTTTTATGTGGACTGGACAAACTGACAGGAGGCATTTTACTGGGAAAGTGATTCTTGGTCAGGAGAATGAAGCTGGATAAGGGCCTTTGACTTAACAAAATGCCATGATGGAAAAATGCAATTTGTATTGTTTCACATGTACTAACTTAGGTGTTTGCAGTTTTATTTGCTTCATAACAGTACCTTTAGATGAAATATACACATAATAGAGAGTATTTTCTGCTGGAAATCCACTGGATATCCACTACTGTGGATATCTAGTAGTTGAATTTCAGATGCAACTTCTTAATTGGCATTGATAATTAAAGGGCAATCAAATAAGGAAGTGCTAGGGAACTGCTGACAGCTAACTGGGATTTTTGTGCTGTTGAGATTCACGACTGAAAGATATTTTGATGAAAACCTTTCTATGTGAGATTAAATTACACAGTGTCAGCCAAGCAGCACTGCCTTCAACAGTACCCCTCTAAATTACCTTTATGCCCTTTGCTCTGAGAGTCTTTGGAGCACCTGTATTTATGTGCTGCTGTCTACTCTTGAGGGCCCTTCTTTCATTATGAGGGTGCAGCTCTCCTCACATGGTGTTTGATGCAGGCATGATTACAGACAAGATGCAGAAGGTTCATATAATTTGCTTTATTTATTCTACTGCTGAATATCCATATTTCCATTTTAAAGATATCTTCCTGTGGTTTCTTTATGGAGACTTAAAGATTCCAGTAAGCAAGTATAATTAGAATTTCTTTCCAGTTCAAACAGTGATTTTCCTGTTGGTGGGAGGTTTTATTAAATGTGTGTGTCTGGTAGTTATTACATGCCAACATTCCTATGTTTGTATTTAACCAGGTTGAATTCAGGTCTCCTTGACTTTGGTCTTAATCCACTGGAGACTCTGGCTTTGGCCCTGAAAAATGTTATTACCTTGATGTCAAAGGAAAATTCACAGTGTTGAGCAGCAGAGAAAGTAGGGATAGGGAATGTTGAGATAAGTAGCAGGCCACCTTTGCTCGTGCATCCCATGGGCATTCATTTTGTAGCTGAACAGGTTGTGCAAGGACATCATCTCCATCCTGCTGAGCTGCCACTGGGGCTTTGCCTTGTGCTGGGTTGCTGATGTGTCACTGGGGGTTTGCTCAGCAGCGTTCTGGTATTTCACTTTTTCATGGTCTCTCAACATACAGGTAAACAGAAAAGAGGAATTTATTCTGACAATTTGCACTGGCTTTTTTTTTAAGCTAATTTAGTTGGTATGGTTGGTATAGTTGGTATAGTGATGTAACGTGAAAGAAGCAACAGCTCTTGAAATTGTTCTTGTGGGCTGGTTCATCTCACAGGAGAAATGTAAAGTGCTACTGTTTGGGACATGACTCTTAACAAAAGGATCACACAAGAAGATATGCTGTAATTAAAGTGAAACGTTCTAACTACTTTTACAACCAAAAACCTTTCTTTTGAATGGTGAAATTATGAAATAAGACTAGGAGGTGAGTGAGCAAATATGTGGCTGTGTTGTGTATTGGTGTTTGTTACACCTGCGTAGGGAATAAAGGTAATCTGAACAAATTTACATAAATGTGCTTGAAAATGACAGAAAATGCTGCTGAATGTTCTCCATATGAGCTTTTTGGAGACCTCAGATAGCACTTGTTAAGATGTGTGACATTAGATCACTTAATTTAGCTGTCTAATGTGCTGGATTTCTGTCAGAAAATAAGATCTTGATTTCACTTGAGTCATTAATATAAAACTTTATATTTGAGTGCATATGTTTCAGAATGTGAGAATTGTGTTACAAAGCCCTGGGCATGTACAACACTAAAAATCCATATGAAGAAGTAAAGTGCCCAGTGTTTTGAAGGATTCTGCTTATGTTATTTTTGATTACATGTTAAACGCATTGCAAAGAGCTAAAAAAAAACCCCCAAACAAACAGGGAAGTGAGCTGTAAAATAGCTGTAAAAACAGTAATCCTTGTTTTATGCACATATTGTACACTGTATTCTGTATTCTTACTGCCAGGTAAGGTGCAGATGTGGCTGATCACTTTGAGTGTAGTTGCACTAGAGCGTTCCTTAATTCTGGTGAGATGTATTTGTGACAAATTCAAATTCTCTGTTATTAGAAAATGTGCAAGCTTCAGAAGAGTTTAAATAATTTCAGATTTAAGAGGCAAAAATAGGAAACAATTGAAAGCTTAGAGGAAAGCCTGGCTATTGCCTGGCTCTGGCTGTGTATATACTTCCATTTATTGGGAGCTGTCAGTGTGGAAGGAAGGAGCTGGGACGGAAAGCACCCTGAGCCTGGACAACACCCCAACTCACATTTCTGTCCTGCCCAGGTAGCTGCAGTGGTTTCAGTGTAATGGTGGGTAATTTCTTGAAAATGTTAGCAAAGAGAAGGCTTTTGAGATGTTAATTTGCTCTTATGCAAATTAACCTGTCAATGGCACACTGAATGTGGAAGACCCAACTTCTTTTCCCAGAGTGGTTCCTATGGTTTCTGAGGTATGCTTTCTCAATTGGGAAGATATGAATATTTATGGTACACAAAAAGCCCTCATCTGTTTTGCAGTTTCTATAATTTTTATTTAATTTTACATTAAAAGATGTCATTTCTATCCATTGCATAGGTAAATGGCTTCATCAGCAATCGTTTTATGCATGCAAGAGCTGGCCTGATTTACAGAATGCTAAACACAGATGGGTTTGTTCCTAATGCTCTCTAGTAGCTACTGCAGGAAAGAGTGCACAGTATATGCCTAATACATTATTTACTGAAGATAAATGCCAGACATGATTATGGTAAATTAGACCTTTTGAATTATTTATGAGACTCAGTGCTAAATGTTTTTCTCCTCCTTGTGTTACTATAAAAGCTGTTATATAATTGTTGGTAAACACTTTTTTTGTTAATTATTCAAGATACAGGAAATAAAATGTTTGGTTAAGTGAATCTGTTATTCACTTAAAGCCATCTTTTTTTTTTTTTCAAATATATTTCAACATTTATCTGCTTTCTGAGGTAAAAAATTAGTGCATTATCATATAACATTCCTTGTAGTCCTGTTGTCACCTAGATGGAGAAATTGAAAAGCAGAGTATGTATGGAAAACTTTTTTTTGTTATTATTACTCTTTTTTAACCATCACACTTCACTTTCTAATATTTCCTGAATACATGAGTGGAAATATGTTCCATGATATGTGGTTGTTCTCAGTTGAGTGGATTTGTGGCTAAAGTTGGGTATTTTCACTTGTGCCCTGACTTGCACAATGATTGCCCTCTTTTCTATTGAAATATTTGAGTTTCTGAGGAAAGCAGGTCTGTGCACTACTGGCATAATATTTTGTATGTTCCAATCTCTAACTGCTTCATTGGTTTCCAGTAAAACACCAAATAAAAAAATCTGAACCTGAATTAAGTATTCTATACGAGGAATTCCTCCTCCAGCCATTTTAATGTTTGTGGAGTTCTTTTTTCTTTTTCTAATTATATTTTGAAATTGAAATTCTAAGAGGCTGCCATTCCCAAGGGCCAAATGAACATAATCTATTTGACAACAGACTGGTTTTTGGCAGCCAGGAACACGCTGACAATGTGGGCATATACATATTTTGTCAGTTCTTATTTAGCATTCAAGATAGATTTCCCATGCTGTGAGAGTACTTCTGCACCAGTTTTAAAGCTGTGCTGGCAATTATGTGTTAAAGTCTCATTCTGCATTTTTCACAGAGACAATGCCCAGTTATTTATTCCAACTGGAGCATCTTTGGAGCAATTTGTATTTATTTTGATACATTTTCCCTATCACTTTTTCACTCAGTTGGGATAGCCAAACTCCCTAGCTAGCAGTTGTTTGGGCATCACGTTTGGATGTGCTGTAAAACAGAGCTGAGATGTGGAGATGTCGAGTGGTTTTGGGAGAATTCATTCCAGGAAGGTTTTCTCCATGCTCTGTGTGTGCCTGATGAAACACCTTGTTGAGCTGAGAGGTGTGAGTGGACAAATGCTGGAAACACATTCAAGGCTGGTCTGGAATATGTGCCCCATTCCCACTCATATTTCTGACTCTGGAGGAGGGAACAGGGAATTTGTGGAAGGTGTGGAAAGTTTGGTTAGGAAATTTTAGGGATCATGCACTCCTGCCATCGTGTATTTCTTATCAGTCTTTCTTATCAAATTAAGGGATATTATTCAATTTTATCAAATTGGGATATTTTGGAAAGCTGTTACTGTTTCTTCTTTCTTGCAGCAGATTAAAATTTCTCTCCCCCATTCTTCTCTCTTGGATTCAACAAGAAAAATGAAACACTATTTTGTGTTACCTTTTACTGGCAAGTATTTTTTGAATTGTTTTATTTTCCTCTATTTATAAAACTTTATGAGAGCTGTGGTTTGTTTCTTTTGTTATTTTTTTCTGGAAAGCTTATTCTTCTGTAAAAGGAGAATGGACAATTCAGGCCCAAATCTAAGCTATACATTTGTTTCAGGAAAGCTTTTGTAAGTAATGTTAATATATGCATTTTGTTCCATTAAAAGGGTAAAGTGCAAAATGCTTAGCACTTGAACCTGTGAGGAAAAATGGAAAAAAGCAGCTTTAATTTAAATTAATTCAACTCGAAGATGAATTTCTACATGGGTCCAAATTCTGTCTGTTTGGTTTTTCCTCCTGTAAACCCATGGATTAAAGAAAGCAGCCCCAGTGTGGTTTGGCCAAATCCTGTTGCACATTTCTTCAGAGTGCTGTGAGGCAAGACCAGCTGGTTGAGAACATGCTGAGAAATGGGTTTTGTTTCTCCTCTACCCATTTGCCAAAGGAGCAGGAGGAGAACAGATAACAATTTTTCCATGCATATTCACAGCACTTGCCCTGTTCATTTGTTCCCTGTGATCTTTTCAAAAATGCAGGGACTTGAATTTCAGCTGTGATTAAAAAGAATGGTTATAAACCCTGAGCTAATATACAATAGAGAACAAAATACCTGCAAGGTTACAGGAAACATTTCATATCACTTCTGGAAATCAAATTCAGCCAGCCAGGGCTAAAAGTTGGTGCTAGTGAGGTGGTAATTAGTGTTAGTAAAAAACCCTGGAAGGACTGTAATGGGTAGAGCACTGGATTTCAGTTTCAAATTGTGTGATGGCCTGTTTATCATCTCTAACACTGCCTGTTAGGTACCAAAGCCTAGGACTCTGTGCCAGCCTTTACAAGCAGTTTCTTAATTTCTATTTTCAAAGTAGATGTAACTGTGGGGCCGGTGTGGGTGCAAGCAGTGAAATAGGTGTCAGCTTAAAAATTTCTGATGATGACCTTTGAAGGGGTGTATACAGGATAAAAAGTTCAGTTGAATATTATTGCCCCAAGTTTCACTGAATTTTGTGCCAGATGTGCCTAGTTTACTTGAAAAAATAAAAAGGGATTCAGGGCTGTATAATTTCCTTGGTTTTTGGCCTTTCTTTCTCAAACAACTGATTTGTGTACCCTGACACAGTAAAAACCTTTATAATTTCATTGGTATAATTTCATTCATTTCATAAAAACTATGAATTCAAATGATTTCTAGATTTTTCACTCTGCAGTTAGCTGTAGGAAAAAGCTGAAAAAATCCTGTCATAAATTATATATTCTGAGCATAAGGCAGTTTGGAATCCATACTATATTTAAGAGAATTAGTTAAATTTCACTATTTGCTTATTAGACTTTGAATTTTGTCATAAAATTTAGTTTGCAAAATATCCCCATTCATTCTGTTTAAATTTTGATCCTGTGAAGAAAAGTTAAGTGTAACTTTTCATAAAATTTTTTTCCCCTTTGAGTTCTATCAGGTGGAATTAAATATGGCCCCTTTGTTTTCTCCTAATCCACTGGCAGCCTGCAGTTTTCTGATAAACAATTAGAGTAATGATTTATCTAGAGGGAATGTTTCAAAGTTACATTATCTGGAAAATTATTTTAAAACTAAATGGTGAAGCAATGGACCCAGAGGGCATGATGATTCAAAACACCACCAAGGAACTCTTACAGTCAGGTTTGTAAACTAAACAGCCATCAATATTTACAGGTTCAGACAAAGGGTGATTTATTGTACACAATTAACTTGTGCTTTAGCAGAAGCCCAGTTGCCAAGACAAGAAGTAACTCCATGTGCCATTTGTTTGAACGAGGAGAAATGAAATTTTTGTGGCTGGGAATAATAGAGATGTCTGCAAGAAGTTGGATAGCTCGTCTCTAGCTTGAAAAAAATAAACAAACCCACCACATGCTGAAAACCAACCCCCAAAATAAAACAAACTCGAAGTAACCAATCAGCAACCCCAAAAGCCCAAAACCCAGGAACTGTGTGTAGTGAGATACAGAGGGTCACACATGAGATGCTGATTTTTCTCAGCTTTCTAATATTTAATAAGATGTTGTGGGAACCCAGCATGGTGTGTGTTTGGAAACACAGGTGTTAACTGCTAGCAACGAAATAACAAGGATTTTAAATGGAGAAATGGTCATAATGTAGTGGAATGCTGCTTGCCCCAAAGAGTTAACATCTTTACACCCCCCACCCCCGCCCTGAGTACATCAATAACGCGTTTAAAATTCATTACCGCTAATTTTATCATTGCTAGCCGTTCTCTGGCTTCAGTGGGAGTGCTGATAAGAGCCTGTCTGCAGACGATAACAGACTTTGCCTGCTCCCTGCCCGTACCCAGGGCTGGGTTTGTTGTCTCGCAGCTCAGGAGTCCCAGCTGCATCCAGGCTCTCACCCACAGCACCAGCCCAGCTGTTATTCCACGAGCTGACTGCAGGAATTAGGATTTAGTTCTCAGCGTTCCCCAAATCCTAGGGAAAATTGGCTTTAGAGGCATCCTGTTGTAACAATGTTAGCACAAAATGCTTTGGAGATGAATCGAGCTGGGTACTTTCAAAAAACACTTTTCCAAGGGTGTTTCACCTATTGACCAGCATAAAACTAATTTTATGAAAAAGCCAAATTATTTTGCTAGATAATTAATTTTTTTCCCTAGTGTGGTGATTTCCACCTGCTTACAGGAGACTGGCTCAGGCAGATAATAGCTTTACAGAGTCACCACAATGCCAAGCATCCCGTGGTGCCTGCAGGTGTGGTGCCCACTGGCTGCTGTGCAGGGGTGATGGAGCACAGGCAGCAGCAGCAGCAGCTCTTTGTGCTCCTGGTGCTCCATTCATCATTTCCTAAGGAAGGGATGAGCTGCCTACCTCCCTTGCAGTTCACGTGGCAAAACCTTTTCTTTGTCATATGGGGCCCTTCCTTGGGAGACAAATGAGCTGCTTCTGCCTCTCCTGTGTCAGGCAGAAAAGGGGTTTAAGCAGGAGATGAGTTGGACTCAGTTCTGCTTCAGCAGTGGCTTCTGCTGGCTGTTGCAAGGAAAAATTGTTCTGGATTTTTTATTACTCTGAGCCAATGCCTCAAACTTCTAAGCAAGCGCTACTGGATCGTGGGCATTGTTTGGCTCTGGCAAACACTGAGTTTTTCCCTGTCTGATACTCAAGCACAAGCTTGGAACTAGCATCAGGAAGGGTGGTTCTTGAGCAGAACCTGAGAACACAGTAGAACTGAGGGCAGCCTGGCTGTGACTCTACTAACTCACTGTTTCATGACTTTCATCTTTTAGCTGCTCCCAGTGTATTTTTGTAGGGTGGCAAAGCCTGCCTTTGACCAGTTTTAAGGCCTGGTTTGTGTATTGTCTATATCCAAGTACAAGTCAATGAAATAACTGCACGTATCATATATTCTATGATCTCAATTAATTTAATTTTATATGTCAGAGTTGCAGTGTAAACAGATCTCTACATGTGTTTGGAATGCTCCCTCTCTTCAATGAGAGGAAAATTGGGACTGCTGTGTATTAAATCCTGTTTCATAAACAGTCATGGAAATACACAATTTTCTGAACATAAACAGTCTCATTGGCCTCAGCAGAAATGTTTAAAGTGACTAAACTGATTAGGAGCTGACTGATGTAAAAAGAAAGGCTGCAGTCACTACAAAGGTCTGTGCTTGGTCCCAAGAAACCTGCTGGCAAGCATTGTCAGCTCTGTAAGAGTTTCTGTATTCTGGGAATCTGAACCCATTACAGCATTAAATAAGTTGTGGATCAAGCTAAACTCCCAAATGTAAGATATCTGAAAAAAAATAGTCATACTATAGAAACAGGGCTCACTCTGGCAAGACAAATCAAGTGCCCTGTAGTTTAATACAGATGAGAATATATGTGAAAAACATGCACATCCTATCAAGAAGAATGGGAACATGAAATAAGAAGAGACAAGACCTCTCTTACTATGTCTTGTACTGATTTCAACAAAATGAACCTATTACAGAATTGCCTTTGGGGTTTATTAATTGCATGTTTTCATTTCTATGTAAATACAAAAATGCAAAAGATAAACCCTGAATCCTTTGAGGAAGATTCATCTCAGGCTTCCCATGTTTCCTCAGTGTGCTCAGCTTTTCCAGCTGCTCAGTGGCTCCCGTGTGACATTGGCTGTACCTGCAGGACCAGCACAATGCCAGACAGAAGTGGGTCCCTGTGCCAGTGGCAGTGCTGGACCTTTAACTTCAGGCATCTCTTTGAAGTGTTACAGTGGAACAGGTTGAAACCTGCAGAAAGAAGCTGCTGGTGATAAACACTCCCCACAAGGAGGCTTGTAGGGACAGTAGGATGAATAAAAAATACTGTGATGTCCATGCAAAATGTGTTCTAATAGAAACACAACTGCCCTTTTTTTTAGAACTTACATTTTTGCTACAATATTATCAGTGTGATGCAATGGTAGCATTTGAAGATCATCTTAAATTGTGCCTGATATTTTTAGCAATGTGCAATGTTTTCCTTAATCCATTTTAATAGGATTTACAATCCTTTTTTGATCAGAAGCTTCAAGCCTTTCTGAAGCTTCACTAAAGCAATAATTGTGGTAAAGCCAAAAGGGCTGTGTGAATTTGGCTTGCAGTCTCTTGATGCAATTTATATCCATTCCTACCAAGAGAAACAGCCCAACACAATATTTGTAGTATGGGTCACACCTATTGTAAATAAGTGGTCTTTTGTAGTGGTTTGCAGTTAACATATTTTCTATATATTTGTCTTATTTCCTTAGAGAGTTTATTTAAGAACATTTTGAGATTCATCAGCACATAAAATTCATTTCCAGGGCTAGAACACCAAAACTGGATCCTGTTGAGAGCATTTCATTGTATCACAGGTAATGAAGTGTTAGCCAAATATTTTCTTTAGCCATTACCTTCTTTTTAATCTGCCTAATCTGGTGTGAGCAGAGTCCCCTTTCAACCCAGGTGACTGCACCACATGCAGACTCCTCCCATCAGTGAATCAGAGGCAATTCAACCAATTTAGAAATAAGGGACAGAGTCAATAGTCCTGATGATCAGATTTGCACAGTACACAGATTTGCAATTGTTATATAGATGTATTAGCAGAAATATGCTCTAATATCATGTAAAACTATCCTAACCACCTGGTTATATAGCTTGATCTCAACACATTCCTTTTCACACAGTTTGCTTGGTGTAGAAAATAGGTTTTTTAAAGCAAGGATTAGTAGTAGTTAGTGTTTAAAGAAAGCATTTTGCACCCTTTTGCTCACAAAGAGGATTATATTTCAGATGTCTGACTTGACCTGGTTTTCCCACATGGGAGAAGCAAGCCTTCTTTTCTTGAAATGCTGTGAGGGTGTCTTTGACCCTTCATCCACATAGAACAGCCTTGGTCTAAATGAGAAGTCCTGTAGAGCCTTCCATGGAGCCTGCTGGAATTATGTGTAGACTCTTGAATAATGTTCTCTTTGTATATTTATTTCTTATCCCCTTCAATATTTTCCCCCTGTTCTATCTGAGAAAAACACAAAGTGCATCACAACTGAGCTTTCCTTATTAGCTGATTAAAATCTTAGGATTTTGTTATTATGTCTGTCAAAGCTGATCACTGATAACATCAGAACAGCAAAAGCAGAGAATTTATTATATCTCTGCTTCCTCTGAAATGCACTAAGTAGCAGAGACAGAGGCTTTGGAGCAGCAGTAGTGCAAAAAAAGATATGGTAATTACAGTGGTGATGTTTTATAAAACTACTTTCTGCTATTATTTTCTGCATATCCTTGGGCTCAAAAAGCACTGAAATGAATGTCATTAAAGACAGTGTATTCCCAGCTGTGCCAAGTACAGTGTTCAACAAATTCCTCCTATGCCTTTTGAAAAGTGTTTCAACTTGCATAAAATCTATTTACAGAAAGGATGAACCAGAAGACTCAGTAGGAAAAATACTTTGGGGAAAAAAGATTGTAAACAGAAATTTATACATATTTTCCAAAGAATTTTGGAATATCTGCAAGGTAAATACAATAGTTCTGATAGAAAAGGTTTTAGTGTCTACTCTGAAATAGGGCTTTACTCTGTCCTCCTCATCCTATTTATTCATTTTAGGGGAAAAGTTAAATAGGTAATCACTGGGAGAGGTTTTTTTTTTGAATCTGGAATTTGTGAAGTGCATTCTTGTATTGCAGGTCAGTGCAATAAATTAGAAATTCCCTGTTCCCTGTGTCATATTTCCTGTTGAGCTCTAGTCACATGAATGCCAGGTACATTAGATAATTATTTTTTAGTTGAAGCCATTTTAAGTTCCATGATTGCCAGATAACTGAAACAAATGAACTGTATTGCATATTTAGGTAAATCCAGTCACAGTATGTTGTGAGGGTGCTTTAAAGTATTTTTCTTACTGACTGTAGAAGGGACTACAGACATTTGGCCTCACTAAACATGTGCTAGTTGAGAACAGCCTGTGTGAAAGAATAACCTGGCATTGTACTGTCTCAATAAAATCCCCTTTTTGCAAAGGAAGGAGTTCTAGATAATCACTGCACTCAGGTTTCTAGTTTTCACAGTTATAATATTGTATACCAATTGCTTTTTAATGTGCTATTTATCCACTTTGTAGAATTCTGTAGTCAAATGTTTTAATTTGCATTCTATTTAAAAATAATAAATTGAATAATGGCAGAATATAAACCAGTGTTGAATTGGATAAGCCTGGTTAAAAGGTCCCCTATCTCTATTTCATACTGCCCATGACTACTGAAAATTTCTTAGAAAAGGCAAATGCTGAGAAATTCCAAATTCTGAAACATTAAAATTGCAGTCAGTGCAGGGTCCATCCCCACCCCCATCCCAGAGCCAGAATAAACCTGAATAAATGGGATTGCAGGATTCTGTGGGGAAGGCAATTAATCCCTTGAGAGAGAGAGAGATCTATTAACATGCAAATGAAGATCATGACACGGTCAGCATATTTTAAAGGGTTTTGTGTCACAGACAGGCGTTTCCATTGAAACAAAGCACTTTTCAAGAATTTGCAGGGAAAGGGAGTTCTGAAGGAAGGGGTTTATCCAGGATGGTCCTGGGGAAGTTCCCCTTTGCCGCCTGTTCCCGGCAGGAGCGGCAGGGGCCGGAGCGGGGCAGCGCCGAGAGCTCCACCCGGACAGCGGGCAGTGATGGCTCCACGTTGTCATTGTCCCCAGCAAACAGAGACCGCCCAGGCAGGGCACAGACCGCGCTCTTCCCGGGGCCAGGGCGTTTCCAGTCAGCTGTGGGAAGGAGGAGCCAGGGGTGCCTCGGGCAGAGCGATCCGGAGGTTTGCAGGGCTGGCACTGCCCGGGCATTGCCTCGTCCCTGTGCTCCTCCATCCTCTCTGGGCTTTAGTTCTCCTCCTGGGTTATTCCTGCCCCGAGCCTCTTCAGCTGTCTTTGCAGAGTGTCCTTTCCCTGTATTGCGTGTTCTGCCCCTTATTTTCAGCCAGAAATTTGAGGCAGACATGCTCCTTCCCCCAAACAGGTGAGCCAGGGCAGGGCCATGGCCTGCCTTTAAAGAGTGTCCGACCCCCAGCTCTGCAGAGCGTCAGTGTTACTGAGTCAGCTTCCAAAATCACTGGCATGTTCTCAGTCTGGACTGTTGTGGAGGGGCTCTGATGTATTCTGACAGTTTCATCTTCTCTATAAACGTCACTGAAGGGAAGTGATCCCCTCAGTGCTATCCTTGGTGAGGCTGGAGAGCAGCAGCTCTTGGCTGACACCATCTCCTGTCTCCACTTGCCCTCCTGTGCAGTGAGGGTCGCAGAGCTGCTTTGGCCCCTGGCTTTCCTAAAAGCAGCCATCTCCTGTCCCCAGGGTCTGCCTCCTGTCCCCAGGGTCTGCCTCCTGCCCCCAGGGTCTGCCTCCAGCCCTCAGGAGGGTCAGCTGTGCCGGGAGGGGACTGACCCTGTGGCACAGCAGGGACCACGGCCCTGGTTGCTGGGGACAGCGCTGGGGACAGAGCGCTGGTCGGAGCACCTGGAACTCAGAGTGGGAACATTTGCAACGTGCAGTGGGAGTGCTGAACTGCAAAGCTCTGAGGAAGCACTGAAAATTATTCTAAAATGCTGGATCTAGTTCTGCAGACCAGGAGCCAGACCCTTTGATAGATAAGCACTCAGAGAGGGAGACTCTAGGGCTGGAAGGAAACTGAGTAGCTAGAGGTCTCTTAAAAGGCTTTCACATGATTAAAATCTTCATGGAAACAAACACATAGTAGTGGGATGTTATATTCTGTTTCGTTTGTAAATTTATTTTATATTTATGGCTCCACGCCACTTTCTGAAAAGCAAGGGAAAAACTTACTGTGTGCAGCTGAAAGGTGTAAAAGATATTATTTTTGTGCAGAAAATCCCAGAGCTTCCAGTAAGCATGGTAAAGCAGAAAGCAACAGCACATGAAGGATTTTAAGTTGAGAGATTAAAGAAAATAGCCATTCTGTGCTGTGATACACAAACAGTTTTGCTCATAATAAAACACTTTTTGCTACAGTAGCACTGCAAGAAACTCAGTACATTTTAAATTCTTCAGAGAAAATGTCATGAGAGAGTGAAATCTTGAGATTGACAAACTATTTTCCAATGCTAATTTGCACAATCTGATTTTATGATTATAAAAGAACAAAAATATTTTTGTGATAGCATGCAGCCCACATTGGAATTAGGGTCTCAAGAGAAAAAGACACCAATACTTCAAATATATCTTTAGTTTGTGAACAGCAGTGAAATTGACTTTTTATCATGAAAATAAGGGAGGTGCTGAGAAATTATTGAGTGTCCAAAAGTGCTTGATCTATCCAGTTCAATAGCCTGAGAATTTGTGTAAAATGCAAAAATTTGTATAAATTGGGCTAATTATTTACTGGGGGCTTACAAAATTATTGGGTGTGACATAAAGTACTTAAGGTGCTTATTTTCTAGACATAACATTTATTTCCAAATCCTCAAAAGCTGGAGAGTGTATTTCAAAAGGTTTTCATAAAAATCAGTTTTTAATGGGAGAAAATTCTTCCCTGTGAGGGTGGTGAGGCCCTGGCCCAGGGTGCTCAGGGCAGCTGGGGCTGCCCCTGAATCCCTGGAGGTGTCCAAGGTCAGGCTGGATGGGGCTTGGAGCAGCCTGGGACAGTGGAAGGTGTCCCTGCCATGGCAGTGGGGTTGGAACAAGATTATCTTAAAGGTCCTTTCCAACCCAAACCACTGTAAGGTTTTTAAAACAGTGTATGAATATTGCAAAAGATTTGATTTTACTTCCCCTTAACACCTGCCTTTTGATTTTTCTTTGCTTTGTTGTTTAAGTCATATTTTGATATGAAATGACAATTTTGTGACAGAACATAGTTAATAATATTCAGCCATATCTAGTTGAGGAATATTGCTTATTTAACGTGCTATTTGATGAACATTTGCCACTATTCCTATGTTTTATAAAAGGAGCAGAGGTATTTTAGTTTATCAAACAATGAAAATGTAAGAAGGAAGAAAAAGTCATTTGAATTATAATGAAGTGGTATAAAATTCACAGTACATTAGTTTTCATCTGTGGGATCTTATAATGAGTATTATTCTGCCAGGCTAAAAATTAATGTTGTGAGGAACTCCCCTCAAGTGCTTTGTGATGTTTCATATCTTTTCACTGTGTTAACCATCACAGGGTTTGACCCTGAGTTCCCAAATGTATCTCATTAACACAGAGATTTCTGCTTCAGTTTAGGTAATAAAACTGATGTGGCTGATTTTCTCTGTTGGTTTGTCAGTGGGATGGAAATCTCTAAGTCTCTACTTTCTACAAAAGTACCTCGAGAGCACCAATACTTGCCAAAGAACCTTTGCTGACATTTCCTGTGGTATTGTACAAGTGTAACAGTTTCAGGCTGCATTTTCTGCAGTCCTATCAGCACAAATCTGTTTGCCAGAACTGGGAGGCTGCACCCAGAAAACAAATCACTGCCAGGTTGCACATTAAGTGCTGGATTAGAAGAGCACAGAGACGTTTTTTGGCCACTTCTACATTCTGGGACTACTTGTGCATGTTGTCTTTTGAAATAGAAGACACAGCCCCTTTACCTTCACACAGGTTGTAGAAAGCTCTTTTTGTGAAAGTCACAATTGATTTTGGGAGATGATCTCAGTGAGTAGAATCAAAACACTAAGCATTTCTTTTTCAAACCAAAGATGCAAAGGCAAGTCTTTTTAGGGGTGTATTTTCTTAAGAGGTTTATAGGAATGCATAGGATGCAGCTTTTGCTTTCATTCACAGTGTTTCAGCTGTTGGAATTAGTGTCTGGTGTTCTGAGGTTCAGTTAATGATTCAGATCTACATCTGGAGTTATAAAATGTTGCTGCATCCATAGAAATGTTTCCTTGATGTAAGACATTAGAACTGAATAGAAATAAAATAGCAATTAAATATAATAATTTTGCATAAAAAGCATTGCAAAATTGCACATTTGAAACCTTAATTTGTGAGATTGAGAGACCATCCTGTGCACTGGAAGTCACTGATCTCACGAAGAAAGTTAAGTTTACATCATAAAGTGTTTGTACATGCAAGCTGAAATGCTTTTGCTTTTGAAACTGTAAATCGAGTTTCTGTTAGTTTACAAAGGCTTGAGTTTGTCAGATAAATTGTTTTCCTTAGCATAACTTGGTCATTTGTTACTCCCCTGAGGGTTTTTGTTTGCTTGTTTTTAAAGACAAAGCCTCGAAGAGCTGCTTATGTTCCCAGCTGCAAACACCCCAGGGACGAGCAGCTGCTGTGGCTGTGAGCAGTCTCTTGATGCAATTGGCCCTAGTGGCCCGGGGCTGGCCCTGGTGGCCCGGGGCTCGAGAGGATGCTGAGCCCAGCAAACAGAAGGAGATGTTACCTGGGCATTACTTTATTACTCTATTCCTTTCAGACCCAGCCAGCAAAATCTGTCTAGTCCTGCAGGTGTTCAGTCACAGATCTTCAGGATGTCAAAAGCCAATTTTCTACAACTATGCTGGGTTTCTCCTGGAGTGGTACTGACAGAAATCTGTGTATGAGTTCCCCTCTGCATGAAGAGTCACATGGAAAGCTCTCAAGAAATGTTTTGCTACTTTCCAGTAGGTAGGCTGCTGCTGTTTTTGCTGAGGGCAGATAAAGGCACAGCACCTGCTGTGCTGCTTCTGCTGGTGACTCTGCTCTCTGCTTGCCCTCCTTCCCCTGCCCAGCTCCCTCCCAAATGTTCCCATCCCTTTGTGCCTCTTGGTACTGATCTCAGTGGCCACTGCCAAGAGCTCTGCAGTTCTCATCTTCCAGGGTCAGCTCTGGTAAGGTAACAAAGTAAAATGCTTCTGATAATCAAAAAAAGTGAAAGGAGAAGCTCTTCCCATGTTGCTAACACGAAGTATCTCAGTGAAAACAAGCGCACTATAGACTGTTTTCTTGTCCTTTGAGAAGATCAACAGCTTTGGCAGCAAACAAAAGCAGTTCTAACAGAAAAGATCAAGCTAAACATAGGGATTGCTGTCTTTTTCCCTACACAGACTTGGATTTTGTTTCCTATTTGTACCCAGGAGATTATTAATTCAGTAATGGTATAGTGTCCTAGAAATGTAAAGTATTTAATTCTTGCATTTTCAGAATTTTTTTTAAAGGTCGAAATTAAAACTCTGAGCTGTCTCTGGACTTCTCTTCTGTTTCCCAATTGACATTGTTTTTTTCTTTTCAAAATGAAAGGACAAGAAGGGTATAACTCCTCTTGACACAAGCTAAAGTAATTTATTTATCCACTGGCTAAGAAGTCTAGTGTTTTTATAGTTTTTGTAATATAAATAACAATGCAGGCAACAAATTTGAGGAGAACAAAAATCATACTTTTCCCACTGTGTGCGTTTAATTGAGTAATTTTCACTTCTTTGTTTCAGAAGATCTCTGAGTTCAGTTGTGTATAGTTACATGTGGGCAGTGAAAAGACAATTGCAGCCCCAGAACTCTGCAATGTGAATGCAGCATGAGAGGGAGCAGCTGGACTCTGCAGCAGCACAGGTGCTCTGGAGTGAGTGAAATAATTGTGATTGCTGTCCTAAGGGGTGGTCATAGCCAACCAGCTGTCTCACCAACATGAAGCAAAGTTTCAGCTGGATCGGGTGTTCATGAGTTCAGCTTCTCTGGTTTACTGTGATGAGGCTTGCAGGTGAATTTGTCAGAGTGGTAAATTATTAGTGGCTGAAATAACAAGAGAACGGATCTTGGCAATGTGGTTGAGAAGAGTCTGAAGATAAGAGGATGACAACAAATAAAAACGTTTGTCTTTAGAAGAAGTGTGACATTCTTTGAACTAGTTGAGTTAATCTGCATTTATGTGTGCTTCACAGTAACAAACATGGCAAAAACTGGAATTGGGGAGATTTATAGTGAAAGTAAGGGAACAGCTTGTTTAACATAATGCTCTGGGTATGGAAGGATTAAAAATACTTTGCAGACAAAGCTTTGTTGCTATTCAGGGCTCAATTTGCAGTGCAGTGCTTACAGGTTCCTTGGTTGGCCATGTCCTATGCTATTGATGCTGGAATAAATTATATTTGTCTGTGTCAGAGGAAGGCTGAATTTAGTACTGAATTAGTGTAATTCTCTCTCTCCTGTCTGATCTGCAAACACCCATTTGTAATCAGAGTTAAATGCATTGCAGACCATGTCTTTTGTGTCATGGTGAGCAATTATTAGTTTTCTCTTTCACAATTTTTGAGGCAATTTTTGTATAGCAGATGAATAAGGCTTGTACATGAAGAGTATAGCACCACCCACACTTACTAACTATTCCTGGTAGTGTTTGCCTCTAAGCATGTTATTTATTTACTATTAGTTTAGTAGTTTAATGACTTTAATGAGTAAAGTGCCTTAACTAGTATGATTGCATGTCTAATGAGGCATATGGATGAAGAAGTCTTGCAGTCTTCTGAAGTCACAGACACCTCCATCTCTCATGTCTGCAAACAGTGATGCATATACAGTCTTACAGAAGGATTAGTTTCTTTCCTTTCAAATAACTCTGATTCAATGTACAAGAAAATATTTTGTGGCAAGTGTATATTAGGAGACAGATGGAATGTGGGGGGGTTTTTGCTTTTTGGGTTTTTTTTTGGTTTTGTTTGTTTTCTGTTTGCTTTGTTTGGTTTTTGTTTGCTTTGTTTTGTTTGTGGTTTGGTTTGGGGTTTTTTAGCAACAGTTTTAGGACAAGGTATTTCAGCCTCAAACCCTTGAATTTCTTCAGGTAAGTCTCATGTCCTAAAAATGAACATTGACAATTATCTTATAATTTTTAGTAGATTATAGGTTCATTCTAATATCATACAGGGAGAAGTGTAAGACATTAACATGAGTATTCACACTATACATCCTGAATTACGTTTGCTTTTCTCAGACTGAGAGTTGTAAAGATTTCATGTGACTGTGGGGACACAAAGCAGAGCAGTTAGCTGCTACAAGCTGTTTCTACTGCAGATTGTTATTTTCCTCTTGTAAGTCAAAGCAAGCAGGACTGCAGCTCCCAGTGAAATCTGAGTTCCAGGGATCCATAGCTTCCTAATGCACCTCTCCTTTAACCAAAAGGAGGAAAGCAGGAACTTCATGGAAAAGGACAAGGTCTTGATGGACAGAGATTTCTCATGATGTGGCCGAGTTTGGAGAGCAATCTGTTTTAATTCCAAATACTTCTGAAAAGTTTTATAAAAAAGCCATTGTTGTTAATATGGAATATCAGGCTGTGGCTGGTTGAGTATATGTTACTGCTCTCCTGAATTCTAAAATTTTTGTACTGATTGTGGTAAAAAAATTAATAAAGATAAGTCTCTTACTATAAGCTTTCAGTCATTTTAAATTTTAACTTCACTGGGTTTGTTACTCTGTATTTTTCAATGAATTTCAAAATGCTGTGACATTTGAGAACAATTGGAAGAAAAAAGCATGTATGTTGCCCTTTATTCTAAAACAGTAGTTCTGCACTTTTGCATGTGTTTATATTTGCATTAAAGAAATGTTAATGCTTGCATTGAAAGTTGGACCATTCTGAAACTGCAAATGAACTGTTAGCAGGAGAGAAAGATTATATAACTTGGACAGAAAAGGTAGAAATGGCTTTGAAATTGCAGGTATGCTGGAGAGGTGAAGCTTCCAAACTGAAATTGCATTGACATTCAGCAGTGGAACGATGGGCTTGCATCATGATTTGTTTTTATATAAGCAGACTTTAAAGTTATTTCTCTGAATCTGTCTGCTTAAATTGGATTTTATGACCCCCTTATTCATAAACATAAACTGCCTTAATAACTGAAGAGTAATTAATAGAATGAGATCTGCCCAAACTTTATACAAAACTTCAGCAGTTCCAATGGAATTGTATGAATTGAGGCTATCATCTTTATTAGATACTAGACTGATGGAGAAACACACATCCCAGCAGGCAGTTTAAGAAGAGAAAAATATGTGTTTTATAATAATTCGTGTATTAAAAACCTAAAAGTAATTTTCCCCCTCTTTATTGGTTTGGAAAAAAGGTGTTTCTTATGTAGGTTAGTGTGCTGCCCTTAAAAAGGTGGAGGTTTCTGTGAGGATCAAGTGAAATGGGAAACTAGAAGGTGGTGTTTAACATATTTTAGGGCAGAATAAAATATTGTAGAACTTCATCATTTTTCTGCATAAAGACTTTTGATAGTTTTCAGTCTCCTGTAACTCTGATCAATATCTGACAGCTGGATTTACTACAAACACTTCTACTTAATTTTCATGAGGGTAGGGGATAAAATCGGTGTATCTCCTCCTTTCAGCAGGTTTTGGCAACGAGGCTTGCTCCATGCATGTGAAGCAAGAATCCTTAAAAAACATACAAAACCACAACTTCCTTTGCACTTTTTAGTATAAATATACTCTAAAAAATATATATGAGTATATTAAAATCTATGTTAAGTCTGCCAGAAGTGCATTGATCAGACTGGCAGAAGATAGATGCTAGAGAACTTAATGCTGGTTGCAATATTTGGCTAATCAGGGGTGCAGCCTCAGCTCTGGCAAAGGGTGAAGAGAGATGTTTGTATTTCCAATGCAATTGTCAGTAGGTTTCTGTACATGTGCTGTGTGTTGCTTACACGCAGAGTAGCTGCTCTGCCTTTGATCTCTGTGTTTCTGATGGAGAGAAAGCTGGTTGCAATGGTAAATGTTTATGTAAAAGCACACTCTTGTTTAAAATACAGTAAATTTTGCTGACTTTAATGGTGACTCTACTATAAAATGCTGGTGGCATTGCATTTTTAGCATTTGTGTATGCTTAAATAATGGATTAGTTTTTTAATATTCAGGCTTTTAATATGTTACCTGGTCATCCATTTAAACTCTCTCTTGCCTCCTGGTCCCTTTCTGGTATACCTGGACACATGGAACAGAACCAGGGAAGATATTTTTGCTGATATTGACTCTGATGCAGCAGTGCCACATCTGCTGTGCCAAGGGTTAAACCTTTTACCACAACTTAGTTCTCACACAAGTGGTGTTTTGTGCCCATTTTACAAGAGATTAATTTTGCTCTGCTTGTTGTCAGAGAACTGTTGGGTCTCACAGTGCTTGCAGTGGTAGTGCCAGCAAATTTCTCAGTTTTGAAAGTTGCTTATGCTGTGGCTGAGCAGAGATGTGTCACATACCGTCTTGCTGTAACAACTTGATGTGTTTATTACAACACAGAGTTGTGTTGTGTGGCTCCAGCCTCAAGGAAGCTGTTGGTACCAACTCCATTCATGCAGTGCTGTGGATTTTCTTGTCTCTGTGATAGGCTGCTGTTTAGTCAGCATGAAATCCAAATCAGCAGTCAGTGTAAGTGTGAGTTCCTCCACTGGAACTGTGTCATTAAACAAAGGCTAAATCAACAAAACATTGTGGGAAGAGAAAATTGCAATTATTAAACATTTCCTGTTTTGTCCAAAGCAATAATATGAAACTGAATCTATAACATGAAGTCCATAGAACCAAGACAATCAGTTGGAATAATATTCCATCCAAAATATCTAAGAATTCTTTAATATTTTTCTGGCTATTACAAATTCTGCATGCCTGTTCATAGACCATAGGTGGGAGTTTCTCAGAGCATATCCTTTCATGTGCTGCGGAAGACTTGAAGGAGCTCAGCAGCTGGATTGCTCCCTGTTGGTAAAATCTTGAGGTAGGAAAACATAAATAGGTGGCTTGTAATCTGCTTGATCTATGCTGAACTGCAGTCCAGCAGGAGGTTTTAACATCAGCACATTGTCTCTAAGCATTACCTACCTACAAAGCTTTCTGACCCTTAGAAGGAAGCCCTAACTGGGGACATCATGGCAGAAAGAGCTGCTTCAAATCTACAGAAGCAAACTGAATTCCTTTACCCCTTTTTAGTGAAGGTGGCTTATGATCATAGTAAAGTGTTAAGGTAATTGCAATTTATTAAAAGTGTCTCTCCTCGTTTAATAACATTTTCTATCTTTATCAATAATAAATGCCACTGTCAACATTTTAATGATGTTTGTTAATATGTAGTTTTAAGTGATAGTGTTATAAACAATGCAGAGGAGAGAGATGTGCTTGCCTTTTTTTCCCTATGGTTTATCAAGCAACTATCCTGCTGGCATTTTCAAATTCTTTTTTAAAAGCATGATTTGTTGGAATAGAATGGAGTAGCTCAGTGTTAATGGTGGCAGACGGGCACCTCGGGCATCATTAGCTATTTCACTCTGTCAGCTATTTTCAGAGGGCAAGGGTTTTATGACATTTCATTCACCAGCTGTGCATAGCTTTTGCTCAAGGAAGGTTTCTAAAACAGATAATATTATGATGAATAAAAATTATAAATTATGAAGCTATAAGGATGTATACCCTGAGTGCAGAACATGCGTTTGGTTTAGAGGAGAATTGCCTCTGTGGGAGTTTTCCTGTAGGTTCTAAGCGACCTATAATTTATAGTTATCTCATAAATACTCCTTACTGTAGAATTTTGAAAACATACTGTCATAAAAACTTCCTTGCATTTTCAGAATACACAATTCTGTTTAGGCTGCTTTTATTCCTGTATCTGGAGCCTGGGCTTGCAGTAGCTGGTCCTGCTATGCTCTGTACCCTTAGCACAGGACAAATATGTTTGTATGGAGAGCATGGAAGGAAACCACCTGTTCTCTAAAGATGTACAGTCTGCTTTGTCTGGTTTTGTTTTCTGGGTTTCTGGGAGTAGTTTTTTTACCTCAATTTTGTAAATTTTAGGCACACTGTTTGGAGAAGCTTTTCCCAAGATTTAATTTTTTGGAGGAAGCAAAATGTGCAGTAACAGTACAAGCTGCTGCTCCTTGTGATGGTAGGGTTAAAAGATGTTGGTGCACATCAAGAAGTCAGTGTTTATCAGAAGTGGTTTGGTAGTATCTGGCAGTTGTAGTTGTTTCATCGTTAAACTTTACAAAACTGTGCCAGTCGTAATGTCAGGTGCCTCATGCACCAAGATTTCTCGAGCTTTAAGATATTGTATTTGACAGACTTTGCCAGCTGTTAATCCAGGAGATGATTAAAGCATCTTGGATGAGCATAGATAAAGTTTCTGATATTATCATTAGTGTGGAAATGTAATCCCCTTGAGGAAAAAAACCATGGCAGCATTAGTGACATGGAATTATGTAGTGCACAGCATAGATGGTGTAAATAGACAATATAGAGAGAAATGTTTTGCTCTCTGAAGACTTAAAATATTTGATATTCTCATTCTGTTGGTATTCATGGAGAGCTCTGGATTACGAGGCCTGATCCTAAACGTAGGAGGGTAAAAAAGAATTTTTTTTCTTGTCTTTAGTGGGGTGTGAAACAGGTTGCGTATAAGCTTCTGGAGTTTCCTCATTACTACCAATGACAGAATAAATACAGGCTGTTATTTGATATAATAATTGTTCCTTGTTTTTCTTACTCTGCTAAATTTCATTTCTTTTGCCCTAAGCATCTTGGCTTCAAAATGTTCCATATTATTAAGTCTGGTTCTGAGACCTTCAAGGATTTGTAAAATATACTCTTAGCAATTAAAACTAAATTGAAGCAATTTCACCCTGCAATCAGAATTCAACCACACTGTTTTCATGTTTAAGCTTACCTTTTCATCTGAGATACCCAAATATTTACGCTAATCTTATCAGGAAAAGAATTTTAAAAAGTTCTTCCAGATGACTGTTTACCATTGAGGATACTGTAGTACTGAACTCAGTCTCTGTGTTTAGTCAGAGCAAAAGTGGAATGTTTAAGGTCGACTGCTGTATCAGATTCTGGGAAATCTATTATCAGGCAGAACATTTCACACTTCAGTAAACTCCAAATTAATTACATTGATGGTACATGAATACCAAAAGAAAGTGAGAGTAATTAATGCTACTTCAGCAAACATCAGAGGAAATATTAGAGATTTCCAATTGATGATAATGCTAATGTGTTATATAAAAGTATTTTATTAGAAATGGTATAGTGCTGTCTCTTGCAGTGCCTGTGTAATGTGCCAGTTTATTAATTTAAACATGTTTTTATTGGCAATTTGAGATTATATCAGCATGCAAATGTATTTTAATATAGTCTTAGTTACATGAGGTTCCCTTGCAGGACAGTTTAGGTGTGAGGACAGACAAATCTGAACTGAAATAGGAACATGTATGGAGATATTGGAAAGCAGCAGACCTGCTACCCTGGACTTGTGGAGGGCAGACTTTGGCCTCTGTAGGAGACTGGTTGATGCAGTCCTTTGGAAGGCATTCCTGAAGGGCAAGAAAGTCCAGGGAGGCTGGACATTCTTCCAGAAGGAAATCTTACAGGCATAGGAGCTGGGTGACCCCATGTGCCAAAAGATAAGTGAGTGGGGAAGACTGTCCTGGCTGAACAGAGAGCTTTGGCTGGAATGCAGGAAAACAAAAACAGAGAGAGGGTTTATGACCCTTGGAAAATGGGATCATCAGCTCAGAAGGACTGCAAGGATGGCATGAGGTTATGCAGGGAGAAAACTGATGTGTCAAATCCTAATCTGGATACTGTCATAAAAGAGAATTAAAGAATGTTTCTATAAAGGTGTTGACTACAAAAAGGAGGCCTAAGGAGAATCTTCATCCTTTATTGGCCTTGGGGAAAACACAGTGAACGGGTATGAGGAAAAGGCTGAAGTTCTGAATGCCTTCTTTGTCTGTCTTTAATAGTGAGACCAGCTGTTCTCCAGGTACCCAGGCCCCTGAACTGGAAAAGAGCATTGGGGAGCAGAGTGAAGCCCCATAATCTGAGGGGAAATGGTCAGCAACCAGCAACCTCCCACACTCCCAGAACACACAGGCTGTAGGTCCAGGTGGGGCTCCCCAGGGGTGTGGAGGGAGCTGGTGGAAGCACCCATTGGCACTTTCCATTATTTACCAGTGACTGGAGAGGTCCCAGCCGAGTGCAAGTTGCCAAATGTGATGCCCATCTACAAGATGGGTAGGAATGAGGATCCCAGGAAGGTCAGGCTTGTCAGTGTGACCTTAGAGCCAGGGAAGGGCATGGAGCATCATCTCAAGTTCCTCACGTGGCACATACAGGACAAGCAGGGATCAGGCCCAGTCAGCGTGGGCCGGTTTATATGAGGCAGGTCCTGCTTGACCAACCTGGTCTCCTTCTGTGACAAAGCAACCCCTTAGTGGATGAGGGAAAGGTGGTGGTTGTTGTCTCTCTGGACTTCAGGAAAGCCTTTGACACCATTTCCTGCAGAATTCTCCTGGACAAACTGGCTACTCTTGGTTCGGGTGGGTGTACTCTTTGCTGGATGAAAAACTGGCTGGCCCCAGAGGGTGGTGGGGAATGGAGTGACCTCCAGCTGGGGCTGGTCACCTGGTCCCTGGGATCTGTAGTGGGGCCAGTCATTTGTCAGTGGTCTAATGAGGAGGTTGAGGGTATCCCAGTCAGTTGCAGATGACTCCAGCGTGGGTGGGAATGTTGATTTTCTGGAGGGCAGGAAGGCTCTGCAGAGGGGTCTGTTGAAGGTTCTGAAGCACGTGTCTCATAGGAGAGCTGGGAGTGTTTAGCCTGAAGAAAAGGAAACTCAGAGGGGACCTTATGGCTCTCTACAACCACCTGACAGGAGGGTGTAGCCAGGTGGGGGTTGTTATTTTATCTTCTCTCATGTAACAAGAGACAGTATAAAAGGAAATGGCTTCAAGTTGTGGCATGGGAGGTTTAGATGACTATTAGGAAAAACTTCTTCAGTGAAAGGGCTGCAAAGCTCCTTGGGAGAAGGCTGCCCAGGGAAAAGGTGGAGTCACCATCCCTGGAAGTATTTAAAAGATGTGTAGATGTGTCACCGAGGGATGTGGGTTAGTGGTGGCTTGGACAGTACTGGGTTAATGGTTGGACTTGATGACATTAAAGGTATTTTCCTACCTAAACTATTGTATGATTTTCTGTCTTCTAGGGTTTATAGTGCAACATTAAGAGCTGATGCTATCTCAAAAGACCATCTGTAATTCAGTGACATTTACACAAAAATATGCCATTAATGGTGTTATGCCTTCTATTGTTTACAATCTGAGCCATAATGAATTCCACCCTGCCTATTGTAGAGTACTGTAAGAGCAGCCACTGTAAAACAAGCTGTCAGCATCCAGAATGCAGTTTCTCACCCAGAAACAATGTAATAAGAAAAATAATTAGATTCTGTGATTAACAGAACACAGTGAAATTATATAAGGTGGTTTTGAGCTTTTTTGCAGATGTTAGCACTTTATAAATTTGCATTGGAATCTTATTTCAGCCACTACGACTGACTTTCAAGCAACAGTAAGCAGGCTATAGTTAACCACTGAAGCAGAAATTTAGAGTCAATGAGTAATTATTAAGAGCTTTCCAGAATATTAGCTGTTTCAGTTGCTGCAGTGATGGAATAGTCCATTAGATATTTCTGTTTCTGGCAACTCCTGAGAATTGATTCTGATCCGAAACAAGGAGCTATTTTGATCAATACTGTAATTACTCTTATTGATGGATTGTTTTACAATGATAGTCATCACTGCAATGTGTCTGCTCGGGAGGCATCAGCACCGGCCGCTGCACGCGGGAACGCGCCGCAAATATCGGATTCAAATCAACACTCCATTGAGGCTGGGCTGACAAGCGTGAAATTAATTGTTCCACTTCATGTAAGACCTGCATTCTTCTTTTGAGAGAGTAATTTGTTGTTGTGTGTAGCCCGGGAACAGCACAGCTTGGGTGCCATGTTAGGTGTGGCTTCCTTGGTCTTTGTCTTTTCCCTGCAAGATCAGTTCTTTTACCGTTTCTAAGTAAAATCAAAGGAATTTGTGACTCAAGGGGTCTGGCAAAGTTCATATTCTGTCAGGTTTTTCAGAATGGAACTGCGTATTTTGGTAAGGGAAAAATAGGCTTTATCATCCAAGCTGTTGAAAGGCTTTAAAATACAGGAGTATCACTGAGGCAAGGAAATTCAAAATCCTTGTATATGACGATGTAGCAGAACAAGATAATGTTTCAAAAGCTGTTTTTCTGGTTTTTCTTTTTCATCTGAAATGCTGCATCATTACTAGTGTGTTTTTAATGAATATTTATACTGAAAATGTTATCTTCAAATTGCCATGGTGGAAAAAGAGACTACTTGCAGGGAGAGAAAATATTTAGAAACATAAATATAGATGTACTGTGCCACACCACTATGGTCTATTCATGGTTGGTTGGACAAATGGCTTATTAATAAATGGAAAGTAAGTAATTAATTAATTGTGATAATGAAGTGACAGTTATTAGCACAGTTCCCAAAATTCTGTCGCCCTTACACTTAACGTGTTTCTATTTTTAGGATGTTAATTTTCAGCTTTAGGTTTCTTAAAAGAATATTCATGATATTAAAATACTTGAACTTAAATGTTTTTAACTTTATCCTATTCCATTTTGCCATTTTCTTCTCTTTTGTATAAGCTTTTCTCTCTCAAATGAAAGGCAAGTTTATTGCCAACTGGCATGGTGTGTGTGCACCCATGCATGTGTAATTTCACTGCATCTGTGTAAATTCTAGCAAAATAAATTCATAGCTGGCTTTGAGTATCCTGGCTTGAATATGGAAAACATAGAAATAGCTGTGGAACTCAATGGACATTTGTCAATCTACCATTCTGTCTAATAGCATCAGACTGAAATGTTTGAGGATGATGCTAATATTTCTGTCAGGAACAGCTGAGAATAACCTTCTTGCAGGAGTGAAGAGCCCAGTACAGAGTCCCTTGTTGGCAGCTGGTTACTGAGAATTTTAGATTTTGTGTGTTGACAGGTACTGACTCTTAAGAGAACACTATATTTGACCTGAGGTTGTGGAGAAGGTTTCTAAAATTGAATGACAGAACTGGGACTATGGGTGTGTAGTTTGAATAGAAGTGTGTAATATTATATGGTGGAAAACATGAGTTTAGGGTTTTAGAATATAGTAATATATATAAAACAAGATGGAGGTTTTAGGATAGAGGCTAATTTTTTTTCTTTACTTTCTTCTTCATGGGTTTGGGTAGTATTGTATAGTTGGATAAAAAAGTCCACATTGTGGGCTATAGGTAGTTGGTTATTAAGTTAAAAGTAAAAATAATTTAGGTGTCATTTCTTAATTAGATAGGGGTTTTTTCATTTATTTTCATAAATACAGATTTATTTTCATAAATATAAAGACTCCTGTCACTTAGTGAAAAAGAATCCTGTCCTAAAGCTGCTTTTCTCTCATCAGCACGAGAGACTGTCAATCTTTTAAAATGCAGCTTATCTAGTTGGCCATGGTGGGTTTTTTGTGATGGCAATTTCAGGGCCTTACAGATACCTTGTGTGAAGTGAGGGTGCTGAGAGGGTTTTACTTCTGAAGGGCCCTGTTCATTCTGTTTCTGTTTTGACTGCTTTCTTATGCTCTTCCCAGGGAATCTTCCAGTGCTGGAACACAACCAACAGGTTTTTAGTGCACCCTAAGCAGATGCACAGATGGGTGATTTTTCAAGAATACCACTTAGCAGACAAACATTTGCTTCTTGCCCAAAAAAAGCTGTTGAAGGGCTTGAATTGTACTCTGATAGCATCTATCACACTGATGCCACATCTGCCCTGAGTGCCATGTTTCATGTTTGTGACATGTCTTAGAGAATCACGGGATGGTTTGGGTTGGAACCTTAAACCCCAAACTGTTCCAACCCCACTGCCATGGGCAGGGAGAGCTCCCCCAGCCCAGGCTGCCCCAAGCACTGCCCAGCCTGGCCTCGTGCTTTAGTGCTGAGCAGTAGCTCAGTAACACACAGTGCTTGTCTGGTGCACTGATTACCAAAATTTGCAGGCACTGATAATCTCAGTATTATCTGCCAACAAACATCCCAGATCCTGAGTCACTCTGGCTTCACCCTCTACCATTTAGCTGTTAGTAGTGTGTATCAGGAAGACCAAAGAATCAAATATTATTTAGAAGGGGAAAAAGTGGTTTGTTTAAATCTACTTTCCTATATGGAAAGATAGAAATATTTTGAGTTGTTAAAAATAACAGAAAAAAAATTTTCGGATCTTTAATGAAACATTTGGCTCAAGATTTGTCCTGTGCTAATTGAGTTTTGGCTTTATTTTTTAAACTTGTTTGGATGTTTGGTACTTTTCTGCCTGAACCAGTTGAAGTTTATGCCATCATCTGAATTTCAAATTGTATTTCCAGGATGCAGGCATGAATCAAACACAAATGAAGGAAGCCCAGGGCCAATTGTGGTTCAACTCTAGCAAATACAAAAAACCTGTCAGGGAGATTTAGCTTTGTGTTCTCTTTTTCTCACATATCTGTACTGCAGCAGTCAGCAGGGAACTTTAGCTTTCAAATATATCTTGAGACAAAACTTTTGAATTTCAATTGGTTTTTTAAAATTTTGTTATAAAATTCACATTTATATAGCTATCAAATGTAATGCACAGAAGTTTGTATACAAATTAATCAACTATGGTGGTTCTTCCATGAATTAAAAATAAAAAGACACCTTTCCGCTAAAGACCAAACTTTCTTTTTTTGATGCTCATTATTTTTTTGTTGAGTTTTGACTTCTTTGAAATAGATTTTTGCAATGAACTCACTGAAATCTAGCATTTCTCTTTAATTCATCCCTAGGCTAAACACACAACAAAGCTCTTTGCTGAAGATAGATCATGCCAGAAAACAGAAATGTTTCAGACAGTTCTCTAGGTCAGAAACTCAAAGAACTGCTACTTGCTGACTTTCCAAAATATAACAGATATTTTATTGATCTGTCTCCTTAATTACCATAATCCTGTCTGCTTTATTGCTGTTATGCTGTGTGATCTGTGATCACTGGAGTTTTATTTTATCTAGGGTATCAAATATAATACACCCTCACTCACTCATAGTTGTGAGATTGTTTCTACATGTATTGATTTTTCAGCTTGTTTTATTAAATTGCAGGGAGAATAATTTCAAAAGCTTGCTTTCTTGATAGATGTTTACAAGTTTAGTTTCTTGTAGGATAGGAATCTCAGCGATACAAGGAAGGAAGAGACAATCAGAGAGTGTGGTTTGCTTTCAGAGATGCAAGGAGGGAGTTTGGCAGGGCAGGACAGTGGGTGGGTAGGACCAGGCGTGCTGGGCTGTGCTGCTTTGCCCCACAGATGTTGATAACTGCTGCTTATCTTCAGTGTGGACAGCTCCACCTGAGCCAGAAGTGTTCTGGGCACAGAACATAACCCCCCTGCTTGAATTTCAAGTAATGCTTCCCATTTCTGAATGGCAGGAATGAATTTCCTGCTTGGAATTCCCTGAGGTGCTCACTTTTGGTGGCTCTTGTGTTTGAGCAGTGTTCCACAGCTGCTTTGCTACTTCAGGTTTCTCTTTGTGTAAGGTTTTGTGCTGGTGTGTATGTGGAGCAGTTGATGAGCCCAGGGGTTTTTCAGTGTTCTTTTAAAAACAAGAGATTGTATTAGTTTATGCCTAAACATCAATGTGTACAGTTTTAACAAAAGCTGGTTGTTCTTCAAAAATTAAAATAAAACCAAATTTAGACTAAAAAAACCAGAACTTGCTATTTTCTGAGCCTTAGAAGGCAAATGTATTTACCTCCATGCTGATTTTTAAAAGAAAAAAAATTAAAAAGTATTAAAGCATTACAACTTCCATTTATTTGATGGTGTTAGCTATGTAAAAATTCTACTATCATTTGTTGCTAGTGTTAATGTAACTACTGTCAGAAAAATATTTATGCGAACTTTCATGTGATAAATCACCCAACATTTTGTAGGCTTAACTAGTCATCGGTTCTTTTTATTTCCTAATTTTTTGTATCTGTTCTATAGTGAAGGCTGTGTATTTATCTGCTTAACAAGGCTGTGTATTTATCTGCTTAACATTATAAAAATTAAAATATTACATGAATCTGAAATTTTGAGAGGTTTTTTAATTTGGGTACTGCCCAAATCTTATTGATAATCTTTATTGATAATTTAAAGAAATAAAGATTCTCTGTCCAAGAGCTCTGCCAGGTTTGGATTTTTTTCCCCTTTGCAATGTTATACTACAACTGAAGTCTATTTTGCACTTTGTTGCACTGTGGCAATTCAGCCTTCTTGCATAAAAACCTGCATACTTGGAGCAGGTTGCTTTAAAAAAATAAAGGAAGGAAGCAGCTATAAAGAAAAAGAGCTGAATACTTCTGAGTGGGAAATACTTGGACAGAGGGAAGTTGTGGCTGTTGATACTGTGGATCTGGTACAGTTATGAACCTGAGTGTGTTGTTGAAACTGAGCCAAATGCTGCCTTTAAAACCAGAAATTCGTCTCCATTCCCAACAGACACATTTGAAGTGGCAAGTGCTCAGTGTATAAATGCTCTGGTCGGATTAGCAGATTTGAGGATTAGGTTTGTCTGTTTCAGAACTGGAAATCACTTTTTCTAAAAAACTCATATGCCTGAATATGTATGCTAGCTTTCAGAAATTCTCCTTTCTTTCCTTATTTATACTTTAATCCTGGCTAATATAAATGTAGGCACATATAATGCATTGTATGATTAAAACTTGTGAGAAAAATGGATAAAAAGTCTGCTTTCATTCACTTGAGTCAACAGTCCTAAATCTGTCTCTCACAGGTACTGGTTATTCATCTGACATGGTCACAAAATACCCCCTGGCAGCTGACAACTGTCTGCCTAAAGCTTAGTCTATGAGTAGGAATTACTTCCCCCCTTTCTACATGCATTTGGGGAGTAAACCTGAAGTGAGTTAATTTTGAAAATCTGGAGTGCTCACTGAAAGCCATCGGGCATGTTAGGACTGCAAAATCTGATGGACACTGGAGTGCTCTGCTGGCACTTGGTCTGTGCCAGTGGGAATTAGTCTTGCTCCTGTTTTGTTGGAGGGCCTTGTCCTTGGGCTCTGTCTGGGATGGAGGGGGCTCCTTGTCTGGGATGGATGGGGGCTCTGTGCTGGGCCCATCCCGTGTGCTCCGTGCTGGCACCGGGGCCTCGCAGGTGCCGCCTCAGCTCCTGCGTGCCCAGAGCGCTGGGGACACACCCTCAGCCTCATGCCAGGAAATTCCCACCTGGATTTCCCGAGCCAGAGCTCATGGATTGTCCAGCCTGCCAGGAGCACAGGAGCAGCTGCAGCACACTGCAGGAGGGAGCTGCTGGCCAGGTGTGACCAGCCGGGCTGAGCTCTGCTGGCCACAGGCTGACCCGGGGCTGAGGGCTCCTTGCCCTGCACTGAGCCACCAGGACAGCAGGGACAAAGCTGGCTTAGCTGTGTTGCCACCACGAGAGCTCCCCAGCAGAGCTCAGAGTGCTGCCAGGGCTTCCTTTGGATGTGAGATGGGCCCGTGCAGGGGAGCAGCCACAGGTGCAGTCACAGCGAAGTGGAGCCCGGTCAGCAGCTGTGAGAGCCTGGATAGAATGACAATGCTCTGTGTGTAGTGGTGCATTGAAGATAGTGGGATATTGAGATTTTATTTGTTTTTATCTTTATCCTCCTGATTCAGTTTGCCATTGAACGTTCCTGAATCTGACTGATTTATACGTGGATAGCTGAAGGTAATGCACATAATCTGGGGTTCTGCTCTAAGTTGAAAATCTTTAATTCTTTAATGGACTTAGTGTCAGACCTGAAAATAATAGTGAAACAGGTTCATGTGTGTGTATATATATATACCCATGCACACACATATATATACTGCATTAGGTAACTGTAGTTTTAAAAATAGTTCGAAACAGAGGCTTCACCATTTCTCCTTTCTGGTGGGAGAGCATAAAGGTTTAGTGTACAAAATGGACAATTTACACTGGAAGGATGAGGAAATATATTAAAAAAAACTGTATGTGGAAATGAATCTGGTTGTTGTGGTTTGAAAACAGCCTGTGTGCTGTGTGTGGATTTCTTTCCAATAAGAAAGTTTCAGTGGCAGATTTATGGAGCAGGTAACAGAATTGTCATGGTAAAGTATAGTCACTCTGGGTCTGGATCAATACTCCATGGAGTAAATACTGATCAGTTTCTGTATACAAATGACTGAAATTTCAAGCTAGAATTTAAAGATTCTGTATTTTCAGTGGTTTTTCAAGGAGAAGATGGGTGCACTTTCAGACTTGTAGCCCTCAAACAAAGTTGCAAATGAGAGGACTGCAGCGTCTATAATTGGAAATACAGTATCAGCTCCTAAAAGAGAGCATGATTTTCACTAGATGTATAATTGTTGGATGAATTTGTAAAATAGTAATAAAACTGATTTTCATGTTTTGATTAAATAGAACACAAAGCTGAAATACACGGTTCAATGAAGGATTCTTAAAGTATTTTTAGATTAATAGAACTTGATGACAGCAGTTAAGTCAAATTACTGTCCTCTGGTTGTAGGATTTTATAGGAAAACCATGTTTTGAAACTCTCACCTTTTTCATAAACTGCAGTAAGTAAAAACTCCAGATGGGGTCAATTAAATTTTAAAGGTTTAGCAAATAGAAGTAATATTAAATATTCTTGTTATCCCTCAGTGAAGTGCAATGAAATACTGCTTGCTGCATTACCTCTGCAGGTTTGGGGCTTCATGCAGATCACTCACAGCCTTTTTCTGGTTGCAGTAGCATTCTGCTCTTTGTATTATATTGCATTTGGATTGTATATAAGTCTGATTATTGCTTCTGCTTGAATTACAGATTATTGTATTTCATACTACTTTAGCTGTTGTGGACTTTTTATTTCATGCTACCTGCATAGGCTTTAAAGTGTAAAATCTTTTTATGGCAGCTGCCCCTCCTGTGATCACTGTTTGCACAAGCAGGAGCTGCACGGATGGCAGTTTGATCAAGGAGATGAAGGAGGGTTTGCAGGAATGTATCATGTACTGTATGCAAATTTCTTTTAGTTTAAAGTTATGTAGAACACTTGCATACTGTACATTAAGCAATTCCCCTCAGATTTATGGGGAAAAAAAAAGCCTAACTAAAAAAAGGTTCATCCACTCCTACCTGAAGGTTTTTTTTGGCTAATTAAATGCTTTTTTTTCAGGTCCCTTCCCCTCTCCCCCCACATTAGCATTATGAAACAGGTTAGTAAAGTCACGGTTTCTTTCAAGCTATTTTAGTAACATTAACTTTACTTTGGTACCTCATTTTCACAGAGGTTTTTGCTGCAGTAAAAAAAAAGTTTGATCTGTTAATATTGTGGCTTGATTTGGTAGACAATGTGAATATTTTGTCCCCTTTTGGTTTGTTTATTACAACTTCCAAGAAACTGAGTATAGAAATTTTGTATTTCTGAATGGGAAATTGAAGGAGAGGCAAACAGTTTGTGTGGAACTGTCTGTATTATTTTTGGACCAGAGAAACCTGACATCCAAGAAAATTGCTTATGCGGTTTGATTTTGTTGTTTCTCCATTGGGGTGGATTACACACTCAGCTTCAGAATAAAAGAAATGATGATTTATGCAGTACATAATGGTCCAGGGGTAATGAGTGTGTCACTGCATGCTTTGTGAAAAAGAAATCCAGGGAACCATAATGTATAGAATAAATAGTGACAACGGTGAATTAGAGATCCATAATTCCACTGAGGAATACTGAGCACGGCATAAACTTCAAATGTGAAGCTTGAGTGGTTTCTGGTGCTCCACCACTGGAGCTCAGAAGAAGAATTAATTCCTGTTCAAGGCCCTTAATTCCAAATCCATGAGGTTTTCTTTTCTTGTTCAACACGTGAAGCTCACCTTCCTTCCCATTTTAAGCAGTGTGTCCCCACATCTTTCTCTCAGGACATCTTCCATGCTCCCAGCGTGTTCCCTCTTTCTTGCAAGCTTCAGGAAAGGAGCAATAGCACCTTTCATTTTCAAACTGCTGCAAACTGACATCTCAGCCATACTTAGAGTGCTTTTATTGCTGTCTTGTTTAAATGTCTGAAGCTGCTCATCAGTGAGGCTTAAAATCTGTGACCTTGTGTTTGATAAAAGCTCTTAGCTTGACATGTGTATGCTTTTGTGGAATTTAAGTGTGCTCTGGTTCTAACTGCAGTTAATTTCTTGTGGAGTGGTGCAGCTTTTAAATAAGTGGTTGGAAAATATTTTTTTATACAGTTCATCTCTTGAGAGTTCTTTGGGAAAAATAAAAATAGGGGATTTATATGAAAATGGTTGTTTTTATTTTTAAGTGATATAAAATACTTGTGATGCTTTATGATACATATTTATCATAGGCTAAAAAGTGGATAACTCCTTACAAATTGAATAGCTGATTATGTACCATAAGCATTTCATGGAAGATAATAACAAAGATTTTCTTATGTTTGTTTCAGTGTATCAGTTCAGAAGAATCACAGGTACTGAGTGCTCTTGCTGCATAAAGTGTTGCTTCTTAGGCTGTGTATGTCTCTCTTGCATATGAATTATGAAAAGTACATTTTATTTCATCAAATTCGAGTTTTAATCAAAATTCTGTGTTCCTTCCATTTTTTACAGACTTGCATACGCACAGAGTTGTATGTGCTGAAACTATAGTAATGTATCGAAAAACCCAAACTTTTGTTTTTATATTAGGTTTGAAGTTTGCTAGTGTTATTTTAACAAGCAGTGTAGTAAGCCTTTGCCTTTTATGCAGATACAGTACAGATGACACAAATATTATTGCTGGAATTCTATTATTATTGATTCTTTTTTTACTGTAGTTCCTAGAATTTTTGGTGTTTGGGATCCCACAATGCAAACTGAGACTGATGCCAAGGCAACAGAACAGAAACTTAGTCCTGAAACAAATTGTTCTTGGGGCTGAACTACTGGGGCCTTTCACAGATTTTTGTTTTCTTTCTGATTTCCCAGAGAACAAGGTGAAGCTGACCATGGAAATATTATTATCTGTGTTTAATACCTTGAGAAGAGTAGCACCAAATAATTGACTATTTCAAGGTTATGCAAAACTCTGTGGCAAAGCTGGGACTTGAGCCCAATTCTTTCAAGTCCAAAGTTAATATCTCAACCACCAGACCATTCTTCCTCTGAGAATGTAGCTTTCATTTTAACCCAAAATTTCACCTATGTTAATTTTACTGCAGAACCAAAATCCTTTTGACTTAAATTTTCTGTGGTCACTCTCAAGTAACAAGAGACTTAAAAACTGCTTCTGCAAAGTCTGACTATGATTAAAGTGTATTTGTTGGTAAAATAACTGATACTTGAAAACATGTTTAAGCTTAAATAGTAAGACTTGTTATGCTTTGAGTTTTTCTTTGCTCTGCCACCTAGTATTATAGCTAATTTTTTTTATTTACTGTAACTGTTTCTGGAAACTAGACAGATTGTGTCTATCTCAGCAATATTTGAACTACAAGGCATAGTTGTTATATTTCTTCCCTCTCTCAATATATATTTATAAAATGCAAGCTGAATTCTGAAGGAATTATTAATAATGTTACAGTGCAATGTTCTGAAATTTAAAGCTGCTGTAGAGGGACAATTGGCTTGAGTTATATTGTAGCTCTCACTTAAAAGAATTAAAAGTATAGTATTTAAGACAAAAAAAATGAAGTATGAGTACGTGCTGCCTGTCTAGATGTTTTATAGAGCAAAATTATTTCTTCTAGTGCAACCTGTGAAACTCCATCTGGATAATATGGAAATTGTTTTACAGTTCAGCCTTGAAAAAGGGTGACAAGCCAGGACCAGCGACTGGAAGAACAACAAATAATTAGGAGTGTAATCATGGATGCTATAAATTATTGGGAAAGAACTGGAACATTAGGGAAGGCTGAAGTATTGTATATCTAATATGTGTGCTGCTTTAGGAAACAAGAGAGCATTTTATTTGCCAAAATATTTGGCAAATATTTTCAAGGAAACTCAATTTTCAGAGGCAGCTTCAATGATCTGGTTTGTTAAGAAGCCAACTGGCGTAGAAATAAATGTAATAGTACTTTTGGATATTATTCATTCTTATTCAGTTTGTGCTGTATGCTAATACCTGGTCCTCTTAAACTAATTCAGAAGATCTTGTAAATATTTTAGTGAACAAACGAATAATGTATTTTAAATGTTTATATATCATCTATACAAGGATATTGAAGAATGGTAACAATTTCTGCATCAAACTATTCCTGAAACACAAATTTAGTTTGTTTTATGAACGAAGAAATGAAGAAACAGAAAAGTTAAAATGATTCCATTGGAAGGCTGCTGCAGTGCAGGGAAGACAGCTGCAGTGCTCAGGAGATTTGTGTTGTCTTCCCAGTTGTCATTTAGCAAGAGCTTTGTTCTGACACAGTGTACTGTGCAAAAGAGGACCTTTTTATCCTTTCTCCTGCTCCAGATATATAACCTTTAAACCCACCTCTACCTTCTTACATCAGAAGGGAACCATTACATTTTTATGGAAAAGATGCAGAAGTTAGGCTTTAATAGTCATGGAATTGTATATATTTTCTAAACCTATTGATCCTTTCATATGCTGTTCACTGGTATTATATGGCATTTGGATTACGGAAGAATTCCAAGGAAAGCCAGAGATGACCAGCTGATTATGACCTTTACTCATTTGTTGTTATAAAATTTGTGAAATATTTCTGCTTGTTAGTGAAATTATTGTCTAGGAACAAAGAGTTTTCTGGGCAGGATTACAGCCACTGCATGCTAATTAATGGAACAAAGGGATGAGCATTACAGAGGCAATAACAGTAAAATACCCAAGAACAGTTGCACTGGGACATTATCTTCTGTCAGCTGTGCTGTTGTGTGCTTTGGCACATCTCCTCTTGTCATTCCACAGTAACCAGAGACTTTTACAAGGGCCTCACAGAAACTCGCCTCCTTCTGTCCATGTGGCTTTTCTTTTCCAGATGAAATCCTGCCCACTGGGTCAGCAGAGCCAGATGGGGAGAAGAAAATAATCTAATTCTGGTATTCTGAGTGAGATGTCAATGGTTCACCAAAATGAAGAGAGGATGAGTGGTTTCTGTAACCACTAATTGTGAGAGGAACTGTTTAGGGTGAAGTGATTCACTCTTCGAAACTGCATGGTGGCAATTTGAGTATCCTCAGTCTGTACTGCCATGAGATCCTAACGTATAGAGAGATTTTCTCAGCTATCAGGGTCATCAAAGAGTTCTAAATCTGGTATCTGAGAGTTAAGCTTTTACTGGAAAGCATGGCAGTAAGATAAAAGGTCGGTTTGCTGAAGAATGTTTTCATTTCTAGTACTGAATGCCAGAGATCAGATACTCTTAGCATATCCTCTAGATATTCTGCATTCTATTCAATTTCTACTCCACTGTTTTATTTAGAAATGATGTCTTGTCAGGGCTTTTAGTGGGTCTTTTTTTAATATATCCTATCTCATGCCTCGAGGCCCCTGAACCCTGATTTTTAGATAGTTAAGCAAGTGGGTTCATGCGATTTTTGTATTTGTTATTTTGGGAAGAAGTTTCTGCAAACCACAAATCTCTTCTAAAGTGATCATCAAACACTTGTCATTTGAACCAAGAATATAAAAGGGTTGGGGGTGTGATTGGAATATTTGCATGATTATTTCTTAACTTGTTTTTTCAAATGCAGTACTGACAGAAAAGCTGCAAAATTGACAGAGATCAAAGTAACATTCTTTAATGCAAACTGTTGCAAAATTTTCTAATTTATTGCAAGAAATGCTCCCTTTCACTGTTCCCTATAAATGTATAATTTTATTTATCTGACTTGCATGGGTGTATTGATTGGCAGTGCTCTTGTGGTTTGACTTTTCATCACCAGTTGGAACAGGAAAACTTTGAAGAATGAGCCAAAAGCAGGTTATGAACAGTGCAGTTTTTTGATTGTTTTAAAGGCTGGAAAACATTCTCTTATCAGCTAAGGCACCGTTCAGCATCCATCTGATGAGGGTGCTGTAGAGACACCCGGAGATGTATGGCAGCACCAGCAAAGTATAAATACAGCTCAGGAATCCACACAAGCTAACTGCTAGTGCAGTGTTGCAGGCAGGCTTGGCCTGGTGCTGTAAAATTACCTTTTCCATGTTCAAATGCCTTTAGGAGAGTTTGGGTGTAGGTATCTGTCCTGTTCCACTGGGACACTGCAGTGGGAAACTGCAAGGAGTTGTTTTGAAAATGGATGGTGGGGAACAAAATTAAGCCGAACAAGGCAAACATTGTACCTGAGAACCATTTATTGGTAATGAAAATGAGAAGGAAAAGGAGTTTTCCAAATGAAAGAGGGCTAGAAGAGACAGAAAAGAAGGAAGGAAAGTGGAAAAGGCCTGGGAGAGAGGGGAGAGAGAGGAGACAGAGGGAAAAGCAGGGCTCGGGAGTGCCATCCATGTCCCGCTGTGGGGCTGGGCACGGCTGAGGGGGCAGCAGGGCAGGAACCTGGGTGGGAGCAGGGGCAGGAACCTGGGTGGGAGCAGGGCAGGAGCTGGATGGAAGCAGGGCAGGAACCTGGGTGGGAGCAGGGCAGGAACCGGGGTGGGAGCAGGGGCAGGACAAGGTGGCCCAGGCAGGGACACAGGGACAAGCAGGCAGGGACACGGGGAGGCAGGACAGGCACGAGGGTGAGCAAGAGCCAGTGAGGGTAGGAGAGCTAAAAATTAGGCTGGAACCGGGGCAAAAAGCATAGGATTCTAAAAGCCCCTCACAAGATGAAAGCATAAGCTCCAAAAGCAAGTTCCAAACGCCTCCAAGGCTTAGGATGCAGTCACTGTTTATGCCCCTTGGCCCCTCCCAAAGTCTGCCTGCTGACAGAAGACTTGACGCCCAAAAAGAGTGGTTTAATATCAAGTAGGTTTTATTGTGCTATAGGATTTTCAGTTATCAGAACTCTTCCCAGTCATGATACTGTGATAGGAATACAAGCTTTTTCAGAGTCAGGAATTTCTATGCAAACATTGAAAGTAAATATAAAGTGAATTAATATCTCTCTATAACAGATTATGTGGTGATGGTACAAGTTAGAATTCTAGAGCAAGAAGAAATGCATTTAGTGCAACCCATGATTAAAATGGTTCTTGTGAATTGTTTTCAGTCTGTGTTTAAAAAAAATTGTAAGTGGTGTTCTATTGAAGTCTTTAAAGATATCTTGCATCTTTTGCCAGTGGCTATTATGCATTCAGGCACCTCAGGAACAAAGAAATGACAGAGAAATGGATGGCCTGGGTTTAACTAAGTAGGTGATGGTACAGATGAGGCCTGATAAGCTTAACACTCCATCTCTGTGCTGCCACTGTGGTTTGCAAGGGGATTAGAACTGTCTGACTGTGAGGAGGGCAAGCTCCACAAATTCACTCATACATGGCAGTTCTGTAATGAGGTGATACTTCATTCCTTAAACTACTGAACTAGAACTGCACAAACAGATGTGTGCCTCTGGCAGTGCTGTGCAGGCTCTGTGTGCCTCCAAATGCAAACACAACGTCCACTGGCCACAATTGTGTTTTATTGGTCTACACTACTCTTTGCATGTTTGTAATAATAGGGGACAAATTATGCTGTTGTGGAAAAAGGAAAGTAAATTTAAGGGTGTTTATAATGCAGGGTAGAGTTTGAAGAGGAACTAAGTAATTATTATAATTTTCAGTAGGTTAACGTGACGAAATTTGGTGTTTGAAATTGAGAGCACCTTTCCCTTGGTTATTTGCATTATGTTGTTTCACAGAAAAACTTTCAGAAAGCTCACAAGATGGAGATGTGGCCTCACTTTGAGTGTTTTGCACAGTGAAAAGCCCAAGGTCAGCTCAGACTCAGAACCCAGCTTCTCTGTGTTCAGGGGCAGCAGTTTCACAGAGCCACAGAAGGATGTGAAATGACCACTGAGACCCTGATTCACACAGAGTTATCTTTATGTGCTGGCTCGTTCTGCCTGCTTTAATAGCACCACTTGTGATTTTAACTTCAGTGTATGTTAATCACTCTGCTGCTCAGAGGCCCCCGTGCAGTTCACCAAGGTCACTGCCTTGTGGTGCTCACTCAGGAGTTTATCAATAGGTTGCCTCGAAGTGACCTGTGATTGTGGTGCCTTTGTTTCATGTTCTGGGGTTTAGAGAAATTGTGTATTTTTATTAGGCAATGAAACAGTAGCAATCTGCTGGTGGCAGTTTGCTGAATTGTCACGAAGGATATATTTTAAAAATGGAAACTTTAATTTCCATGTCTGCGAATGCATTGCTAATTACATCAGCCTGAGGTTTACTTTACACAAAAACAGTACTTAGAAGAACTTTAACACAATGAATATTTAAATTTTGTTCTTTAGAAAGCAATAGCACTCTCTTTAAAACCAGAGAACCAGTAACTTTATCTTGTTTCCTCTCCTTGAAGCTTGCTGGTCCAGAGACAGTCCAATGGATTAACAGGACCTTCAAATATTTTTTTCCTAAGAAGGAGACGCCTCTATTAGATGCTGATCCCTTAAACGCTGTCTTTTTTTTCAATTGCAAAGAAAGGGCATTATTTAATTAACAGTCGAGTTGAATTAAAAAAACCTGAGCTGCAGCATAAGCAAATGTAGTTTTCAGTGGTAAGGCTTTCCATTATGGGATATTGAACCACACAAGACTTAGAACATTTCTACAGGTACATTCACAAGAGTATTTGTGCTGCAGAAATGTAATTTTGGGCATTGGTCATTTATGCTAGCAAACAACCCAGCCAGAGCAAGATCTTTTATTTAAGAAACAAATATTCAAATTGCAGTACTTGAAAATATCAGCTGGCATGTGCATATGCTCCCAAAAACACAAGCTGTTTCCTCTATGTGCAAATAAAGTAATATTTTTAAAGTGCTTTAAACATATGAACAGAAAAGATACAGTAAGGAGATAACAATATGTGTTAATACTATAATTAATTTTTTTTATGTGATTACCATGTTCTCCTGCTTGCTTCCTCTCATGTGTGAAGGGAGCGAAAGTAAATTAATTACCATTAGCTTGAAGGTGAGCACAGTGTTCTTTACAACTTCATAGTATTGATTTGCCTGTTATTCATGGCTTCTAGTCTCTGCTATGCAGATTGATGCATCTCTAATTCATAGATACATTATCATTAATAGTGGTTTATTGACCGAGCAAAACAAAGCTGTTGTTGGGTCCTTTCTAGTGCCAAAGCTCTGGACTTTTTCTGATAAATGTATTCGTTTGTGCAGTCTGTTACAGACTCTGGAGTTAGATGGTTTATTTCTATACACTGGGGTGGTGATCTGTTGTGGTGCTGCTATAGGTAATACACATTTTTTTGTGAGATGATCTCTGTTGGTAATGTAATGAATTCCTAAATTACAAAAAAACCTTTCTGCTCCTTTAGAGAATCAGAAAAAAGCTGAATAAGCATCTGTAGGCACACAGTTTGTGGTTATTGGGAGTGGGGCTGGCCCAGCCTCATCCCCAATGGGCACAGCTGTGAGCAGCAGGTGAGCAGCACTGACAGCAGTGAGCCATGGAGTGCCCAGGTGTGCTGAGCAACCACCAAAGGGAGCAGAGGGCACACAGGGGCAGTGCATGAACATGAGGGGATAAAAGGTTGGGCTAAAGAACAAGAGGAGCAGATGCTTGCAGCCTTCTGAAGTGATGTTATTCTGTATGGACACACACCTGAAGCTTCCTGAAGAGGTGAGGTGTTGCTCTGTTTGGGTTGAAGCTTTCTGAAATTGTATAACAATACTTTGTGTATGATGGCCTTCTCAGCTGTGCCATGTGCTGTGACAGGCATCTCTGGGTTTGTGTTTGTATTTTACACCTAACTGAGCATAGAAAGTTCTCTATGTAACAGAAAAAAGAATGTGCCCTGCATTTTAACTTGAAATAGATTTGCTTCAGACTTAATTTGGGCAAATTTCTTCTAAGTTTTCAACAACAGAACTAAACTGATGGTTTGTTGAAATGCTCCAGTCTGATCAGATACTGACATGTGGGTACACAAAAATAAATCTTCTCTAGCTTGGTAGCCAACTCATTTTGTTGTTTAGTTTTGTGGGATTTTTGAGAGAGGAAAAACAGACAGGTTTGTAATACAGGCATGAGACTACACAAGTTTCTGAGTAGAGGTCTGAATCTGGTTCGTTTGGGATGATACATTTTGGTGAAGGTGATATCATTAGGCAGCTATGTACAATTAATAAAAGTGGCTTGAGTTTTCAGTTTTGGCAGAGAGTGAGGCTGCTGTACTTCAGTCCTCTCTGTAATGTTTGAAATTGCTCAGGGTTTATTTACTCTTGGCAGTGATGTTTGGGAATACCTACGTGTGGGTATGATATGGTACGAAGGTTACTATTGTCTAGAGTACTCATCCGATTTTCATAAAAAACCCAAAACAACAACCAAAACAAAACAAAAAATCTAAAACAAACACACCACCCCCAGGAAAAACAAAACAAAAAAAAAAAACAACAAACCAAAGAAAGGGCTACAAACAACTCTGGCTGGGATTTTGATGCACAGGACTTCAATGAGGTTTCAAGAGTAATTTTTAAAAGGGTGAGAGAGAGACTCTGTTGAGGGAAAAACACGTTGAGGGCCAGCACACCAGATGCCAATCTAAGACTCTCACATCTAACTGGCCCAAAGAGAAAAGGATCTGCACAAGTTCTGCTGTACAGGGCATTAGTTTATATCATATTCCAGCCTTTCAAAGGCAGTTATTAAATATTGGCTCAAGGGTGGTTTGGCAGTTGAACTTTAGCCCTTTGTTTGTCCTTGTCTGCTCACCAGTTTATTTCATGAGGTTTTGAAGGAAATCATGGCTATGCTGCTCTCCATAAGGATCCAGAAAGGGTGCAGGATGGCCAGCCTTTCTTGTGAAGTTTTATAAGGGACTGGGAATCACATGTGGAAGTGAAAAGCATTAGCTTGTGTGGCAAAACCACAAATATGTTCTCACACTTTCAGGCAGCGCCAAATGCTATAGTTAGGTTCTCAAATATTTTTTTTCTTTTTTTATGGGTAACTTACTGAATTCTTGTCAAGACATCTGCACTCAGACCACATGCAGGTGGTCTGATTTTCAGAGCTGCTGAGAGTAGACTGATGGTGCTGGCTTTGACATGACTGAGGGGTGTTCAGATTTTTGAAAACAGAATAATTTTTAGTGTTCAGTGGTGAGATGAAGAATTGGGAGCCTAAATTTAGGTGCCCAAATGCAGGTATTCAGATGTTATGCTTTTCTTGTTATTACAATTCCCCTTTGATCTGTAGTGTTCTCACACCTCTCTGAAACCCTAAATCAATAGAAATACTTTTATCAGGTGCCTACAGAAAAGTGCAATGATGAGCCAGAGCAGCAGGGATCAATGCCATGTCCTTCAGAGTGACAGACAATGAAATATAAAGCTCATTTAAGAGTTAATGTTGAAGGTATCACACAATGGTTTAGAGGTATCCAAGCAGACAAATGTTCGTGGCAGAGAACATTGCAAAACATAATTTGTGTCCTGAGGAGATTGTGTTTCTCTTTCTGAGGAACAAAACCCATTACTGAGTTTTAAAAGCAGTGCTTTTGGACCTTCTCAAAAGGCATGGATATTGCTAAGCAAAGGTTTGTCTTGGAACATGCTTCTTTTTTTTTTCTTTTTTTTTCCCCTGGCATACATTCCACTTTATTTCAAGTCTTCTTGGCTGCTCATTTTATCTTATTGCTCATTTAGGGGCAGCAGTGAGGGGTGGGAAGACAATTGTGTAATTTTTCTTAGATGGAAAATAAGTGGTGTCTAATAAAATCTGTAAAAATAATAAAACCTGGTAGAAGAGCTTGGTGTAAGGCAGGCATAGGTTGAGGGGGAACAATAATGAGAGAAGGAGACATTCAGTGATAAGAGGAAAACAAAGAATCACCAGAATGTCTGATTGAAAAAATTAGTTTGTGGTTGTACCCTGTGACCTTACAGCACGAAATAAGCTGTCTCTTTTGGTTGTTGTTGTTTCCAGCAACCATAGAGGCTTTTGGAGAAGACTAATGCAGCTTTGTGTACAAAAGAAAATGTTTTAGTAGCTCTTCCCTGCTGAGCATTGGTGATGGCAGTGAGTTGTCAGGTTTTCTACTTCTGAATCTTCAGTGGCTTAGAATGTGTCCAGGGCAAAAGGATTGAAGTATCAGATTGCTTTGGTGTTTTGTGAGGAACAGATTAGTTGTACGTTCTTTTAATATACTTAGTTTCACCTGGAAATACAGTGAAGGCTTTGCCTTGGATGAACATGCCCTCTGATCATGTTGAATTCTGCAGATTTACACTGACAGGTGTTTTGTTCCTCATGGAAAGCAGTTCATGTGAAATACTGTAGTGAGTTTGCAAGAGTATCCAGAACAGCCTGATGGAAAAAGGAGTCTCCAGGGCAGTTCCAGAATGTTCTTTTTCAGTTTAAAAGAGGGCTTTATGTTCTTTTCTAAAATAGAAGCAAAGGTGTGGGTAATTGTATAGACAGCTTCTGTGAAATACAGTTCCAAAGCAGCTTTTAATAGCCTTTGTTAAATGGCTCTTGAAACATCCTTGCTGGCCTGTGGAGATGTTTCAGGTGTCTGAAAGAATTTGCAAGACAATAGTGTGCTTTTTCAGTTGTGATTAAATTGATATTCAGGAAATCTGGTGGTGGGGTGACTCTCCTGTGAAAGGAGTCCCAGGTGCCTGTGCCATGGGCTCTGGAGGCAGCAGCCAGGCAAACCCTCCCAAACGTTTGTTGCTGTGGTTAGCACTGACCAAGGCAACCTCGTTAAAGGGAAAGATGAGACAGTATTTCCAGTTTCTCTTTGCTTGGAATTAGGCTGCCTACCTGATTATTTGGATCACCCATTTGTGGTGATTTTGTTTTTTCATTAGCTACTCTGAGTAAAAGTTAAAATACTGATTTAATCTCAGAGAGCAAGCATTGGAACCTGCTGAAGTGTGTTTCCTTATCTTTTTATTTATTAGATGTTATAATTCATGCATCTCAAATGTGACTGCTTTTCTGAAACTGTGTTTGTGATGAGAAGTACTGGTGGCAGAGTAGCTTTTATCTTCCACCACTAGCTTAGCTGTTTTAACCATGCTTGTATTGAAGACCCTTCCAATTAATGCTCTTTACATGGTATTTTCAGTTATATAGATGCTATATATGGATAGACATAAACATATCTGGTTGTGAAAGGTTCAAGGAGACACCTTGTGTGGCATTTCACAGATGGGGCAGAGCAATGTTGCTGAATCAGGAGTTAAATTGTTTGTTTTGATGATAATTCAGCTTAATGCCTTAATGGATTTGGTTTTGTAGCATTTACATATAGCCATGAGGTAAAAATAGGTCAGAAGTAAATATCTTCGTAAAGATTAAATATGCTGGGGGCACAGTGCCCTTGCAGTGATTTTAATGTGTAAATTATTTTGCAAGGAAAGCAGTGGCTATCCTTGTCAAGTCTGCTGATGATAACAAATTTCCCAGGACAGCTGATCTCTGGCTGTAACACACCAGGTACAGCGTTGAGTAGCTAATCACAGTAAAGTAGTATGCAAAAAATATTCAAATGTATTTTGTGAAGTAACCAAACTGGACTTTGAGGCAACAGGAGCTCCTCAGACACCAGTGTGTGTGTGAGAGTCAAATGTGACTGGCTAATCCAGAGCTCCTAGGAGCTGTTTGATGGAGTGAGAGAGAATTTCTCTGCAGAGAATGAGTGTGCCATCACAGTGGGCATTGCTGATGGATTTCATCAACACAAAGAGGTTCAGGAAAGGTTAATAGGAGTGTGTAATGTGGTGTAACACAAACTCTCAATTACTAAGGAGTTCTCTAATGTCAAGGTGAGGAGAAGTGTGCTGTTGTGAATCATCTTGCCATGCAGATCAAGAGGGAGTTAACAAAGTGGACTGTGGTTTATTGAGCAGGGCAGTGGAAGAATAACCAGGAGAGCTTGTTCTCTCTGTAGTTCTGAACTGTTGTGTGACATTGGGCGCCTCATTGAATTCAAGGATAGCCCAAAATCCTCTTCTACATGGAGGTTTTGATAGATACATACTTTATAAAGTCTTTGAAGCTCTGTGAATGAAAAACTTTTTACCAACTCTGAACTAAAATAATTTTGTTCAACAACAAAATAGAAAAAAATAATTATTTATTTTGTTAAAGTTGCTGCACTTTACATGAATGAATACATTTTAGAGTCAGGAGGACCAGATAGCAGCATAGGAGTGGCACTCTAACAAAACCACCCCACCATGGGGTCAGAGTGATAAGGGGAAATGACAAAATCTTGTAAGAATAAGAGATTCACAGATGAGTCTGTCAGAGGAGTGCACCATCTGTATTTGATATCTGTGCTGTGCCTGTGCCATCTGAGTACCCTTCTGCTCTGTGGAAAAGCTCAGACTCCCACCCACATGCACATGTGGTGCTGGGGAAGGCTTTTCCTCTGGCTCCCGGTCGGGTTTGCTCCAGCAGTGCATACATGGTTAGTGACCCCTCAGCTCCAGTGAGGCACTCAGAGCCCGTGCTGGGTAATTTTAAATCTTCTCCTGGGAGTTGCTCTACCATCTCCCACATGCAGAAGGGATGTGTGCTATATGGTAGAGAATTGCAAGAGCTCATGTCACATCAGGTTTGAACTGTCACCAGTTTTGTCCCATCAGTTTGAATGTGGATATCGTCTTATAAATCGCTGTGACAGACTTTCCAGATGACAAGTAATTTATATTTGTTTTGATTCAAAAGCCCAAAGCCATGTTTTGCTATAGTCCTTGCTCTGTGCATTGCTTTTTTAATTTTGACAGAACTGTTAATGAGGTAAGGCAGCAAATAATGAGACATTTGGAGTTTGCTCCATGTATATGGCAGATTTTGGGTTCTATAAATTAAAAAGCCCACAAAATCAAAACCTATATAAAGTGCAAAGAGAAAGAGGTGTTTTTGAAACACCTGGAATAAATGACATTTAAAAAAAGTGTGTGCAGTTGTGCTAAAAAAAACTGCATGTAAAAATTATTATATGTTAAGAGGAGTAAACAAAAATGAAGGGGCTTAATGTTAGATTGCAATGAAGAATAGATTATTGAAAGAAAAAATAGTTTCTTTATGCATAGAAAAGTAGTTTATTAGCAGCCTTCTGATCCCTACAATTTAAAAGAACTTGACATAAAAATTCAAGGCTACTTTAGCTGGGAAAGTCAACTTTAGTGATAAATTCATGCATTTAGGGGTAAAGAATACAGTCAGGACTGCAGCATAACTTTTGACTCTGTAACTAAAGAAACTGCTTTTAGAGCTGCAAATTGTGTTAGCTGCAAGCTTTTTGCAGCCTTTCAATCTCATTAATTGCATCTGATTGTTGGAGTATCTCAAAAACAGAATCAAAATAATTCTATAAATTTATGAACTCCTGCAGCCCTTCAGTCCCACGCTGCCTCTCTGAAGGGAGTTGCTGTTAGGACTTGCAGAGCAGAGGGAGTGAAGCAAATCTAAACAGTTCAACCTCTGCATAGCACAACTTTCTGCTGGGCCAGAGATATTAATTGGAATCAAAAGTTGGTGATTTAATCAAAAGTGTATGTTTCTGCAATCTCTTACATTCGCAATGTTGAGGCTTGAACATCTGAAAGTGGTTTTTTCAAAATGGCATGGGGTAAACACACATTTAATTTTTTCATGGAAACAATGGCTAGATTGGATATTTGATCTGCCATTTGAATGCTGGTTCTGCTTTTTCTTTATAAAACATAAAATGTATATATGCACATATAGTTTTACCATGCCTGTGACAAAGTCTCTCAACCAGCAACGTTTGTGAAGTGTGTGCAGTAGAGCTACGAACGCACCTCAGAGAAATAACACCTCCAAATAGGGAGCACAGAGAGATGACTTCTAGAGTATTATTGCAAAATTCCTGTTGGATTCCTTTATTTAATCAGGATGGTAGTGGTATTTACTGGCTCTGAAAATCCCAGGGAGTGGGAAGCATTTTCATCATAAATGGGCAGTGTTCTGCAGATGTACAAAGCAGCCAGAGCCCTTTGGAAAGACTGAGACTAAGGATGGTGTGCACACATGTAAGTAACTTGAAATATTTTTGTATACAGCACAAAGGTGAATATCTTGATTTTGATAACACTTGATAGCATTAGATACAAATAGGGACACAAAGACCATGTTTCTCTTTAAAATAAAAACAAGGGAAAAAAAATTCGAGCTGCAGCCAACAGTCTTGCTTCAGGAGTGGACTTCTTTTCCTGCCTTGGTACTAAATCTTGGTGGGTTTGGTGTGGTTTGGATTTGTTTGTTTGATTTTTTTTTTTTTTTTTGGTTTGTTTGGGGTGTTCTTTGGCATTTTTTTGTTAGCACTTCTTGGTTTGTGTGTGTTTGTGTTCCTTCAGTGCCAAATATTTAGATTGCGTTAAACACCTCTGATCTGAGTTTTGTACAGATAGCTATTTGGTTTATTATTTCTAGATGATTATTTACCAAGAAAAAACCCCCACACCTAAACCAGTGAAAAACATAGAAGCATTAAGGGTTGTGACAGTGAAATACTGTCTGTCTTTCCCTGGTGCTTGTGTGAAATGATCTGGCAAAACAGATACTGAAGAAATAATGTATTTTTTGTGGGCTTTCTCAAATGATAAATGTTCTTGTCTCTCTAGAGAATTTCTTACCAAATGCTGGTTTTTGCAAGCAGACAGAATCAGCATTTCAAGTATTTTTTTTATAATGCAGCAAATCAGAAGTCATACCTGCTTCATCTCCTAGACCATTGGAAATTAATTTATCAGAAGAAATTTCCAACCATGCCTCTAATATTTCATACTCTTTTCCAAGCAAGTCAGTTGTTTATAGCAAAGTTAGAGCTGTTTTCTCTCCTTTTAAAAACAATTCACATGTATTATTGCCTATGTTACAAATGATGAGAATTATCAGTATCTCTTAATGAAATAAAATTAGGGAATATTGAAAAAGCCTAAGGGTTGAATTTTTTTTAATAAAATAACTTTATCATCAGCTTCATTATTTTTACAGAGAAGGAAAATGGTAATTTAAGGAATTGCTTGTATGAGCACCTTCATAGCAGCAGCACAACAAGGTAGTTTGCAAGTCTGGAGTATAAAGGCAAGCCTGGCCCAAAATCTGTGTTTGTTTTTCCACCACTCATTTTGCTTAACTGGAACAATAGGGCCATGCTGCTTTCTCAAGATTACATCAAAATAAAATAATTCCATTTAAGAACAAATTCAAATTTATTTCAGAGGGACTATGTCTTTACTGTTTTAATTTATTGAAACTAACCCCAAATTTAATATGTAAAAATTTAGTGGTGGAGAAAGGATGAGGGCCTGGAGGTCAGACAGGCTCTGCAGTGGAAGGAAGAGAATGCAGTATTAATGATGGCCTTTGTTGTGGTTTTATTGTGGTTTTGTGTGTTTTCACTATCCTGTGTGGTTCAGGTTTCTTGCATTGATAGCTGTTGGAAAATCAGGTTCTTTACAGGGGGAATCTCAATCCTGCAGAGTGAGCCCTGGGTGCAGGGCACAGACACACCCAGGTCAGCCTGGCACCTCTCCCCTCCAGGCACCAGGAGAGCAAAAACAGCTGCAAGTTTTTTCCAACCACATAATTTTCCTGTTTTGGAGCCTTTCAATGATGGCTGAAAAAATGATAGAAGTGCTTTTTTATGGCAGTGAAATTCTGAATATAAAATACATAATACATAAACCTCTTGGTTGCCAGGGTCTTGCAGACCAAGTAAGCTCTCCTAGTTCTGTTGCAAATGCTCTTGGAGGTTTCCAGCAACCGAGTAGAGTTGCACACCATGCAAGATGTGGGGTCTTTTCAAATAGATCTGAAATAATATAGTTTGTTTCTTCCAATTTCTTCTTTTGTGTTGGAACTTTGGCGTTTGAATTATGAAAAAATGGATTTATTTACTATGAGCTGGCATAATTATAAGATCATAAATTATGAGTTAAGAAATCATTCACATCTCTTTTGAGTGCAAGTTATTTTTAGTTTTCAAAAGCAGCAGTTACTAAACATTGGGAACTGTGGCTTTTTAATGTGCTTTCACAAGAGCCTAATAGACCATGTGGTGTTCTGGGTTCTGTGTGCCTAGAAAATGTTGTGGATTTCAACAGCACCATTCAGTTTTCAGGCAGTCACAGTGAATAATTGCCTGGCTTTCTTCACTCAATGACAAAGCTTAAATCAATAAATCTGATGACCTGAAAGCTGTCTCTTCAAGTGATGCATTTTAGAATACTTTCTAAAAACTCAAAGGTCAAGTCTAAAGGAAACATTTTTATCAGGAGGTGATATGTTGAACATGATCTGTGCAGCTGGAAATAAGTGATTCAAATTTGTACTTGATTTGTTTTAAATTCTCCAAAGCTTCAAATCCTGGGGGATGTGGACAGACATTGACATCATTAATTAACTGGCAGTGTTTTCAGTTTACTGATCATTTACTGCATTTTAGCATGGTATTTGTTACAGTAGCATTTCCCTCTCTTGTCTACTGTGTTCGTATATTTTCTCCAGTGGACAAAAAATAAGTGTGTTTCTCTATTTTAGAAAAATCACTTTTATCTCCAGTAATAACATAAATGGACTTCAAGAATTGAAATCAGAACTCTGTTGATGGTGTCTAAGTGCAGATCAAAGAGGGGAAAAACCCAAATCTCCCTGCCTGCCTCAAGGGAGTAAAATGCAAGGGGTTTGTTTGAGGTTTCTTAGGTTGCTAGATTGCTATTAAGGTCTCAGACTAGAGATTCATGATAGGTAATAATGTGGAAAAATGGAATTATTGCTAAAATTCCATATATATATAAATTGTCCTAAATATTTACTGACAACTTTGTTTTTTTAACTTCCTTCTGAAATTGTCTGCCAATTATGTTTTATTAAATATTGTTTCATTACCGAAACATTCACGTAAGTTTTTGCAGAGAAGTGTAAAATTTAAAGGAAGTACAAATTGTCAGTCTACCTTGAAAATTAGTTTTGTTGGGGGAAATGGGTACAACATGTGCAGGCATTCTCCTAACAAAAGAGTCCTTGCATCACCAGCCAGGACATTACTGGTTCTGGCTTATTCACTGTTTTGACCATTTTAATATTCACCCAAGTGCTTTGAACCACTGATTTTGGTCACCTTATTCTCCATTGTCTCTCTGGAGTTCTATAAGAATCATCATTCTGCAGGCAAATTTTAATGATAATTTTTTTTATATTACACCATTTAATTTTGTTCACTGAAATACTGTGGGTTGTGCCAAGAGTCTACTGTAGAGTTGGGGAGATATTTTTGGCACACAGGGCTAATAGGCAGGTGTGCCTTCCTCCTCCCTCACTGTGCCATGGAGGTGCAGGTTTGTGACCAGGTGAAGGTTTGGTGATGGGCAGGGATCAGTTCAACACAGCTGTGCATGTTTTAGAGAGAGGCAAACAATAGCCAGAGTGGGGGCCAACAGTTCTTGGAGTGGAATAACGCGGAGAAGAAGAATGTTCTCGGAATTAAATTCCTCTTAATAATTAATTTTTACAAAGCTTCCTTATAAACACTGATGAGGGGAAAAGTGTTGATGTGCAGAAAATAGAGGATAAAACTTGTTTTGAATATATTTTTAGTGCTTAGGCATTCTGAGAGTTATTCACATTGTGAAATGTGGTAATGCTCATCATATTGGACAGAGGATGCTTCGCTGCTTGTGTTTGGATGAGGGCTCACGTTCATGTGCTTTCCTTAGGCTTTTCTTTGCATGAAAAGTTAAGCATGTCTAGATAAGCTTGCAGTGTAAGCACTGCTAATGTAAGTGTTGTACAAAGCTTGTGAAAAAGGGATCCACAGCAAGTTCAGCTGAGGAGGATGTGGAACATTCCAGGTTGCTAAGGCACAGAGATTGCCAATCATATCATTGTTTTTACATGATTTTTGGAGGAGATACAAGGATTTTTTGTTACTCTTTTTTTGGCTCTTGTTTAGTTGTGGGGAGGAGTAATTTAAACCTTGTGAAGGGGAGTTATCGTTTTCCTACAGTGCGTGAGATAAATATTTTTTATTATTTTTTAAATGGACTTCTGGTCCTAATCCAGTTCTTCTCTTCCCATGACAGCATCTTGGCACAAAGCAGCCTGCTGTCATGCAAATAAACATCAAATAAATGAAGAATGTCAGCAAAAGTGTAATATAAAACAAATAATTAGTTGTCAAAATTTCAGCTGGTTCCCTGTGAGTAACTTTTCCCTATTTTTCTTTTCTTCCAGAAATACAAAGAATATGAGAAGGATGTTGCAATAGAAGAAATTGATGGCCTTCAGCTTGTGAAAAAGTTAGCAAAGAATATGGAAGAAATGTTTCATAAGAAGTCTGAAGCTGTACGGGTAAGCAGCAGATCAATCTGCTATTTCCTTCTATGATGTAAAACTAAATTTATAGCTTAGGCCCTGCTCTGGAGGCTGTACTAGCAATTGAAGGTGCTGAAGTGGAAATGCTAAAGTATTCAGAAGTATTTTAGGATTGCTGTTCAAGAGAATAGATTTAAATTATTTATACCATCAATAGATAAATGTAAGAGTGTGCAAAGAGATTGGGACTGCCAATTTCCAATATGAGTTTGTAACATACCACCTGTGTGCAGTAAAACCTAAGTGAGTATGGTTAAAATGTTAGATTTTAAAATATCCAACCAAAACAGACTTAATTTCAGTGCTCACTATTATAAAAATAGTATTGCAGGGAAATGTCTGAGTTCAGGAACTGTCCTTTAGTTCAGAAAAATATGCAAACACTTGAAATGGTAAACATTTTAATTGTGGTAAGTACTGCATCACTCTTCAGGCAGCTTATCAGTGGTCATTGAATAACTAGACTGTTCTCCATATGTCTGTAAGTTTTTGTGCTTTTTTTTTTTGTTGTATTTTTCTATCTCCATTCTGTTCCTCCTTTTGCAATAGCTTTGGTGTCTATTAAACTTACTATAAAACCAAGAAAAAAGTTCAGATTTTTATGTTTTATTATATAAAATAGGAATTAGTTGTAACACATATGGTCTAAAGGTTAAAAATAAAATCTTCCTGTTGTAGTTTTCCTTTTGCATTATTCTTTGCTAGAAATTGGAACAGTAGCTCCCATGGCATCACCCCTGTCAGCAAACTCACAGGACACTTTGGTGATGCTGTTTACCATCAGCTGCTCTATTTCAGCCAGACATAGCTGCTCAATTGAGCTGAAGATGCTCACGTCTCCACTGCAGAGCTGGAGGTATCACCCGAGGACAGGGATTCCTTTTGTGTGACTGAGGATTCAATTCTGCCTTCAGCCTTGTATTATTTGTTATGGTGCAAAAGGGAGGAAAGAATCTGGCTACGTTTAAGAGGCTGAATTTTCAGGGCTGGCAGTGAAGTAAAACATATTTCAGCTTGTAAAACTGAGCTCACTTGGCAGGGAAGCAGAGAAAGACAATAAACATGGAACCCCGCAATGCTATTTTTACAGTGTGTTTTTCAGAGGAAAAACTACACTTTAATATGTGTGCAACAGCTTCCAGAAGCCTGAAGAATATTGACTTGGGGAAGGGGGAGGACTCTTTTTCTTGTTTCTTTGCAGAGAAAACTGCTCTCCTGAGATCATAATGTGAACAAAGCATTCTTGGAGCAGCACTTGTTTAGAGCGAGCAGTGACCAGCGAGCTGCACACTTGGCTGGTGAGGGAACAGAATTCCATCAGGGAGGAGTGCTGGTGGGAAAGAGCAGTTTGTGTCTCAATTAGAGCTTCAGAACAAATGTTTAGAACAGGTTTGGTCTCTTCATACAGATGGTGTTTTTATCTAAGGAGGAAAAAAAATACAGGATCAATATAGACCACCATGCTCTGAGAAAAAACAAGCCCAAATTCTGTGAAGTTAAACCATGCGTGTAATCTTGAGTGAATGGATTTTAGTACTGGAAAAAGTGACTGAAATCCAGAGCCTTCTTTGGAAGGTTTCCATCTTTGAAAAGAAAGCTAAAAGCGTGGTTTGGACAGAGTCACTTCTTTTAAGAAATGATCCGTTTAGTATACTTCCCAATTAATTTCTTAATTTTTGCATAATTTTATAAATTGGTCCTTCTTGACACTGGAGAGGTAGCGAGTGATCTGTTGTGTTCTGGTAGTAAGTAGTGCTTGGTAATTTGCATTCTGAGAAGTGCAAAATCCTTTGGTACAACTCAGATTTTGCATAAATTTCATCCTTGATTCATCACAACTAATTTTCCCCTCGTATCTGGAGAGGTGAGATGGGAATTAGACAACTCCTCTACACTTAAGACTCTGTTCCAACCTGATACTGGATCATCTTGTCTCTAAAATACTTTAATTTTGACATAAGCTTTTGATGGAAACTTGTGCAAGAGCGCTGAAATGTAGAATTCAGAGTAATATGTCAGGTGTGTTGGTGGTGATGTTGGAGGAAGTACTAAATGAAGAATACCATACAAAATATCTCTCAGCCTTAGAAATAATGAGGTTGCAAATCCAAGGACTCAGAAAATGTGTTCTAATATTGGCCCAAACTGTTACCCTACACCACTGAGTGAGTTACCTTCGAGTAGACATCAAAATCTATTGTTGATTCAAATGTTTTATCCAAAAGCATTTTGGGTTAAACATACTTCTTCAGGTATTAGGAGAGGTAGCACTCTGAAAGGTGTTCAAAAATTCATAGTACATAAAGGTTTTGATTTGTAGAAAAGGCCAAGAAGAATGACCTGGATCTATGAAAACAGGATGGCTTTGCTATGCCTCAGTTTTTGTGGGTTTTTTTTTTTTGTGGTCCTGCTTGATGCTTTCAAACATATGAACTTATTTGAAGCTACTAATCACATGTGAACTCTTCTCCCTTCTCCCCCTTAATATTCTGGATGAATTTTTATCTTTGTCTCATCGCTTTTCATAGTGATTAGTTGGTTCAGTGGGATTTTTTATCATATTCATTCCCTGTTTGAATTACCCTTCAGTATGCAATTATCCTATCACAGATTGTCCTATTTTATTCTGCCAGATACATAAGATAAATGGAAAACTGAAAGTACTAAACCAATTATATAACCTTTTGCCATCTACTTACTGATGGAAAACCTTGCAAGCAACATTCCCCCCTCCTTCTCCCCAGTGTTCACTATTTACCTTGGGCTTTTGTCAGTTCAGGATATTCCTGTTAACCATTTGCTTCCTCATGCTGCCCTACCTGATGAATTTCAGGCAGGCAGCTTTGTATTTTATTTTGAAGTATTTGTGACATGAATTAAGTTGAAATCCCTGAGCTGTGGTTTTGATTCAATGCTGCTGGTGTTTTGTTTCTGTCTGTGACAGAGGTAAATGTATGCATTTACTTTTAATATTACGATGCTTGAGATGGGAAAAATCTTACTGCCCATAAGGTGACAGACACAGAAATGTTTCCTGCACTGTTCAGCAATTGTTTTAATTTTACAGCCAAACACAAATAATCCCTTTGAGACCAGTCTGCTATCACTTGAGGTATTGCTGCTTTTCCTGGACTTTTAGTTATTTCACTCACAGGCAGATTGCTGCATCTGTCTTAAAGTTACCTGTGGTTTTTTTAATATAATTTTTAGAAGGTTTTCTGATACTTCAGTGACTTTATTATTTGAAACTGAATGGGAATGAAGCATTGTGACATAGTGCTCAGTAATAAATGACCATGGCAACAAACTGAATAGTGAAAAAGAGGTAGAGTTAAAATTGTTCATTTGGTGTTTTTACTTTTCCTGGTTATTGGAATATTGGGAAAGAAATTGAAGGCTAAAGGAAAGAGAAAAACATAGCAAAATGAAAGATAACCAAGTTATTAGGGAATATTCAAAAACCTATTATTATAATTTTAGCTTTGTACTGAAATTTTGATTTTCATTAATGTTTCCTTGCAAATAAAGAGATGCTATAAAAATGATTGTTGATTCACTGCTAAGATGGCAAATCAAATGTTAAGGATGATTATTCTTTAAGGCAGCTACACTTGCTGCAGTGGAAAATGCAAATATGAGGCTTCTTTTTATTAACTTTTCCTACTATATCTACCTGGTGTTCATTGTGAGGCTGATTCTCATTATAACTGTACTGTGAAAAGTAATTGCTGTTGTACAGTAATTCAATTTCAGTGCATTCATGCCTCAGTAAACCAGATGGGTTTATCTAGAGAAACCCGGGACTCTAAAGCTTTTTATCATGAAATTCCACATGCAGACAAATGTTCTTCCAAGGAGTAGAATATCAGCATTTACATTTAACAAACATTTGCAATGAGGAGAAATGGATTTTTTTTCCATGGATGACTTTTACACCAGTCTTTAAGCTTTTTTTGGATGCTATTAGGGCGATACGGTTTGTGCACAGTTAAAGTGTGTGTTTGAGATGGTTGTGCTTACTCATATGCATATGTGGTGTGCACATTTTAGTGGCACATGTATGTTTGTGTGGGTACAGGTATTTAGATGTGCTTTTTGGGGTTTTTAAGTGTCATATCAACAGATGTAGGCTATTATTGTTTTTCTGCACATATACACATAAGCAAAGTATTCAACAACACAGACTGCATTCAGATATTTCCCAGCAAATACTGATAAATTGGTGTCCTGGTCAATAAATTAATTTTTATTTAAAGTGATGCGTTAATGAGTGCAAAATGAATTTGATTTGATGAGCAAAAGATTGTGGAAAGTAATTCAAAGCTGAGAGTGAAAGGTGCTAAAGAGTGCTGCTTTATTCAGAGCACTATGAAATATTTCCATAGGGTGTATGAAAGCTCAGAAAAAATTCATACTGAATACTGTAGTCAATAATTGTAGCTTTTATTTACTAACCACCTCCAAATATTTTAATCTTTTCTTTGAGTGTACTTGGAACTTAACTTATTTTTAGTATGTAACTTAGTCATGAGTCCTTTCGTATTTGAGGCAACAGTGAGGAGTATTCCAGGTGAATTTTGAACTGGTTTTCTTTTTTTTTTTTGAGACTGTTTTAAATTCAATGGGCTTGAATGCCCACTGTGTATTTTATTCACTGTATTTTCATTCTGATTTTCTATCACTTTGATCAAGGCTAGATTGGGAATGGCATTCCTGAGAAGAGAAGCAAACAATCATTCATATTTTATATTCATATAATATAATAGAAATAGATCTTTAGTGTCAAAACATATTACTTTTCTAGCCTCACTACTTCAAAGATAGAATAAACTAAGTTCCTTCATTGAGCTAATTTGCATCTGTAGAATCAGAAGAAAAATGAATATCAGTGTGCACTCTTTGCAGCTGCAGCTCAATGGGGGCTGTGTTGACCCTTGTTTTTTTAAATATAGTAAGAAAGGGGTTTTTTTAATCTGCAGATAGAAATTCAAAAAAAAAAAAAACCCCTCAACGTTAGGTTTATAAAATTACTGGGGGAAAAAATTATAGACGGATGTGGGTGGAAGGAAATTATGGTGAATCAACTCAGTATCACTATAAATAGTTTTAACTGACAGAATAAAGACAATGAATAAAGGAGAGATGGTTACAGTTGTGTTAATTACTGCTAACAAATTAAAGGTTTTCAGCAATATTTTTGTATTCACATTTAGTATTTTAACTGTAATTGTTGCTATTTAATTTTGGTGTCATTTAAAGTTGCTGATAGTTTTACTGGTCTCCTTCATGTGCCAGTAATAAATTTGTGTTCTTGAAAGCATGAAGAGCTTTATTTTTACTTTTTTGAAAATTAGAATACATTTGAAAATGAAAAGATGGATAGCAATCCTGACAGTGGAGTATTCAATAGCATAATACATAACCTTGATAGTCATGATTTGGAAAATATTTAAAGGCACAGTAAATATTTTTCTTCTTTATTGCGATTGGACTTGAAGATTGCTTTTGATTAACGTGTAGAATTTAAGATATTCAACAAATGAGGGATTGGCAAACCTGTTCTAGTGCAGATCAGTTAATCCTACATTGCTGCTTCACTTTTTAGTTTTTTGAGTTTGCCAAGACATTTGTGTATTTGTACACAGATACTGCTATGAGTTCTGAAAGGAGGGAAAATAATCTGTTTTTATTGGAGTATGGGTGGGCTTCTTTTCTTCTTAATTCCCATCCCATGGCTGTGGTGTGAGAGCTCAGACTGTCCTCAGGTGCATCTGCTGGTGAACAGGAGGAATGAATGAAATGGATACAGTCAGTTTACCTCATTCTCCTCCATGTGTGTGATGGAAAAAATATGGAACAGACTGCTCTAATGGAAGTTAGTTTTTCTGTCTGTAGATCTCTGTGAATCATAGTGGGGAGCCCAAGTGCATTGATTAAATATTTAACTTTCATATGTCCTAAAACCCAGGCTAGCTGAGTTGTCAGAACAGGCCCTGGTAGGGAGGGAGAGGTGAAACGTGGAAAAGCTCAGTGGGAGAGAATGGAAAGAAAACCAGTGCAAACTTCAGGGAGATGTTTCAGGGGCTATGTGTTTGCCAGGATTTCCAGGGAGTCATGTACAGGATGTGCAGCATCCAGGAATTCCTGCTGCCAGATTGTCACTGCTGGAGCACATTCTGCTACAGCTCTGCAAGCATGGAGCTTTCATGGTCTGGGTGCAGTTTGAAATAAATATCTACAAAAAGTAAAGCATCTTGAACCATCTTTGGATTTTGTCTATCTTTAAAACCCTGGCATGTTTGTATGCTAAAAGAAAAAAGAGTCCATGGTCTAATCAGTCTTAGGAAATATAGTGAATTTGTTGAAGTTCAAATTCAGAAAAAAGAAAAAGTAGTCATAAGATAAAAAGGAAAAAAATGAAGTCTTGTAGAGAAAACTTCAAAGCATTTGCTGTAGGAGACAATTATGATGGTCTCATCTCCAGTGCCAACAAAAGGAGGAAAAAGTATTTAAAGATAGTGTACTCAACTATGTAGCATTTATGTGAAAATACAGTGAGGAAATCCAGCCACAGATTATTTCCTGCTTTAGACTTCACTGCAACAGTACATACCATTCAGTCTTTGCAATCAACATAAAAGAGTTTTTTTTAGGCAGCAGGAAAAAAACCAGTAAAGTAGTTTTGGAAGAATGAACTAGGATAAATTAGTCTATTTTATCCTTCTTTCTTATCAGTGTTTTAGGGTATTAGCATATTTTAGTGCTTTACATTAGCATTAATTATTTTAACAAAGTCATATTGTCCAACTTTCAGTTCAATGTGGGATTTCAACTAGTCACTTCAAATAGTAATGTTTTAATTAAAGCTTAATTTCACTTGCACAACTGTCATCTTCTCAATTTTCAATTAGAATCCTGATCTCATATTGTAAATATGTATCATTGAATCAATTTGTTGGAATTATAAAAATAAATAATAGTACTTTAATGTCAAAGAAATGATAGATGTTCAGTGTCATTTAGATTTTAGAGGGTTTATTGATACCTATTTTTGATTACAAATATTCTCTGGAGAAGATGCACTCTAACTTGCTGTTAATGTAAAATTATCCTGTTTTCTGAAACCCTGTGTTCATTTGCTTTAATGCCTAGGTAATAAAAAAGATCTGTTCCTTTAGAGAATGCTCAGCCTGCATCTGTGCAGAGCAGCTTTCCGAGCTGCTGCCTCCTTTTTCCATTCCATGAGTGATGCCCACTCCTCTGCTCTGTCTGTGGAGTGTGAGGGAGCACCAGGAGCAGTGGTGAGAGAGAGGAGCCTGTTAATGGCTTTCTTGGAGCCAGTTAATGAATGGCCATCTATCAATGTTTTGAGGAGGAGAGGGATGTCATCTCTGTGTGATTCTTCATTTTGAAGTGCTCAGGAGCATTTCAGTGAAAAGAGGTGTAAAGAGAATTCCTGAATGTTTTTTTATGAGCATTAACTCTTGCCCCTGCTCTGTGATGGAGCTTCCAGCAGGGACTGTGCTAGGTCAGGAGTGTTGGCTCAGCCTGAGCTGCCACTGGAGCTCCCCTGCACGAGAAGAGCCTCCTACACACATAACTGAGGGCAAATCCCCATTTTTCCTCTTCACTCCCACCTTTCTTGAGTTTGACTCTAGTGTAATTAGGTAGGAAGAGGCCTGCTTAATCTAAAATACTTCCAGCTTAGTTGATTTTTGTCTCTTACAGCTGATTTTGTATTCCAAATATGCCCAGTAGTGGTCAGCATGTCTCTTTGCTCTCTCACCTTTTGGCTTTTTAACACCTACTACTTCAAGTTATTTTAACACCTACTGCCTCATTTTCTCTGGACCCTACAGTTTTTTATATTCTAATTTGAATAGAATTTTACTTTCTAGGTTTATACAATAAACCTGCTGTGCTCCTTCTCCCAGCTGAGCAGTTTCTTTAAGACTGGAGAACTGTGGGGACTCTTGCAGTGTGCTTTTTAGGCTCATGGGCTCTGATCACTCCAGGGAGCTGCTGACAAGGGCAGGGATAAAGAAACTCTTCCCAGCAGCACTGAATTTCAGGTGGTCACAATTTCTGCTGGAATTAAATCAGAATGTCTGGATTATCACTACTGGTGGTATGTGAAACTGTTTTGGGAGAGAAATCCAGACTGACAATGAGATAAGCTGCCTCCTTTTTTTTTTTTTCCCTAGAAAAGCAGGGGCTTATTTTGAGAGTGAGTTAACCAAATATTTAGTTAATGTTCTTGTTTTGAACTGTATTTTAACAGCTGCCTGAAATACAACTGCAATAAAACATCAGATTTGATGCTGTAACTAGAATTTCAAAGGTTCAAAACTAATCTTCCCTTTTATGAATACCAAGAAAAAGGCTCAAGTTTTGTTTGCTAATGTTAGACTTCTGGATTGTCCAGGCCTGTACTTTTGCATACTTGCACATTGGCAATGAGTCTTAAAAAAGAAATCTCCCTTCTGGTTTCCACAGGTGCTTGCTCACCTCTCCTTTTTCCTTTACTTCACTGAGCTGTGGCAAGGCTGTGCAGAACAGTCTGAGAAGTTTAAGACCGAATAATTACCCAGTGCAGAAACCCCAAACCAAAAAGCTAAGAGAGGATTTCTTTCCCTTAGATTAATTAGGATCATGTTCATTGCATGGCATGAGAAATACTTGTAAGAGTAAGGCCCAGGAGAGAGATGGGAGACAGGAATGAGTTGTATCATGTGATGGACACTACTTTTATTTTCTCATGAGAGTGATGGTGATGACTTAGAATTATATTGAACCATCTCCCCATTTGGATGATTTTTTTAAACTCTGGTGACTCTGCAGCTGTTTGGGGAAATGGTTTAATTCCTTATAGGTCCCTCCAGGTCTGGTATTTGTGTGGCTGGGCTAAAATGTGCTTTGCTGTTGCTGTTCTGGAGGTGAGAATCTCCTCCCATCTGTGGATGATCAGTTCCTTTCCCATGGCAGCTGCAGAAAGCTGAGCTCCTGGCTCAAACCCTGGGTGTCTGAGCAAAAATGTTTTAAATCAGTAACCTGAACCTCTGGAGGTTCAGTAAAATATGAACAAGACTTAAAACTTTGTTTTCCTAGGGAGTAAGGCAAGATGCCTTGCACATGGCACATAATGATAGATTTGAGATTTTGCTGGACAAAAGGACTCATCCTGAGTCTCACAGGGCACAAATTCTGTGATACTTCAGTCTGTGACCCTGGAGACCAACCAGCTTTAGGGCTGATAGGAGGGTGGAAAGACTCTTACTAAAATGATAGTCTTGCTGTTGATCAATTTAACTAATTGATCAAATTATGCTTAAAATTAAAATGCTAATGGATTTCAAATTACTTCCAAAGACAGACTCTAAATGTGAGGTTTTAGGAGAGTGTCTAGGCAAAGCTTTCCATGTGCACAGCCAAAAGCCTCCCAATACATTTCTGTTGTAGATTTGGGATTTGTGACAGGAGCAGCTGAGGCCCACAGCCCTGGCAAGAGCTGCAGCACACTTGGGTGAGAGCAGGTGCAGAGCCTGACACCTGGGCTGGAGTTTGCTTTTCTGTTTAGAGGAGACACAAAGTTAAAAATCACTGGGTGGGGGGAGCAGGAGTGTGAACCTTGATTTTGTGGTATTTTACGTTTGCAAGGAAGAATATTGTGTAGCTCACATTATCCTAATCACTGTGTCATTTGCTGCTGGGGCCACGGCAACAACAAGTAATTTATTTCAGGAGCATCTTGGTTTCAAAGTAATTATGCCACATTACCTTTGGTATGTGTTTTAAAATTATTTGCAGTGAAGGGAACAAACAATAAATTAGAGAGATCACTTTTTAATATCTTCTGCCTCCATATAAATAGATACACAGCCATGCTTGGCCCACAAGCATTTCTCTGTCGTTTAAGCTAGCACAGCATATCTTGGATGATTGCTTCTGGTGCTGTGCAAGTACTCCTCGAGGACGAATTGTTTGAGTAAATCATAACAAAAGAGTTGTTTCATGTAAGAAATAAACAGTTCCAAACTAATATTATAAATTGAAATTTTATTGATTAGTCTGGGCTTTTTTTTAATATGAAGTTTAAATTACAGCAATCATTGTGGCACAAAACACCACAGAAATATTGCATTATAGAAAAATCTTGTGCCCTCTATTTTCAATGGGTCACTTAAGAGCAATAGTATATGCAAGCAAAAAGGAAAGAAGTGCTCTGTACCCATTGAGTCTTTGTTTTAAAAAGAAACTGGAACTGGAGAAGCAAGGCACAGCAAAATCTGTGTGCAGAAAGAGAGTTAGGGAGCATTTGGAGATTTCATGTCAGTTCACATCATCCTTGCCAGGTGTGTGATAACATGGACTGTGTACTGTAGCCTCCCCAAAAGTCTTACAGGGCAGCTTTCTGTACATCAGAAAAAAATTCAGGGACATCTCAGGTTAGTTCTTTAATTCTTAAGTGTGAGGATAAGAGATTGCCTAAAACCACTGCAACTGGTAAACCTTTGGCACAGGTTAAGGGAGAACCTGGTAAACCCTTTATTTGCTAGTTTATACTTCAGTTTCTTTCATCAGTGGAGTTTCTGGTTTTGATACCCCTTGGGGCTAGCACAATGTGGGGATTTTGTCTTTTTTTACCACACTGAGCAGGCTAGAATAACATCTCTAATTAAAAAAGATTGGCTTATAATTTTCCATTCTATTGAAAAAACTGGGTTTTGTCAGTAAAATAATATTTTTTATCACTCATTTCCCATAACTTGTAGTGAGATGGTAATTTAGCACTTTGTAAATGTGCCAGTAAATTAGTAATTCTCGAGTCATTAATTTTGCATTTATCTTAATTGTTTTACATCTCTGGATATTTATGGAGTTTCACTTTTCTACACTTGAAAAATATTACTATGGTGTTATTTTTGAGATGGGTTTAAGAAAACTAAATAATCTTAATGGAAATATTTCTGACATAAAAAAGTGGAAATTTTGCCTTGATTTGTGAGTTATGCAATTTTCATTTAAATGTCTCTATGAATCGTTATAGAAATGGGAATAGCTATTTTCCTTTTGCTTTTAGATAACTCCATACTCATGATCTGGTAATTAAATTCCTAACCTCTTGATCTTTATTTTTGACTGAAGTTCAATAAGGAATTGGATGAATTCGTAAAAGATGAGTCCATAGGTGGCTAATTAATATACTAATGGACAACCTTTATATCAGGAAGCCCATAAAGCACTGATTGCTGTAAGCTAAAATCGTTTACTGAGAAAACAGACAAAGGCTTTTGTCCTATTTCTCAAGTTCTTTACTCTAACAATCACTGCTGCAGAGTTTGGGAGCTCTCTGGTGTCTCTCTGTGCTGACACTCATTGCTGAGATTCTGTTCACAACTCAAAGAGTTGAACTTAAAAACTTATTCAATGAATGCTGTGTTTTTGAAAGATCAGGTAGTTTGAGGTTATGACACAGCTCTTTGCGTGCTGCTATATTCTTATTTTAAAAATATTTTATTCGAAAAAACGCTGCTTATGGCTTTTCCCTCTCCTCATCTATCACCTTGTTTTCTGAACTTGAAGACTGAACCATACAGATGGCACTGCCCAGGCTGCCTTGTGCAAACCCAAAGCAATGTTCAGAAGAAACTCAGACCTTTGCATGATAAAAGTGAAACAAAAGCCCTTCAGAACTCGGTCAACACAACCCCAAAATGTAAACAAATTAACAAACCCCCAGAGAGGTGCCTGGGGTTTAGAATAGTCTGGAGTCTTCAGTGGATTTTTTCCTGACTTCTCTTTGTATGTTGAAACAGCTTGTTACATGTGAATGGGGATGGATGTGAGCAGAAAGAGGTGAATTTTACTCTAATAAAAATCAAATATCATTCACATCTTTTAGCCAGATCTACATCTCTGTAGGACACAGGCAGTATCCTGCATTCTGTTCCTGGCTGCAGGTGGCAGTTTGGAACTTTTCCCCAGTACCTTGTCCTCCATTGGAGGACACAATTAACTGGGAGAAATACATTTTATTACCTCATTTCTCTCCCGATGACTACAATGCAATATATCAAAGAAACACTCCAACAAATGCCTTGTGGTTTTTCATGGCTAAGGAGGAGGCCTGTGTGGCTGGGAAGCTGCAGCAATGGAGATTAGCTAATTGTTTTAGGCAATTCCAAGTGACCATGTGGACCAAAAGGTACAACCTTGATAGACTTTTTGAAGCCAGAAGCTATTGTAACTCTTGCTTTTGGAGTTTCATTGAAATTATTTAATTACCTTGGTACTATATTTATTTTTTTTTAAAGCATATGCACTTATAAAAAATACTATAAAATTCCTGGTCACTGTTTTGTATCTTTTGCTCTCAACTCTGAGGCAATTAATTTGCTTGTTCCATGCTATATCAATTCTGTCTAATCCTTTCTTCCCATATCCTCTGTGGTCTGGCTGTGTCCTTGCCAACATGTGCTAATTTTAAAAGAATTTCTCCTGCTTTTCTAATATTTCACTGAATGCTTTAATTTTGCTTCTTGATTTTCTTCCCTTTTTATTTTCCATCCTTTGTAAATTATGTTTCCTAAATCACAGTTATGCCTACTTTGTACTGCTGCTCATCGTGTGGTGCTTCATCTTGCATTCTACTCTGTTTACCCACTGCCTTGCCCTGAGATATTTTTAAACTATGATGGTGGTTCTGGTACTTTCATCTGTAATTAAACAAATTATTTATCTTTGCCATTGGAGACCTGTTGAAATCAGCATTGACCTGATTTCACCTTTCAACTGTACATTTATCGGTGTAACATATCTTATTAAAATTACATGTTCATTGTGAGCACATAAGGAAACCACAAAGGGATTGTGTTGTGATTGACCTGAGGTGAAATTCCAGGAAAATTTTTCATTTCTCTTGTCTGAGTGTGCAGTTTGCTTTAGAGCTGTAAGCCCTTATGGGCTGAGTGTGTTTGCAGTACTGGTGCTTTCCTTGGAGGAAACGAAGACAAGGAGAACTTTACAGCTGTTAATAACAATCAAAGAGATCAAAGGTTACAAGATACGTTGTGGGTATAAATGAGGTATTTATTCTGAAGATAAGGGTTTGAAAACAAGACTTCTGATCTTTCAGAATGCTGGAAATGATGATTGAAATGAAACCAGTTAAATTAATCAATTGTAGCTAGAGCTACTTGGATGTTCTTCTCCAAAATACTCAAAATGAAGGCATAGTGGTTTGGTTTAATCTGGTAGCACTAGCTTTTATATTTTATCTATCCCTTATGAGAGCCACCAAGAAACTTGCAATGATTCCAGCCCCTTCCCATGCCTAGAACCAGGTTGCTTTAATTTATTTTTGTACTCTGAGTTTGTCAATACCCATTTTAAGCATCAATTACTTAAGAGTTGTGCTACCACGTCTGAAAAGCTTTGGTGCAACAAGTCACTTATTAGGAGGAAATGTTAAGAATTATTGTGTTGCAATAAAGGAAGGAAGAATAGAGCAGTTTACTATATCTTAAAAGAATAATTTGGTAATGACTGGATATGAAGTCAGCTTTTGTCATGCAAGTATAACCAAGATTGAATTTTGCAAGTCTTCTTTCCATATGTATGGAATATGAGTGGAACCAGGTGAGGGAATGTAGTTGTGGCATCAAAATTGCTGATGATACAGTCAGGGGATGGCACTGAAAAGGATGTGGTTTTATTACAATACCAGCAGAGAAATAGAATATACATTAAAAATGATTAAAAAGTGAAGTACAAAACAATGGCTTTTATATTATATGTTCTTAAAACATTTTTATGGCACACATTACTGTGACAATCTGCAGGCCTGTGTGTTTTTACTGTTGGTAGCTCGTTAGAATGTGGCAGGTAAAGGAGAAATATTACCTTCTGTAATTGCAAAATGGTAAAGGTCCAGCTGTCCCTGCTGAGGATTCCCCGAGTTCAAGGGATATAGGGTGTAATCAACACAAACTCTAGGTTTTCTAAATGACATAACTAAAATGTTTCATCTAAATGGCAGAGCTGAGACAAGTGTAGCAGCCTTTCATATATTATGCATGAATGAATGGAGTCTTAAACAGCTTTGTTCTGCAGCAGAGATGAGAATTGTGGTGTAATGTGGTGCTTCCTGTCACAGATACAAACTGATCTTGCATTATTCTGATTTTGCTGTAGAGCAGCACTCAGGAGGGTTTCAGGTGTAACTCAGCTCAACTTTTCAGGTGTAAGTATAATGTTGTTCTGGAATTCAGGGACTTGGCATTTATAAGCAGACACAAACATTGTGCATTTCTTCCAGGAGAATCTAGATCTCCTTCAGCATTTTCCTACCCTTACTGTGCTCCCATACAGGATAAATCCACACTGTTCATGCAAATCTTACAAGGCAGGGACCCCTGTGGGTGCTGGTGTGGATGGTATGCTTGATTTCTGCCTCATTTTAATTTGTTGAAGCAGAAGTTTTCCAAGGCACTTACAAGGCAAGATAAACTCACAGACATTCGCTCATTGTGACCTCATAAAAGTTTAAAAGCTCTGATGTAGGACAACTTGTGATGCCATACATAAAATATATTCAGATTTAAAAAAATAAAAGCAATGAAGTGGGTTTTTTCTTTATATCACATAAAATACTTTCTTTGTGTTATCATTGCTGCTGGCATAAAGGAAAACATCTTGGAAAAAAAAACTTGGGCTGCTTTTCCTTTCAATCTACGTGTGTGGTGACAAAAATAATTAATTTAGTTTCAAAACCTGCTTCAATCCCCTGCATCCAGTCTGTCTCAGTTAACACATTGACTGAGCCATCCTGATTGCAGTGTGGACCTTTGTCCTGACAGAAGTTATTAGCACCAGCAACTGATTGCACAGAGGGCTTGGACCAGCCTGCAATGACACATCTGACTTATTGCTAATGGCACTGAATTTAAGAAAGTGTTTTGCAGGAGGAATGTCTTCATTATCTGTTATAAATGTCTGTTATTTGTTTCCCCTTATTTGTGTTACAAAGTACTAATGCTTTAAGATGTGAAATGGGAAAGTGCTATGGTGATTTTTACTCCAGAAATTAATTGCACTGCAGTCCTCAGTGGCTGAACATTTAATTTCAGACCAAAGTAAAAGAACATAAAATTGAATCCTGGATGAAATTTCATTTAGTCTGATTTCAGTATTAGTTTCTTATAATGCTTTTTGGGAGACAAACAAGTATTACCTACTGGCATGAAAAGAGCCTATAAAATTTAATAAAAACACAAAGTGGCTAATATACTTTTTTATTGGGGTAAGAGTTCGTTTTGTTGTTCTATGTATTTTATTTCCATTTTTCCTTCAAAAAGGGCATTTTAAACTCAATAATTTCACCAGTACAATTCTGCTTCTTTTGAAAATACAGCCTTCCTTTTCTGGTAATTTTCTTATGCTGTTTATTTATGAAGAGTTGAGAATAGACAAATTAAACACGACTTTTATTTTGTTCTTTAAGTGCCATAGTTTTATTAAGCTAGTTTGGTCTGCTGGTGTTATGTCACATATTAATTAGATGATGAAAATAATTTTAACCTTTTTTCATGCAGTAATCATAATAAAATTAACATAACTAGGGAAAGGAATACTTGTTTGATTAAGAATAAAAAAGAAAAATGTAACTAAACACTTCTAATTTGCAATGTTGTATTTCACTTTCCTACTCTCACTTTTACATAGCTCCCAATATATTTTCAAGTGTTTTACATATTATCATATTTATGGTTAAAAGCTGTGAAATTGTTCCCCTTTCCCTTTCTCTCACTGGGGAATTTGAGTAGTCTGAGCCAAAATTAGCATTTGGGTCATTTCAAAGACTCTGCTGATGTTGTATTTCATACTTAATGAATCTTTATTGGCATCTGGCTCTAACCTTGGCTCTGCCCAGTGAATCATAACTCAGCAGTCTCGGGGTAGGTGCTCCACTGTCCTATCAAATTCCAGCTGAGATAATTTGGTCTTTCCCAGCAATTTCTGTATAACATGGAACATTGTGAATTTAAAAAAACAATAATAATTTAAAAAATGCTAAATAGAACTTCAAAATAAAAGTTACATTGGATTTAAACTTTGTGAACTTAGTATGATCATATTGTTAGTAAAGATGATGGTCTCATCTTTTGTCGTGTTCTGCTAAAGCCAAGCTTCTCCATCTCATCATCCCTAAGGATCCTGAGACTTGGTATGAACCTCAGTATTGAAAACATGCAATTACCTTTTAGCAGAAGAGAATAGACAAATTCAAATGTCCTCTATGTGCAACAACTGAGAAGGAGCTCATTTCCAAATCTTAACTTCTAGTATCTAAATGCAGAACTGGAGAGCTCCCCATCCCCTTTATGGGGTGTGGGAAGCTCTTGCAGTGTTTCAGGTGTCTTAACCAGTGCTCTCTCCTGTAGCTGCATCTCCTCCTTGCCCAGTAATGCTGTATGGCACTTCCAGTACTTCTGCTGTAATTCCTTTTCATCTCAAAATAAGTAGTACAGAAGAGGAAAAAAAATTTTTTTGGAAAAATGCTGGAATTCTGAATTGATAGAAAATAGAGTTAAATATGTTTTTAAAAAGTAAAAAGCACTGAGAAAAATGCCATTTTTTGAGTAAAAACTCAGAGAAGACATTTGCAATCCTTGAACACAGATTAATATTTTTTATCAAAAGCATGTATGTTTCTGATAGCTGAGTGTAGATGACACTGTGATGTGTAGTGACTGGCACTGGGAAATATCCTAAGCTTTCACCTGCTGGTGACCAAGGTCTCGTGGTCCAGGCAAGTGGTGCAGCAGGAGCAGCCACCTGGCTCAGGTGTTCACACTTCAGGCTTCACCACATCCCATGTGAGGCCTCAAAGCCTCACTCATGGTTTGGTAGCTGTGCTCAGGTTTGTGCTGAGCATTTTCACCTTGTGCTTTAGGGTGTAATAAACACCCCTGTGAACTCTCTCATTTCTCTGCCAGCTGTTTGCTAATATCATAACTCACAGCACAGCTGCAACTTGAGCAGTGCAGGGCTCAGGTCTGAGGAAAGCAATAATGGACTTAAAAAGCTCAGAGAAGAGAAGCAAAGGCAATTGCAGGTTGGAATGTCTTTGTTGCAGGAGGATTCCACGCATGTGAATTCCTCATTCTTGAGGAAAAGGGCTGAGGGTGGGGGTGAGCAGCATCACAGACCTGGGGAGGATTGGAGAGTAAGGAGCTGCTCTGTTTTCCACTGCAGTGCCTAAGGGAGGCTGCTCAGCCCTTGTGAAGCCCCAGAGCTGCAGACTGCAAGCTTGGCAGGGTACCTCTGGAATGCTATCACATATTCTGGGGGGTTACTTGGTACTTTACTTCCTTGGATTTCTTCTTTTGGCCACTTGTGAGACAATTCTGCTCTAGATGGGCTCTGCATGCACACACCTGCTCTCAGGGGTGGGAAGGGAATTCCATCCTAGCTCTGGGCTGCTTAGAGCCTGACAAGGACAGACTCAGCAGCTTCCTAGCAAGGAGAGAGATTTCTGTGTAGAAAGCTAATTAAACTAAACTCAAGTAAGAAAATGTCAGCGCTTAACAATTTCTGTTGCGGGGAGGGTGTTTTTTAAGGTCAGCTTGAATGTAGAATCCATCTACCCAAATAAGAGTTGGTGAATGCAGTTACCCAGGCCTTTGGCTGTCGTGTGTTCAGAGGTCTCTCACTTGTACCAGACTTGGCCTTCTCTCCTTGTGCACACACAAAATCCTGACAAGTTTTTAATCTAGCTGAGTTTTGAAAAACAGCTTTGTGCTTTTGTTTCTATTTGAAATCAAGCCCTATGTCTAAGCCTGAGGGCCATTTAGTTTTCCTTGGTTTTGATGTATGTGCAGCTCTTGTACTGACAGTTTTGAGGGTTCATAAAGGACCATTTTTTCTTCCTCAGAAACTTGCCTTTGGCGAGAGACACTGTTGCAAAGTGGCCCCTAAGCTGTGTTTTTTCTTTCTCATTTTAGCAATTAATCTGAATTTTGCCATAGGGAATACCTGGTATTTCTGCTCTGTGGATGTTCCTCACAATTCAGATATGTTGTGGTAGGTGCTGTGTGATATAGAAGGAAAAGGTTGAGAGCAATGGATTTTGTGGGGTGTAGGTGAAATGTGGAACACTGCAACCGAGAGAGAATATTTAAATGTCTCACTTAAACTGTCAAGCAAAGTAGATATGCAGTGAATGCATATGTTCTGAGAATATCAAATCTGCTCATGTGCTACCTTCAAAGAGAGACCTTGAAATAGGAATTGCAGCTGAAATTAATTCTGTATGGCACTTTCCCCATCTTCTGGAATTGGCATCAAATTTGCCTCAGAACAAGACAAAAACTAGTCAGACATATAGAGAGCTTCTGGAAATGGTAAAATTCTCACTGGAATTGTGGAACAGCAAAACTAGTAATAAGATTTGGTGTATCCTTTAGTTTTAATACTTCTGTCTACTCTATCTAGATGTCACTTAATTAAAAAAGAAGGAAAGGAACACCACCAAGGCATTTATTAATTTTGGGGTAAGCTGTGTGAAATCTGTCAATCTGAGTTCACCATATCCCTGAGATTCATTTTCTTCGGATTTGAAAATAAACCTTAAACCTCAAGGATGAAATGCCACTATGGCTCATTTCATTACTTCCAGCAGACAATAAACCAGCCCAGAATTAGCATTTCCCCCACAGCCATGTCCCTTTCCCCTGCAGCCTTCTGTGAAGGGAGGCTTGTGAGCAGAGCTCTCTCCCATTTCTGCAGCTCGCTGGCTGGTTTAGCCTCCTATGCCCAGGAAGGATCTACAGATCTCGGCACTCGCTCTCTGGCTGCTCCCTGGTCATTCCATGGATGCAAGCACAGAGATGCTCCTGGGACATTAATCTTCCTGCACGTTAATGAATCCTAGTATCTAGGCACAGATCCCTAGACATCCCTCCTCCCCAGTGCACTTTCTCTGCCACCTGAAGGAGCAGCTTGTTTCATTTTGTTTTCCTCTCTCCACGGTCAGGCTGTAGACACAGTAAGCTTTGTGGTTTTTCTCTCGGGCTGAAGGACTGAATTAATTGGCTTTGAAGTTTCCAAATCTGTGTTTCTGAAGAAGAGGTTTGCAATGAGTGAGTGTGAAAGGGAGCCTCTGTGGAAGCCAAATCACTCAGGAACCAGAGCAGTGCTGGCTGGGTCAGACACCTGCTCTAAAATCCTCTGTTAGCACTTGACTTGAAATGGGAATGATTTCTATCCCTCTGATGGAACTGGCTTCTCTCACTGCTGTTCAAGCATCTGTGCAGATGATGATTTTGTCCTGGTATCTCTAAAAAAGTACTCTGAAATCTATTTACTTGCTTCTTAAGTTCTTAGGGAACCAAAGTGATCAAAGCAACCCAGACACCACTGGATTCTCCGAGAAGACTTACAGCAGTGTCTGTGCTCAGACAGCACGTGCTGATTCCCTTGGGCCAGGAGCTGCCCAGCCCTGGTGATACAGAACTCCCTGCTACACATCAGGCAAATTCCTTCCCTGTCACCCTGTGTAAGTTTGGAACTTGTAAAAACCAAGAATTTGCAATAATTTTTGAGAAAGTGGTATTAAGTTTGGCTTTCTTGAGTGAAGTTTTAATCAGTAGGCAATATGAATAATGGGAAGGAACTAATTCTCTTGATCCCAGAGCAAGGGGGGGCCTTGATGATGTTTTGTCTGAGGGTCCCAAACTTCTAAATCCTGGTTTGCCAGAGGATGAATTTGAACTTGAATGAACTGCAGTTGTGGCTGATCCTGACCACTTTGAACTTGCCCTCTAAACTCTTGGACTGGCAGAGTACGGGTTCTGCTGGATAGCATTCCTGAGATCCCTGACTGAATTCCACACTTGGGGACCCTGGCCAGCATAGCTTTCAAATAGCTGTTGCAGACCTGCAAATGGATGTGAGTGGATGTGTGATTCTGCTGTGAAGAGCATCACCAAGGGCTCATTTCTGTGATGGAACACTCCCCAGTAAAAGCCTGGGGGAGGCAGGTTTACCTTTCACAGCAGCAGAATGAATTCTAACAGGAATGCACAGCAAATGACCTCACATTTTCCCTTTGGTCTCTCCAAACACAAAGCACATTCCTTCTTTTTTGCTCTCCTTGCTCTATGCAGTGCTAATATATAGGATAAAAAAAGCACATGAATGACTGAAGAGTAATAGTTAAAAATCAACAGCTTCTCAGTTAACATTACTAAAAGTGAAAATAAACAGTGCACATTTGTCATCTTTTGGGACAAGGAAAAGGTTTTATTTGTGACAAATTGGAGATTGGTGCACTGCTGGCACTCCTGTATAGTGTCAGGGCTGGTAAAATTTCCTGAGTCAGATTTGAGATGTTCAATTCAAGCCTGTCCATGCTGTAAAGCCAGCTAGCTTGTTACTGATTAATGTCTCTTGTAGTTTTGATTTGTTTTAAGACAAATTAGTCAGTAGATGTAAAATCCTCATTTTTAGAGTTGTTCAAAAATATGTGCAAAATAATATTAATATATGGTTTGAAAATGCAAGGTTCCTCTGCATTTGAGTTTTTAAAATAAACTTTTTTTAAACAGTTGCCTTACAATCATATGCAAAGACAAAGTAGACTGAATAAAGTAGGATTTCTGATTGCAAAATGGGAAGTGATGTGCAGAGTCTGTGGTGTTCCATAATGTAAATGTGATAATTGCTAGATGAAGGTTGTTGGAAATGTTTCTAATGTTTGATTTGTCTTTAGCATGACAGAATTTCATAATTTATAATGTTTTAGACAATATTAATTGATGTGGAAGCAATCTGTGTAAAATCTGTTAAATGAGCTGAGAACTGAATGACTCCAAGTTACTTTGGGGACGTCAACAGTTAGACATCTCAGCAGAGCAAACCACATAATTTTTCAAGGTTTGATCTCTATACATAAACAATATTTGAATATAGCAGTTGCCACATAGAACTCAAGAATTTAGCACTGTAATGTGAGGTGGCTGAGCAGCTATTTTTGTGCAGTGTTACCAGAATACCTGCAGCAAACAATCAGCTGTCTTACAGAGCTAAAATCCCTTTTTTATGCTTTTAACTCTTGAACCTGGAACAAAACACTATCATTTCAAAGAAGTGATACTTCCCAATAAAACTTAGCTCTAGATGTACTAAACACAAAAGAGAAAAAAAAGGAAAAAAACAGCCCAAATCTGAGGTTTATTTCTTTATTTCTGAGGCTGAGTAATGTGATGCAAAAAGAGTGGCTTTGCACTGTGTTTCAGGGAAAATGACTATCCCTCCAAGGTTATTAGAGAATTATGCATTTCACCTTTAAAGTGTTATCTGGCACTGCCACTAAGGTTTATCATTAGCATATCCTTTGATACTGCCATGGCATCAGGAAAGACAGAAACCAAAGGGAGAGAAGGGACTCATAAACAAAGCAGTATTGTTACTGTGTTGGCTCACTCAGAGTGGTAAATTTTTCTTTACCTTTTCTGTGGTGTTTAAAATGGAGATAAAATTGTTTCAAGAACAGTGCAAACTTGTATCACAGTGCAAATGATTTGGGAAATGAGCCCAAGCCTTCATAAGTGAATGTATTACCTGTGAAACTGCTGTAAGCAGGGTTGGACAGAAAATGGTCATAAATAATAATATTTGGAATTTCTATTAGTGTCTAACCTAGCTTTCTTCTTCACAATCTTTGTTTAAAATGGGTTTTCCCATTGATTTTGAAGTAGATTTGAAGACAAAGTAGCTGCCTGGTGAAATACTGTGGGACAGTAACTTTCTTCCTTTGGAGGTCACCCTCTCTGTGTGGGCTAAAATAAACAGGGTAGGGCTGGAGTTGCAGATTTCCCTGCTTCTTTGACTGTTTCTTCACAGATATTAAAAGTTCATATATACGAGTCACGTATAAAAAAAGTAAAATTAAGACATTGTGTTATTTTTCCACTTACTTTGCCTCAGCAGAGAGTTAAGAGTGATGGTGGTCAGGGCAACTTTTGCAACAAAATGGGATCTGAATTAATCAATACTCACATTTAAACATGAGAGTGTTCCATCGTGGTACTTACAGCTACTGTACTATTTTACTACTCTAAAAGGGCTTTTTCTTTGTTTTTTTGCTGTTTCTCTTAATGAGGAACTGAAATATTTTCCTGGATGTAGCAGTGGAGATCCCTGGGGTTCAGTGCCTGCTTTTGGAAATCCCTTCTGAATGTCTGAAGAAGAAAGCAATATCCCAACTTTCAAAAATTGAGGCTTTAATTGCCATTTGCATGGTCTGTTACACATTTGTGTAATAAAATTGACCTTGCAAGTTTTATTACTGTATGACTTAGCCATCATTCATACTTCCTAAAGATTCATGGGAAACCTCTTACACATTTTTATTTGAATATCATTTGGCAAACAGTTCAAATACCTATTGGAAAAAGACTTAACTTGAGCAGAGTAAGCAGCATATGCAAAACAACTCCTCAAAATCCCAAAACAACAATAATCTCCCCCTCCCTCCACTCCAGAAAAAATGTCTCCCAAAATTCAACACCAAAGGAATTCAGAGTTGAGGCTGCCAAGATGATACTGTTTTACAACCCTAATCCCAGCCTTTATGCCTAGGAGTTCTAAAGAAATGTTTTTCTTTACTTCCTCAGTCAGTTGAGAACTATCAAGGCTGAGGGTATTGCAGACATTAAGCCTGACCCACCAGGACACGATTTTGGGCAGACTGGAAATGGCACATTCTTCAGCAAGCCATATAATGTGTGCAGTGGGAACATGGCAGTCCCCATATGGAAGTCCTGCTGACAGCAGCAAAATAGTTTTTAAGCAGCATGTCCTGTTATCCTGCTCCAAAGAGCTGTGAATTGTGTGATGTGGAAGCCTGTCCCATATCCCTCTTCCATCTGTGCAGGATGGCTGTGGTGCCAGACAGGTAGTAGACTCAGCTGTGCTCTGCTACCCTTCATCTGCTTTCATGACTCCCACTAGTAAAAGCAGAATTATACTGCTGAAATTCAGTTAAATCAATGAAATTCCATATGGCAAGTGGTTAGTCACTTGTTTTCGATACAGCCTTTAAAGGGTGTGAGCTTTTAATTCTGATGATATTTAGGTTCTTAAAATCAGGAGTAGAGTGCTGTTCAAGTTCCCAGTTTTAATAGATTATGTGTGTTTAATACAATGAAAAAGCTACCAGCAACAACAACAAAAAAAAACACCCCACAGAAAAACCCCTTAAAAAACAAACCAACAAAAAACCAGTGCCGACAAAAAAATGCCCATCCAACATTTCTAGAAGAAAGATATGTTTTTAACATGCTGAAAATGTAACTGATTTTGAAAACAGCTAAAGTTTCAAAATTCTATTCTTCAGTGTAAGACTAGTTTTTTGTGACATTAGATTATTTTTGTTCATTTTTTAATACTGCATATGTGTCTTAATGTTTGAATTTCTTCCCCAAACTCACCAAATGCCTCTATAAAGTGTTTGACTTCCTTTCCCCTTCTTGTTCTTGATAATTCAGTGCCAAGATTACTCACACCTGGTGCTTTTGTTTCTCCTCAGTATTCTGATTGCCTCTTGAAGCTCTTCACAATTTCATTCTTCTACAAATGGCTCAGCTGTCTGGAAAAAGGCCGATTGCTTTTGTGTATTTCAGCATTGAGAAGCTCAGAAAAATACTCTTTTGATCTTTCTATAATTGTTTTAACAAAAATATATCTGCATTCCTGTGTTCATTCTTCAACTTTGATTTCTTCGCGTATTGAAGTTGCAAATTAATCTGGCTCTATCAGTGCTATCTTCGTTCATCTTCTCAGCTGTTCTCTGTGAGTTCTGGCTTTTGCATTAGCTGGTGAAAATAAAAACTTGGATAATTTTTTTCCACATGCTGATGATTTACAAGCCTTTCTCAGGCCCTGTGTTGTCCTCTGTATTACTGATTACTTTTGGATCTCTTAGTGTATTTCATACTCACACCATGTTTTGTTTGCCATGAGTATTTTCTGGGATCTCTGAGGACTCTTCTAAAGCCTCAAACCATTCTTGAATTATTCCCCAAGAGTTTCTGTCTTCTGTTTTGAAGAATTCTACCTGTCCACTTTTGCATTTCTCAAATGGAATCCAAACATTTCATACATTCTGTTAATTTATTTATTTCAGTGAATGTTTTGCCTTGCTTTATCAAGATGGTGCTTGTGCCACACTTCTGGTTGGTGATTCCACCCTCCCTGATGGTTTTTTGCATCATGTATGTTGGCTAATATAGAAGTTTTTCTGTTGAATCCCTGAGAGTGTATTCCTTGTGCTCTATGATGGAATCTGGTTTTACCCCTTTTTATTTCAGCTACTAGAAATGCCCCAGCACTCAAAACATCATGAAAAATCCTTGTTTCCAAGTCAAGCATTGAAAAAGTAGAAAATACCATTTAAGTTGGCCAGTAGATTTTTTATATTCTGATACTTTCTAATTATTTAATAATTTTCCTTTAGACCTTCTGACCTAATGAATAGAGCGGACTTACTCAGAGGTTAAATCAGTATGGTATGGGGAAAAAAAACTGTGCATAAAAAAATTAATATTTTTATGTTTGAAAAAAAGAGTTTTCCTGTGTAATATTCAACTTTGTGTGCCAGGGCTATCTACTCAGAGGATCCCCCAGAAAAAAAAACCCTAGGTCTGATTTCTCAGATTCCATGCTAAAAACCCCTGTGTTGCTATGCAACAATCCTAAATGTTGGAATTCTTTCAGGTTGGCTTCAGTTAAACCCAATGTTTTGTTCTTCACTTTGCTGGAAATAAGATGATATCAAATAATACAATAAAGATGTTCACTAGAATAGGATAATTTACATAAGAAACCGGGTTTTTTTTGTTACAGACTATTACCAAAAGGTGGCAGTCTTTGTCCCCAAAACCCTGTGCTCTCTAGGAAATGTTATATGGCAAACATAATTTATTCCTAGCTACACCAGATAATAAAAATTACTTTTTAAGCAGACATAGAGGGTAAAACCTCCTATATTTGAAGGTTTAAGGGTGACATAGCTGTAGCTATATTTTATTTTGACAGTGGAATGTTAAATAACAAAGCTTGGAGGGGAGCAGTGATGGGGAAAGAGCACTTCACAAGTAGACTGCTAATGAGCAAGAACTGCTTGGGTCTCAGATTTGGTTAGTGCCTGCAGTACTTCAGCCTTTGGAGATGCTGCTAGGATCTGATGTTTAGAACAGTAGGTTGCTGTGCTCATCAATCAACCCGATGAAATTAATAGAACAGTGCACTTCCATTAAAATTCATGTTCAAGTTGTTGATTTTTCTTTACAAGTGATTCAGTTAGATCCAAGCAAAGCACAGATTGATTTCTTACAAAATAGCCTCAAAAAGGCAACTGGTGATAAATGATAGCCTTGCTAAATATGGGCAAAAATTTGGCTATATATTTTGTGTTTTAAATTGTATTTCTTTTGGTTTTGTTGTTGTGGTTTTGTGTATTATTTATAGTGGAGCTGCTCAGGCTGTGGGGAGAAGATGGGCTTTTTGGCAGGGCTCTGTCAGACCTGTAGTAAAGCAAGGGCTTCCTCTACTCAGCTGAGGAAATACCTGAGTAGTCCAAGTAGCTTGTGAAAGTTGGTATCAGGTCAACATCAATTATGCTATTGAGTTAAAAGTGAGGAAAATTAGGGTGTTTTAGAACTTACCAGTGTTATGCTCTGAATTCAAATGTGTGGCAGGCAAATTTCTTGTCACCAGCTGAAGAGCATGGAAGGAGTGTAAACTGAGCTGCACCTAGTGTTTATTATGTATGCAGAATCTCTGTATGCTCTGTACAATTTTCTGAATCCTTCTCCCGAGGTTTTTCAGTCAATGGTTATCTCAGATTTTCTGCCAACACTTACAGCAGACCACTGAGATGTTTTCAGGTGAAAAAAAGTCATTGCTCTGTCTTTTTAAAATTTTTATGTCTATTTATTGGTATTATTGAGTTCTTATATAATTTATAGGGATTGTGTGAGATATCAGAATCCACTTGATGAGAACTCATTCTGAACCATTTAAGTGTTACACAGAAGTGTTCTTCATTTCAATTTGCTCTTTATTTCTTCAAGGGCCTATGATGAAAGCCTAATTACTGAGCATGTTTGACTCATCTTTGTGTCCTGGTGTAGTGAAAACATTAATTATAATGGTTTGGTCATAGAAAATACATTTAATTTCATCTTCTTTTCAGTAGAAACATAGAATGGTTTGAGTTGGAAGGGACATGAAAGACCATTTCATTCTACCCTGCCATGGGCAGGGACACCTTCCACTATCCCACGTTGCTCCATGTCCCATCCAACCTGGCCCTGGGCACTTCCAGGGATCCAGGAGCAGCCCTAACTTCTCTGAGCAACCTGTGCCAGGGCCTCCCCATCCTCACAGAGAAATATTTCTTCTTGATAGCTAATCTAAATTTGCTGCCTTTCAGTTTAAGGCCATTACCCCTTGTCCCATCACTACACACCCTTGCACAAAATCCTTCTCCAGCTCTCCTGTAGCCCCTGTAGGTACTTTGGTGTTACATGTTTTTCATGACAGATATTGCAAGTCACTTTATTACTTTGGAATGAGTTGTGATTGTTAAAAGGGCATGAAAGACTCTTTTTGAAAGCTAAATCTAATATGTAAGTTTTTCAGAGGTTGCCCAACAGCTTTAACAACAATTGGTGACAAATTTTCCAGTCTAACACTGCACAAACACAGCAGGTCTATCATGAGTCCCTTTCAGAGGTTCCAGGGGGGTTTCATGGAGGTGTGGTCCAAGGCTGGCCCCGAGTGTTTGCCCAAGGTGCGTCCTGCTGTCACCCCACAAAGCCCAGGCTGGAGCAGCAACCTCCCGTTCTCATCCCTGCCCTCGGCTGAGCTGTTGCCACACCAAGGACAGATTTATTGGAGTATACAAAGCCAAGGTGTTCAGAGGCTGCAGCCTACAAATGTAGGCAGTTTAATGGAATAAGGATTTAGTAAAAGGGGAGCCTACCTCCATATGAAACCACAGAGTTAGCTTAGATCTTCTCATCCTCACACTGTGGTTCTCCATCGGTGAGTATGTTTTAGATTCAACAGCCACAGAAGGCAAGGAGCATCAACAGCTACAGATCTCTGTGACCTCCTGGTTTGTTTGTGGAAGTGTTTATGGTCCTGATGTTTCTCAGGAGCAGAGTTGACTGGGACTTAAAACTGCTTGTAGCAACAGTAATGACCTCAGTGTTGGTTTTTTTTTTTCCTTGTTAGGACTTTGCAGGTTGGAGCACAGTTTCTGGTTGTAGATAAAAGCATGGTGGGACAACCAGTGGTGGTGAGTGAGGGATTTCAGCCAGTAGAGGAAGAAAGCAGTGTGGGGTGATTCACAATTCTCCTATAATCCAAGATAAATGGAGAACAATTGTTATGATTTACTCACTGCATCTGCAGACTTAAGTTAGTTTTTGTTGGCTTGGTTGTAGTCTTGGTTGTTACTTTTTGAACATATGGGTGTTGGTTAGCTCTGTGAAGAGTCTTATTGCTCCCAGGTGCATTTTAGAAGCACTTTGAGAGTCAAGAGAAAAAAATTAGTCAGAAAAATGGGAGTGTTCTATGAAACGAGTTCCCTAGGTCATACCAAAATCGAGAGGTGTGTCAAACTTAACGGAAATTATGTGCTGTGTTGCATATTTTACTTCATTTTCCAAATAAATCTGCATACGATAATTAAATGGTGAATGTTTCAGTTGATAAAAACTAATTAAGAGGTGAAAGTATAGCTAGCTTTCAGTCACTAGGAGAATACAAGTTACAAGACTCTTCTTAATAAGGAACAAAACACCCACTGGATTTGAACTCATTCCCTTTACAAAGCAAAGCAGATAAGGTTTTGACTATGCAATGCAGCCTTTCTTCTGGGTTTGGGAATTTGCAATTTTCCATCAATTAAAAGGACAGTTTAATACCCTTCTTAAGATAGAATGAAAAATACTCTTATTACAAAAAATATTTATTTAAAAGAACAAGTAAATTAATAGATGGGGTGGAGTTTGTACCTGAGTACAGACTTGCCAATCTGTATTTAATCATGACTTTGGCAAAGTGATACCCCTCTACTCTCTGGGACTTCAGCATTAATCCACAGGGTAGCAGCAAAATCTTTCAGGTACATGGAACTGATGTCTGGTTAAGACTGGACAAATGTCCACACCTGAGAATTTTTCCAAAATGTCCAAAACCAGAGAGTTTCAACATAGTCTTTTTTCCCCCTTTTTCCTGTACCAGACCAGCCATAATATACTAAACTATGAAAAGACTAAATTATCACTTAGTCTGAAAGTTGATTTTGTAATTATTTCCAGCATTCTCAGCAACCAAGTCTCCAGAACTATAAAGTAGGGTTCAGGAGACCAAAGAAGCTTGGAATTTTATCTTTGAATGTCATCTTTTTAAAGAGAGAAACTGGGGGAAATGAATTGGTTTACTCTTTTAACCATAATACTGATGTTCTTTTCATTAAGACTGTAGCACTTCTGTGCTTGGGAACCAGCTCTTGGAATTGGCAGGGCTGGGGCCTTGACACAAGGTTTTCTTTGAAATTCTGTTCCAGCTGGATCAAGTTTTTAGCATTTGGAAACTCCACACATGGAGGCATATGGCCATTAGAAATGTATCACAGCAAGACTGTCTGCAAGTGAGATCTTTGAAAGTTCTTTGCACTGTGAATTTTCTGTACAGGGTTGAACAAGATTTTCCCCCAGCTGGATCAGTGCTGTCTTATTGCTTGAGGCAGCATTAGGCAGGGGAAGCAATGCCTTTCCCTCCTGAGGCACTGTCAGTGTGCCCATGTGCCCTCTGCACCCAAGAGAGAGTTCCCATCCCTCTGTGCTCACCTTGGGCCACTGGAACATGGGAGGGTCAGCAGCCAGGGGGGTTTGCTGGTGGCTTTAGGAGAGGCTGAGGAAGGTGCTGCCACAAGGAGAGCAGAGACTGGAGAATAATGAGATGGTCTAAAGAGACAAAGGCAGCAGAATTAGACTGTGCCAGTGCAAGATATTCTAGATGTGCTTAATGAGAGTGCAAAGGGAATTGGGAAAATTGGAAATGGAAATCAGCAGAGTGAAGACCTAGAAAAGACTGGTCATGAACATGCTTGACAGTGTGCACACCAAAGCTGTTATGCAGAAGAAGAAAGAATAATTGGTAGGTGCTACAGAAGAAGTGGAGAGTAATATGAAAAACTTTAATAGTGGAGTTTGGGACACCTGATGTGCTATTAATGAGCTCAGGCTAGGGAGAGAGGAGTAGGAAAGAAATAGCAGTGGGTCAGTTCTCAGTAAGGGAAGGAACAGGACTGAGCCATGGCTATGTTTGAAGGCAGAATCTGGTACATTCTAGTATTGAATCCATGCCTGTTTAACTTGAGATGTAACACTGGATTTCTAAGTCTTGGTTGAATGCTTGCAAAATCCACTACTGATGCATTTAGAAATGGATACCAACTGCCATCTTCACAATAATGTTCTATTTGCCTCAATATCTGTCTTAGAGAATTCTACTTGTAAGAGGAAGCTGGAAAATTTTTAGTTGAAAACTTGGTGCTTCATTTTCCTTTCAGTTTTTTTAAATTTTCCTTTTCAGTTAATCTATTTGCTACTGACATCCTGACCCTGAGAGAATTAAAAACCGGTCCAATGGATATTGCTTGCTTGGTTTGAAAGGGAAGACAAGGCTCTGTGCCTTGTGATTGAGTGCTGGGCTAGACCATGGAAGTAAGTCCCTGCAAACTCTGGAACTGACCTTTGTTTGGAGTAATAAATCTTGAGGGTTTTTTTCTGCTCTTGTGTGACAGTAATCTGGTTGGAAACTGAAAGGAGGACAGTATATCATGACTGGTTTGGCTGAAGTAGACCACAAATTGCAAGTTGAATTTGAATTAACTTGGGAGACTGAGCCTTAGTGCAGAGGTGAGGAAAAAGCTGAGTGAGGGAACAAAGCAAAGACAATTGATTTCACTTGGTGCTTCTAAATGTAAACAGAACAGAAACACCTTGACTTGTCCCACGACTGCTGGCAGGACAAAGTGTTGCTTCAAGTGTCCTTTCCCCTGTTGAGTGAACATGGGAATATTTCCATTTCTCTTTAGCTCATTTGTGTTGCACATATGGTGTGGGATTCATCTCTCTTAGTTTCAGTCATATGAAGTAAAACATCAAGTGAAGAAAAGAGTGAAGGAAAAGTTCCAAAGGTCTTTCTGTATCTTATGAGCTATTTTAGAATGGAACATGCAGCACCTTTGGCGTTTTCTGTATCTACATATGAAAGATGTTTAGAAAACTTCAGTGGAGAGATGATTGACTTTGAAATAGATGAGGTTAGGTGAGATAAATTCTACCAAAGGAGAATTTTGCATTAAAAGAATTAGCATGAAAAGAGTTGTCCCAAATCTTTTTCAAGCAAGACTTGCCAAGCATCCAGCAGTGGTGCTGAGAGCAGTCAGAGCTGTTTCTGCCCAGCCATGTACATCCTCACAAATGCAGAAAAGACAGTGCTTGGCATTATCCAAGCAGGAGAGCAACTGGGACAGTCAGGTAAAGAATAAATCAAGTGGTTTAATTTAGTAGTTTCCATATAGGAGAGAGGGAGAAGGATCATAATGACACTTAGAGGTTACTGTTGACAATATATATTTCAAGGTGTGTAAACAGGTGGGTCTATGGACTCATGCACAGGCCTGCTTCCCTTGCTTTTGGAAGGTGTTTTACAAAGTAACAGTTTGATTAGATTTTTAAGTGTATGTGGAAGAGAAAAATGCACTGGCTGTGAATTAGACATTGAAAGTAAAACTTTACAAATTGTATTGCCATGTTTCAAATGAAATTTAAAGGATGCACAAAGGTATTGCCAGAGAATTACACAACCTTGGGTGGATGTGTGATTGGTACAAAATGCTGAAGAATCTTCCTCTTGGCCCTGAGGCAGGAGAGGTGGCTGAAGGAGCTGGTTGTTGCTGTACCCCAGCCAGGCAAATTACATTTTAAATATCCCTGGAACAGCTCTGAGTTGTGTCTGCAGCTGAACTGATTCCTTGATGTCTGGGACATACGGAATTAAAAGTATGGAATAAAACCCTGTTTAGCACCTCATTCTGCTCTGTGCTAGACATAATAACATGGTAGGAGCAGATTTGATAATCTGCATATTTTATATCTGATATGTTGGCTTTGTGCAGCTTTTGAGCACTGAAGAACTTGGTACAAGACAAATGTGTTATCTTCTTCACATGGAGCCTTCCTTCAATGCCCTGGCAATCTCCAGATGCCACAATTAAATATAGTGTTGGCCTAGTTAAGTAGAAATGCATCTCATTACTCCAGGATTGTCTTAGCCACTGTTATGCAACGTGTGGATTTCATGTACTTGAATCCGCTTGCAGTTTCATTTCTGTTTTGTCCAGCACTGTGCCAAGCTGAACTCTTGCTGCCTCAAAAAACCAGCTAGCACTCTAACAACAATCAACCTGAATATCTGCCAGTTTTGAATGAATATAAGTGGATAATTGAAGTTATTTGCGATAATTGCGTATGCTAAGCTTTTAATTTATTTTTATCCTTTATTTATAATTTCTGCTTTGATTGTGCTTTGCTGCACTTAGTGTGGCTGAGCGTTGTCTGGCTGGTTGCAGTGGAATTTGGTAGTAGTCACAGAACAGGCAGTTTTTATGTGCCATTAGTTGCAAAATTGATCTCTATCTTAAGCCACAAACCCTAGGAATTTGAATAGCAAGGTACAGGCACTAAATAAGTTTTGGTGCAACAACAATTTCAGTGCTAAAATTTCCTAGAAAATACCACACAGCTGAGGAGAACAATCTGGGCTATAAAATACACTGCCAGGCTTTCTGAAAAGTTGTGTTCTGTTGTGTTTGTGTGTGCCCATCCTCAAGGACTGAATCAGCCACAGTGCCAGGCTGGTGTCATTGCCCTGTCGAGAGCCTCGTGTGCTCCTGAGAGGAGCAGATATTCCTCCAAGGTCAGCATCAGTGTCTGATGCTTCTCTGTGCCTTATGGCAAACACTGCAAAGCTTTTTGTGAGCAAACATTGAGGCTGGGGAGCCTGTTTGCACCTCAGGGCATCCATTGCCATCTGGTATGATACTGGGTTCGGGCATGGGAAATAAAAGTGAGACTGAGGAGCAACATCAAAATCTCTCTTGGCTTCTTTACCTTGTCCACTAAATGAGCTGTGAAAGGAGCAAACCCCAGAACTCTGAGGGAAGCAAGGAGGACCTGCAGCAGAATCAGCACCATGCCAGAATATTACCTAAGCTCACTTAATGCTAATAAATCTTGTTCTCTCTCAAAACAGCCCCGCCTTTGCAGAAGTTTTCAAAGCACCTGCAGCCTTACAGATTTCCTGGAGAGGGAAAACCCCTTTTTCACATCTGAAACGAACCCCAGAATGGGGAAGGCACAGGAAGGTGCCTGGGTAATGTTGTTAAAGCTCAGTGATCTATTGCTGAGTGCTCCCACATGCACTCTTGCAGCTTCTCACGGAGAAGCCAGCGAGGAAAATTGCTCTGATGATGGAAACACAATCACAATTCTCTCCCAGGAATACTTTCAACTGCTGAACTATGTTTAAATAGTTATCTGGCAGCACGTTAGGAAATATTTTTGGCATATTCACAGCTCAATTACTGTAAATTTTGGGTGGAATTAAACATGCAAATCAATAGTAAGGCTATTAAAATTGTGCTGAATATTTCACCTGAAGAAGGCTGACTATTGGGAGTTGTGAGAACTGCACACAGAAACCTGGTGTTTCAGCTTAGAAAATGCTGCTGGCTTTTGGTTGGTAATCTACCAGCAACCTTGCTTACAAGATATGAAAGAAATAAGGTTCTAAAAACAGACATAGGTTTTCCTTTCTTGTTATCTGCTGTTTTTCTTAACAAAATTCATTATAGTTGGTTAAGATAGAAATCTTGATTACAATTCCATACATAGGAGTCAGAGAGACAACCTGTTGAAGTTACACAAATTATTATTATTATTTTTTCTTCCAAAACACTTCCCAAATCAGCATCAAAATAATATTAATGTTTTTTAGGAACCTCAAACAGATCTGAAGCCATGGGAAATAATGAGAAAGTTTGTTAGAGTTCAGGGCTATTTTTTGCTGTTGGCTGAATGCATTTGTTGCTGGAATATAAGAGCAGCCTACAGGTTTGTCTACACTTCTTTAATGACTGTGATATGCCAGAGCATTTTTTGAATGAACTGTTATTAAATTGCTATTATGGAATATAAACTATTTATGTTAGGGACTTAGATGATACCAGTACCTAGCTGATACTAGTTATGATTTATTTAGAGCCACTTCTATGCCTTTTTGTGATTTGTAAGTTTGGTTTTGAGAAGAGCAATTTCGAGGAGCATTTCTGGTTTTATGTGTTGCAGTTGGTTCATCTTAGAAAAATAGAAAGGAAACAGTGATATATCTTTTTTTTAAGATTTCATAGTTGAAAAGAGAGATGGGCATAACTTCAGTCAGCATTTATGGATAAAGATTAGTAACCCTTCACAGTTCAGGAGTTCAGAAACTGTTTCAAATTTGGTTATGCCTATGAATTTATTTAATCAACTTCAAAATGGGATTCTAATGAAGGAAAATCATTGAGAAGGAATCTGAAAGCCTTAAAATGTGCATGAAAAGAGAAAGTATCTCAGAAGCTAAAATAACTACTCTACCCTCTGGATGTTTGTCTGATGTTTTTTTCTTGAAATTGTTGTATACAACTTTTATTTTCACCTTTCCTCTCCATTTCTGTTCCTTTCCCCCCCTTACTTCTTGTGGATTCTTCTTGCACCTCATCCATTCTGTTTCACTTTTCCTTTGCTTTATCTATAGCAACCTAACTTGAAAGAGAATTTATCTGGGAATATCAGCTCGCTGAAATTATAATACCATTTGTCAAGAAAATTACCTTGCTAGGTAACTTGAGAGATAGCTCAGTGATTTAAAAAAAAAATACTCTGAGGTAACAAACATTTATTTTTCTTCTCTCAACTTTTTCTATGTTATTTATGATACCAGTACCACTGAATATACAAAATATTGGCCATATGTTTTGGTGACCATTTTGAGGTTTTTTGTGATTGTGTTATTTGTTCCTCCCCTGCTTCATGCCCTGTTTTTATCCATGTTGCATTGTAATATTCTGGGTCAGGCTGTTCACCTTTCTCCTGTTTATGTGCACTGGGAAATTTCTAAGTATTAGTTCCTAAACTGGAGGAACCTCAATTCAGCTGTGCCTTAGAACTTTATAATGGCTTTATCTAAAGGTTGTGTGCTGCCCTTGACCTGCCTGTCCACGTGCACACACACACTTTGCTACATTTAGTTCTGAATTTTTCTAAAGACACCCTTGATTGGTGGGAGTGTACCAATTCTCACTCTGTGTTTATAATTCATTCCCTGTAAGTGCATTCAGATAACTCCCAATTCCCTTCAGGGTAACCACAGCTTGGGAAGCATTTGCTTGCTGCAGCAAAGAATTGAGAGTATGGCTCCTCAAATGAAAATATATTGGCATTTCTATTAAGAGTGTCATTATAAACTATTAAGCTAAAATTGCTAATCATGCTAATGTTGAGACTCATTGCTAGATAACTGCTCAGTCATTATAATATTTTACAAGGGATTTTTTGCCTCCATGTGAAAAAGTCGCAGTATTACATGTGGTTTTTATGTTTTTGCCTGCAGAGTGTTAAGGAATTTCTTCCATTGTGCTTCATTCCTTTGGGGACCTCTTAAAAAAAATCCAACCAAACTCCCCCCAAAAAACACACCAAAACCCCATGAAACATTTGCATTCAATTTCTTCATCCCGATATAATTTGTGTATATCTGCTAATGTGTCATTTTGTGGAGTTGGACTTATTATTGGCTTTCCTTTTCTGTAGCTCTCCCAGATTTCTCATGGTTTCCTTCATAATGGTGTTGAGATACTTAAAGCAAACTGTGGTTAAGGACTGACACATAGAAAATGCAGCATATGCTTGTATTTTTTTCATTTCATGCACCAAAAGTTAATTTTTTATTTATTTATGAGAGGGCAAATCACAAAATGTGCTTACATATTTGCTTCTAAAGCTTCAAGGAAAAATTCCTGTCAGTAAACACTTTACTTCTTTGTCATTGAGTTTCTTGTAGAGAATGTTGCTGAAATGTACATTAAAAAAAAAAAAGTGACAACTGAAATCTTAATGAATAATTCAATAAAATAACAAGCAGTACTTTTCACTTCTGAGCTGCCCTTTTTACCAGATGTTTCTACTGTTGCCCATCTTATGCTTCTCTAGTTATTTCTTACATCTGGGGATAAATCTTAGTTTAAATTTATTTCACTGAGGCAAAAATGTAATTGAAACACATTGGGATCAATACAAACTATATAAGAAGCTGTGAATTATTTTTCTGGCCCGCTAGGTACTGATATCTAATATCACTAGTATCTCATGAAATACTGTAATAATTTTTCTTTTCATGATTAAGTAAGTATTTCAGCACAGAAAGAAAAACATGGTTTCCTTTCCCATGTATTCCTTTCTGTATGAAGAATTTTTTTTGATCCTTTCACTTTTTCACTCTCAAACTCATCAGTCATGAACTTTTGTATCAGGTGAGCATAGAGTAGTAATACATCTATGGCTTTATAATCAAGGAAAACACATCTGCAGTAATGCATTGAATTAGAGTAGTTATTTTACATAAAAGGCCTTTTTCATGCTTGAAAAATAAGGGCTATATCTGTAAAATCCTTTCAGCAGGTCACTAGCATGCCGAATAAAGATGGGCTTCTGAGAATGTTCAAATGTGTATGGGTTTGTTTCAGGTGCTGTAAGACTCCCCCCTCAGAACAGAAATTTTGTGTTACTTCCCTTTTTAGATTCTAAAGACAAAAATTTGTGGCTTAAATGGATGTTCATTAATGTTTCACATTAATGCCTGTTCTTGGTACTATTCAAACAGTACAGGAGTGCTGGGAACAACGACACAGAAGTTCACAGTTTCATTTGAAATGTTTTTCCACAGATACCCACCTTGCAGCAGGTTGGGATGCATTGCTATTTTTGGGTTCTTTTACCCCTGGATGTAGGAATGTGAGCTCAGACATTTGCCAGTTCAATTCTGATTTGATTTACCAGTGTTGGACCCAGTTCAGTTCCAGTTTGGGTCAAACGGGTTTGCTGTGACCAGCTGGGTTTTCACGGGACAAGAAGTTTAAAGCTGGAACCAGTCAAATGCCAGGGAGGTACTCCCAGCACGGGGCTCTGGCAAGGTGACCTTTGCTTCTCTGTGTCAGCCTAGGTATCAGGAGTATTCCAGCTTTTAATTGTATGTTTGAGATTGTAAGTCTGCACCAAAGAAAAGTCTGGAGGGCCTCCTCATGGGGTTTGCAGGGACGGGGCAGGAGCCCAGCAGAGGTTCCAGGGGTTTTGGAGCTGGTGCTGGCCGTGGGTGAACAGGAGATGGGATGGGGGAGATGGGATGGTGGGGCAGGGAGGGAGATGGGATGGAGCTAGGGGGGAGATGGGATGGAGCAGCAGGGCAAGGCTGGGACTCGCTGCTGCTCTGCAGAGCCGGCGAGCACAAACGCTCCCTGCAGCCGCCCGGGCTCTGCTCAACCTGTCAGCGTTCTGCTCAACCATTTGTTCTGCATTGGCAACCAGAAATATTTTTCTTGGTTCAGTTTCCATTATAGCTCAAACTGTATAGCAATCAATATGAATTCTGATTTCATTTTGATTTATATCCAAAGACTTGATAAATGTGCAAACCGTTATGAAAAGGGAGAAAAAAAATGCGTGCATGGCTGCCCACTCTGTGTACTGTTAATGAGAGTCTGGACCTCGCTTTGTGATGTGAAATATGTGAACATATCCATGTGTACCAGTGTCTTATAGAGCAAAGAAAATAAAAGACACAGAGTATTCTTTGTTTGATTTTGGCTTGTACATATATGAATGTTCAGGTAGGTTAAATGAAAACTAGAAGGAGCCTCTTCCATGGTTAAAATACTCTGAAGTATAAAGAACACTGAGTAAAACCTTAGGGTATAATTTAATTTCTCAATAGAATATCTGCAGCAAACCCCTCTATGAATTAAATGGTTCAGGTGTTTTTTTCCTGTCAGATGATAATGGTGAGCAAAAAGAACTACTACGAAGAGTTCTGGGTATTGTTAGGAGGGCACAAATACTACTTATTGCTGCCATTCAGTAAATGTTACTTCTGTAATTGCAGAAAAATCTTGTGATAATGTACCACGTTAAGGTAGTATTCCAGTCTGCTCGGTAAACAAACCTAATCTATATTTTTCTTATCATTTATGGTTGATGTGTAATTTAGAAATTTATTTTTATGTCAGTTTCTTGAAATCAAGTGCATTATTAGGGAATACCTCCTATTTACTGTTAAGGAAGATTTGAAAAGGGCTCCTATGTGCAAAATAAAGTCTATGTGAAATCTGCTTTATTTTTGTTCTCTCAAAAATAATTTCAGAATGGGAGCTACAGGAAGCTGAGCACTGGTGAAAAAAGATACTTTTAGATTTTTTATTTATTAATAGATGAGCTGTTTTTAGAGTTTTGTACCATGAACAGTGAGCACTGAGGGTTTAAAAAACTTGGTCCTTTATTTCTTTTTTAAAATCTGAATAATTTATTTCTATTCAATGAAGTATGAGAGCAGATAAATTGCACAATGCTCAAACAATCTCTGTTTTTATACCAGGTTATAAAGTTGTTATCCATTATTTCAAAAACACACTTTTTTTTTTATTTCCAGCGTCTTGTTGAAGCTGCAGAAGATGCTTACCTGAAACACGAATTTGATGCTGACTTACAGGTAGTAAATAATTACTTTCTTGAATGTTTATCATCAGAGTATATCTAATGGCTTATACAATAGCTTGCTTGAAGAGCTGCCGTAGAGAGCCAAGCATGTGAGTAATAGAAGGATGCTGATTACAGAAAATGGAATTAATGAAGGCTGGCTCAGTATTTTGACAGGTTTTGTACTTAGTGCTGTGTGTTGGGACACCAAGCAGGTGGCTTTTCCTCTTTCAGAGATTTCATTTAAATTCCCTTGCATATGAGTGTAGATCACATTGTTGAGCACAGCAGTTAGCTCGTGTTGTGTCGCTGCAGTGTGCTGGTGAGGAGCTGCTCTGCAGAGAGGAGAATCTGCAGATGAGGTGGGACCCACAGGGATGGGATTAGCATGACCTTGATGTGTGCAAGTGGTTTGTGTTTGGATCTGTGTCTAGAGCAGGTTTTTCTCTTTCTGGTGTTTCTCTTTTCTAGGAGCCCCTAGACCTGTTGTGTGCTGCCTTTAGGCGTAACACGGGAGGGAGCAGCACTGTGGCAGCTCACAGCTAAAAATGTTTAAAACAAAAGCCTTTTCCTAAATAAGGGACATAATTTAAAAAACAGGTTAATTTTAGAAACCGAGTAATTTAACCTGACGTTAAAAGTTTAACGGAAAGTCTTACTCAATGCTTAGTGAGTAATTACTTCCTTACCTTTCGTTGAATTCCTTTATCCATGGTTTCTTGAATGCCATGTTAGGTGGAGTTTTGTCTACTTTGTAGTATCTAGTTTTAATTTTAAAACCTTCTATGAATATTTGTCATAAGTCTATTTAAATTTTGGGATTAAAGCATTAAAGGAAACAGAGACTTTTCCATAGCCATTTTCCAATATGTGTATCTAAGAAATAAGTCTGTTATGTTTTGTTTTCAGATGTTGCCAGGGTTATTTCCAGTAATCACAAACCACTTTATTTTAATGAAAATATGGTGCAAATTACAGATTTCTGTGCAGAAAGGAAGAAAAAATACTAAATTTATCAGAACCAAGCATAAAAAAATTGACTTTAGAAGGCTGTGATACTGAGATCTGTCAGCCCAGGCTGGAGTAAGGATAAAATGAGCCCACTGAAAATGATAATTCACATTATTGCTGTATATTCGAGGAGTGCTGGGTTCTCCATTCGAATGCTTTAGAGTTCCTTTATACTCCAGCCTTGCAGAGGTGTGCTGTGCTTCATTTCGTTGAACTTTGAGCCTTGGAGAAATAGGAACTATTGTCTGAATAAATCAGAAACACACTTTACAGAAGACGTTTTAGAGGGCTGCAGTAAATGTTTCTTCACTGCAGGACAGTTCTCACTTTGACAAAGTCCTTCATTTGCCGAGGCTCTGGCGATATTAACACTTCCAGGAAGCCAGTTAAAAGCCATTTGTGTCAGCAGCATTAACAGGACAATCAAATCTTTGTGTGGAGCTCTGTTGTTTATTACTGTCACGCTCCATTAAAGCTAATCAATTGTTAATCTTGGTTTGGCGACCCCTTTGCAACCCTTCCTGGGTGATTGTTGTTCTTTATCAAAAATCTCATAATACCATCTGCTCAACAGAAAGTAATGGCCAGGATGATTTGATAGTGTACGTTCAAGTGGAAGGGGACAGAAGGCTCGTGTAATGTACAGTGTATACAGTTCTGCTATCAAAGAGGAATTTTTTTGGCATTTGTATTGTTTGGCCGACGTGTGGAAGACAGGATTAAACACTTTGAATTAGTGATATGTGATACAGCACCAGCCTGTGCTCTTTGTGCTCAGATATCCTGGGAAGGTAGACAGCACATAAAGAAAGTGGTGGTTTTTTTTTTTTTTTTGCTTTGGAGAATGAAAACAAAGAGAGAATCTTCTGCTAGGAGATGTTCTATTAAAAAAATCAAATTATTTATAAATATTGTTAACTGAAATTTGGCCTCCTGATTTTTTACTACCTCTGTGCTTGTGAGTGTGTTTCCCAAGATGTGAACTGCCTCGTTATGGCTCACAGAAACACTGGTGGATTTGGTCTTCTGTGTCTTGAGGACAGCATAGATAATAGTGGTTTAGTACATAAAAATGATAGAAGGGAGAAATAAAATAATATTAATATTTTTATTGACTGTAAAAGAGCACCAACTTAAAGAAAGTAATAACTGTAAGAGTTTACCTTTTAGACTGCTGGTATTCTCTTCAGCAATGCTGAAACTGTATTACTTGGTTAGACTAAACCTGATCCCTTCTGGGCATTTTTCTTAGTAACATTATTAGTTTTGTCCTTAGTTATTCCACAAGTATTCTAATCAATGCAGTGTAATTCTGTGTAATGGTCTAAGCACTCAGCTGTCTATCCCTGGATTGAATCTATTGGCACCACCAACCTTGTAGTTATAAACATAAATAAAATTCCCAGAGAATTGAAAGGAATAAATCAAAATGGGTGATGTGATGTTTAACTCATCAGCATTATACATTGCATATTTGAGTAATGGCCAAACTATGAATCAATGAAAATATTTACCTTAAAGATTTACCTTGCAATATTTGGGGTTTGAGAGTTTTTTTTTTTTTACTCTTAGGGATGTGAGGTTATAAGGAAATAACTTTCTGAATGCTACTTATATTCGAGTCTCAGTCCAGGGTTTTCTTACCTCATGTGTGTGGGTGCAAGTCATTCTGTGTTATTAAATATTATCTTCAAGGTTATAAGTGGAATTTCTTTAGTCATGCTCAATGTATTTAGGGATGTAAAATAAGTTGCCATTTGTATTACTCTACAGCTTGTTGTCCTGTCACAATGTATTTATTCATAGGTGTAAAGAATTGCTTCTCTTCCTTTATATAGGACTGTCTCTGTGCTCACCTTTGTTTAAAAGGAAGCCATTCCCCTGATTTTGTGACTTTAACGTGATGGAAAAACCCCCAGCACAGAGGTGAACTGCCATTCTCACATACCCAGCAAGAGAACAAGTATTGGCTGTTCAGGTGTTGAAGTGATTCTACAATCATCCTTTTGTTTTCTTGGTTTAGCAGTTTGCCAGAGAAAAAATTTGGAGAAAGATAATGAAGAGGGCAATATCTTCTGCTAAGAGATGATTTATTAAAAAAAAAAATCACATGATTTACAATTATTGGTAACTGAAATTTGGCCTCCTGATCTTTTACTGCCTCTGTGCTTGGAGTGTGTTTCTGAAACTGTGAACTGCCTTGTGGTTGACAGAAACACAGGTGGGTTTGGGGTTCAGACGCCTGGCAGAGGCTCTGAAGTGGAAAACTCTTCCCTGGAGCTGCCACGTACCAAGAATTCGTTGCATGTGCAGCTGATAGAACCACACAGGTTTGGAGGCTCTCTCCTCCCACCACGCTCCATCCAACACTGGGAGCTGGATTTTGAAGGGTGAGAGTGCCCCAAGGTGACAGGGAGCTGCTGCCCTGGGTGGTGGCACACCCTCAGCCTGCAGCCACGGGGATGGGGTGGCTCCTGAGCCCTCTGCTCACCGTGCCACCCCTGTCACCTTAACTGAGCTCTGGCACACAAACCTGTGCTGCCACCACCTGCAGAGAGCCAGGGCAGGACCCCTCTGGCAGGGCTGCACTCCTCTGGGTCCCCATGACCTCAGGAGGTGGATGCTCAGCACTGGGGCTGGGGCTGGGCTTTACTCAGTGTGGCAATAAAAATAACTTGGGCTTTGTTTCTTACAAACAAACAAAAAAACCCATTAATTTTAGAAGAAAGATTTACAGTAACTTTGTTCCTCCCCAGTTTTTGTACTTCTGACCCCAGTGACAGGAGGAAGTCATATAAAATTTTGTCATGACTACTTGTTCATTTGCTGACTGATTTCACTACAAATACACATCTGCAGGGTAGTTCTTTTATTTTCTGTGTGTTAATTAAGTTCACTAGTTCATTTGCTTTACATTCCTGCCGAGCTTTCTCTGCATGTGTGTGATGTGATGATAAAAAAGCAAGGTTATTTCTTTCTGCCAGAATCAAAGCTGATGAACAAGTGATGCACAGGAATTACCAGATTTTATATTTCTGATTGTTGTAGTTTTACTTCCTGCATAAGACAGGAGAGATTCAAGTGCCAATGTGTAAAGATGGTTCACCTTATTTCAGTTTTATGCCCAAAGACTAAAACAGGATTAATCAAATAGTTTTTAGGAAAAGATTAGTTTCTTTTAAGAATACTCTTAAAGTGAATTTAGTGGGATAAAAAAGGAATACTGGTGTAAGGCTGTTTTTCATTATTCATTTTTCTAAGATCTATAACATATGGCTGAGCCTTAAGGAAAGGGTTTGCAAAACCATGCCAGAGTTAGGTACCTGTCTGCCAGATTTTGCTGTCTGTTAACTCCAAATTGCGTTTTGTGTCCTTGAAAAATCACATCCTTACTCTCAGACTCTGTGTGTTGGCTACATAAAAAAGTCTTGTGAAATCAGCAGATGGAGAATTAAGGGGTTTCCAGTGGTTTACACATGTGAACGATGCACTTTTTTATACATATTTTGAACAACTGCAAAAAGTAAGACTTCAGATGTTTAGGAGAAAGCACAAATAGTGAAAGAGGGCTGAGGAACACAATTAGTCCAGTTCACGTGGTTTACAGCTTCTGGGTGTAATCCTCCAACTGTTAATATTACTCAGTAGTTTATTGTTTAAGGGGAGCTTTTGACTAATTTTTCTAATTTTGCAGTTTAGCTGTTAAATACCAAACCTAGATATAGATATAAAATCATAACCTAGATTGGTGCTACTTTAAAAAAAGATCTGACCAAAATGTTTATTTAGTATAATGATACCAGGCAAAAAATTATAAAGATGGAATATTAAATGCTTAGGGATTTAATCAAAATTTAAACAAATAGATGATAATTACATTGACATAATGTACTAAAAAATAATTGAGAACAGCTATTCCACATAATCTCATTAAACTCCTGTTGTAACACATGCATGACTTTTATGTTAGTGTTTCAGACAAGTCTGTTTGTGTATTTATTATCTCACTAATATTGCATGAGGCACATGATAACTAGTTTTACAGTCTATGAATATTCTTCTGGCTGTTAGAATAATGTCCACTAGTCTGAATTCAGCTTTTGAAGGGTCCCGAACACCCACAATGGGAAAGAGAAACCTGTTGGACTTCAAGGACTTGTAACTAGCAATTGAAATGACTTTTCTTTGAAAAGTGCATTTAAAATAGCAGTGCAACGTTTGAAGTTTGACATATTTCTTGGATTATTTATCCAAGCTGCTTGTTTTCTAAATCAGAATTCAGTCTGTCTAAACTCCGGGCTTGGGAACAGCCTAAATTCCTTTTCAGACTTTCTTTGAAACATTTTGCAAGCCCAAGTTCTCTCAGCTCTTTTTGGGTGGGATGTGGACACTGCAAGAGGAGGAGGAGATCCCCAGCCCACACAAATCTCAGCTGTAAACTCCTGCACAACTCCTGCAGAAGCAGCTGCAGAGCACTACCGTGTATTCATCTGTAAAATCTGCCTCTGGAGCTCCTTCCCAAGGTGCCTCACCCAGGATCTGCTCTCAAGGGCTTCATCTCCTTCTCACTCTGATACTTGGTTTTGTCTCTGTGGTTTTGTCCATCCTGCTGGAGGCATAGTTTGGATACAGCTAGGATGCAAAATGCTGCCAGGACCTGTAGGGGTGTGGCTCCTATTCTGAGCAGTTTGAAGTTTTCCATTCTGATCAAAAGATAAGGGAGGTCAAGGAAAGATAGTGAACATAGAATTCAGAATGTCCTTAAAAACTGACTGCATCACCAAAGGCCCAAACTCTTAGGAAATACAGTGCAGTTTAAAAGCTAAAAGGAAGGAAAAGGTGCCCAGAAATGTGGGTGTCCAGTGAGCTAATGAACTACAAGGCACAGCAGGCCACATTTAAGTTGTAAAAGCAACTGTTACAGTTTTTATTTAGTGTTGGTTTTTCCTTTGGTATTTTTTTTCTTCATTAAAGTACTTCAGTTTTTTGTTTTTTTTTTTTTTTTTTTTTTGTTTTTTTTTTTTCTGAAAGAGATAAAAGGTTCCTCTTTGCAGTTCTTAGTTTTGTATTATTCTTATTGATTTCTGTGAGCTGAAATTAAGGACGTCCCAACTGCTCTAATACTGCAACAAACTGATTTTCAGATCTTTAGCCCGTTCAGTGGAAATCATTTTAGCTTGTCTACTCTTTCCTATTTATTTGTTGAGGTTGGCAAGAGGAAAACTGAAATGGCTGTGAAACTATCGAGACATCAGTGAATTCAGGTGTAACTGGTTAAAAAATGCAGCAGAATTCATGCACAAAATAATCTTCAGAGGAAGATTCCACTCAGCCTTCACTCTACATGCATGGCAGGGATTAAGTATCAGAAAGAGAGTGCAGAGAAAGTGGGGCCAGGCACCTTTTGGTCATTTTAATTTCAAAGCTTTTATGCTCTCTGACTCTGTGGCAAGTGAAGAGTGAAAGAGAAACAAGGTTCTGCAAAGCCAGGCTAGCAATATTTTGGCTCATCTTCTAATGATAAATGACTTCATTATTTTTTTGCACTTTGGAGTTTTGTAGTTTGGGGATTTTTGAGCACTGAGGGAATATTTTTGATGTTTTAAGGCAATTATGATCAGTGGATAATTTCTATTACTTTTCTTCCTTCCACACATTTATCTTGCTGAGAACTATGTTCCCTTACTACAAACAAATCAAGTGTAAATAACTAGAGTGATTTTTGTTTGTTGATCACCTCTGTTGACAAGGGGTGACTGAGCACAGAAGAGCAGAGTTTAACTCGCTGTCTCAGAAGCAGAGATGCAGGAGAGACGATTTTTGTAATTTTGGTGTGGTTCTGCCATATATAAGAGACCCATCCAAAAAGAGCAGTGATTCTCTGCCTGTCTGATTCAATAGCTGTCCTGTCTACATGGAGCTTGACAGCAGAGGAACCAGCAGCTCTGGTCTGAATTTGTTACTGCAAATGATGTTCTCTGCCTCTGAGGAAGTTTGGCACAGGTTTCTGGAGGTTGGTTCTTCTCACTTCAGCTACGGGACTTGTCTTCTTGGTAGCCTTAAGCCAAAAGTTTCCAGACATTTCTGGATTTATTCTTGCCAGCCTCTCCCAGAACAGCAGTCTCTATCTGAAGTGTGTGAGGTGTGAGCTGAAGAACACTCTATAAATTCAGTTCTACCCATCAAATATGGACACAGGGCTTTTGCCTCATGTTACCTGCTGTAAATAATGACAGAAATCTGAAACCTGGAGTTGTGAAAGGAACTGTATGACTGGGCTGATAATGCTGTTTTCCTGAGATTTTACCTTCTGTATTTATTTGGTCCTTTATTATGTTTGCTTGCTACCAGCAATTAGAAGGAAATAACTTTATCATCCCATGAGTGTTTTCAAAATTTCAAGTTCTCTGATTAAACATTGAGACACCCCAAAGGTTTTCCTGAGCAAGAGAAATCTCTGCTTCAAGCAGCTCATAATCACATAGGTGGGGCTCTCAGGATATGAGCAACCTGTTCAAGTTGTTTCTCTAGTGAATATTAATTTGTTTGTGTCATGTGAAACAATTCAGCAGAAGAGTTAGTGAGACACTCAGCTCAGAAAAGCCTGATGGATGGGGCAGTCGTTTTGGATCTCACAGGCTCTAGTCTGACTGTCTCTCCTACTTGATTCAGAGGATAGCTTTGAACAGCAGCATAAATCTTTTCCTCTCTGGCACAATTCTGCAAAAAAGAAATGTGTTTTCCAAAACAAAGAAGATTAACAGGTCGCATCTAACAGCAACAGCAAGATGGAACAGAAAGTATTTGCATACAGATAGTACCTAGACAGTTTTTCCTTTCCCATTCTCAAGTCATTAAGTATCTCCAGGTTGGGTTTTTAATGCTCTTTGTTGCATCTTTGTAAGTATCAGAGGCATGTTTAAAAGAGCTGAAAGCTTAGATTCTTGCATATTCACACAAACTCATGGGTTTTATAGATAAAACTGAAATTCTATTTAGAATAGTGATAAAACAATTCATTGTTTGCAACACAGAATTCTCTCATTTATTGTTTTTACAAGGCAATTATTTAACTTCTTCTGATAGAGCAGGGGAACAAACAGGTGTTGTTTGGATAAGGGGATAATGATGCACCAGAAGAAACCAGTAACAAGAATACAGATAAGTTCATTTTCAAGCAGGTAACAGGGAGAAAAAGAAAAAGGAGAGAGACAGTATGAAATGAACATTTAGCAGAAAATCAATAACAGTACTTAATCCTTAAAATTAGAGTGAAATTTGTCATATCAAACTGGGGGTGAGGGTAAACTTGCAAGAACTTTACCTGAGACTCCAAAACAATTTGCTCTCAAAATGCCCAGCATTTCCAGCATTCCTTCCAAGATTGCCCAAACCAGAACAATTTCAGCCAATGTTTTTGCCTTTCCAGTCAGAGCAGGTGAGGACCATGCTGTCTACAGTTCACAGCTGAGCAGTTGGAGGCTTTGCTGCATTTCAGAGCTGACTGTCCTTTGGGAAGAGGTGATCCCAGCCTGCCCGAGGCAGGGAAACACCAGTGGTAGAACAGGTTAAACGGGGCAAACTTTGTTTTGGGAAAGGAAGGCTGTGGAGGATGCAGAAGAAAGCAGACACAGTGCAGAAAAAGGTTAGGTGTCAGAAGAATGCAAAGTGCAGGGAAGAAGGCTGGAGAAGGAGAAATACCTAAATAATGTGTAAAGGCAAAGCTGTTAAGTGTTAATATCTTAGTGTTTCAAGAGTACTGACAGTAATCTTTCTGCAAGTCTCTCTGAGAGCCATTACCTTTGCTTAAAATGAGGCTAAAATGGAGAAACTATTTTCAACTATTTTTCAAAAAAAAACCTATGGAGAGAGCAGAAGAGTAAGTAACATTCAAATAAAATTTTAAAACAGGTTTCAGAGAAGTCAGGCAAAACAAGCATGCCCTGGGAGCGAGGGAGAAATGCTGCATAGATGAGGAAAAAAGATCACACTGTTATTGAAAAACATGCACTCCTTGAGATTGCTGTAAACCTTAGAGAACTTGGCTTATCCTTGTCAGAGCAGACAGAGATGATGTGTTTAATAACGTGTCTCTCCTAGATGTTTATGGGCCTATCAATTTCCAATTCTAACCAACCAAGAAAGCAGCTAAAGAGCCAGAAAAATGACATACAAGGTGAAGGTAGAGTTGCCAGTGCTTAGTGTTTGGCATATTGGTGATAACAAACAAGAATTTGACATTGACATTCACTTCATAGGAGGCAGTTTTTTGTCTTCTTTTATTCAGATTTGTGGCCTTGAAAATACTGGACATCCCTCTCTCACAGAAAGAAAGAAAAAAGAGCTTGTCATCTTCTGAAAACATTTTTTAATTGGCTTTTAGCTTAGGGCTGCAGACAAGGTCAGCAGGACTGGGAGCCCTGTGCCTGTGCCCTGCCCTCAGCACTGTGCAGGGCTCACCCTGGGAGTCACACTCACTCCTACATTGCCAGCCCTGTCAAGGTCTCTGAGAATGTTTTAAGAAAATGACTTTCCTTGGTTTAAGTGATGCCAAAGGCAAGTGACAGATCTGGGGAGTTTGATCCTATCAAGACTCATTTTGAAAAATGCTGCTCTGGCTTAGCTTTCCTTTATCCATGGATATTCAGTGCCTATCTGACAGCACAAGGAGGAGGTGATGTGCAGGGATTGTTGTTTTCTGATTTGTTAAGTCTTCTACAAAGGCACACTCAGTCTCTCATCAAAGCTGTGTGTCTGAGATGTGTGCTCTGTCAGGATCATGTGTTTTCTGAGTTCCCTGGAAAGTATACTTAAAAAAATCGACTTGAAACCTCTATTTAATTCTGTATGTACTTGTACTTGTACCAGAAACTAAGTGCAGGTACAGAATACTGGAAGTGCAAGATGCTGAGGTGCTTAGGGGAACAGGCAATGCTGGAGTTAATGCTTTTATTTATAAGGCTCGTTGGTCAATGATACTGAGCTCTCCTCCAGGAAAAAAAAAAGATCCTTAATTCACTCTTACAAAATTCAATGCCCTATTGTTCTCACTTTTCTGAAGTCACTGTTTATAACATTGCTCTCCTCTCCCCTCTGAGGAATAATATAATTTATTGGAGCAGTTCATTCATAGTCTATGTGATATCTATCTTTTGGGACAGAGATACCTTTTGCATGATGTACACACTGTTAACTTCAAACTCTTCCTGTTTGCTTTATGTGCAAGGGCTCATAATCAGGAATATTTATGCATCCTGGTACCCAGTTGTGCTGTGCTTGCTGTTTTCTGCTCTTCATAGAAAATTAAACTTTTTTTCTTTTTGGCTCACACCTACCTGAAAAGCAAAAGATTTGAGAATATTACCCAATGGATTTATGATTACTAGGCAGATAGCCAGTAATAAGCAGTGATATCTGATACCACAGCCCAGACATTCTCTGCTTTTTTCCACCTTTTTCCTATTATCTCTAGGTTTAATAAACTATAAATGGGAGACATAAATGGCAGACCATCTTTTCTCTTTTTGTGCCTTTTTTTCCTTTGGAGGTGCTTGGTGATGAGATTAAGTTAAGGGTCATATATTCTTCCAGCCTGGTATTTAGGAATAGGCAAATTATTGAAAAGGGTGGAAGTGATCTAGGCTTATTCATTTTTGTGGGAGAGCAGCTTTTTTTGCTACACAACAATAATTTTAAATGGAAATAACAGTATTATAGATAGAGATTTAATGAATATATATGAGAAAGGCATGATAGGAGTCACTAAGCAGTTCAGGGCTTTAGATGAGGTCACGTTTCTGACTTGTGTAGTATGAAAGTGAGTAAATCTTAGATGATCATAGTAGAAATATTTCCAGAGTATTGTACATACTGCTTATAGAAGGGAAAAAATTATTTTCTTGCCTCTGGCTCATAAGAAAGATACTGAGTGAAAACCAGCTGCATTTGTACCTTAACATTTCCATTGCATGTATTGTGTCTTTGTTTCTGGATCTCACATAATTGCTGACTGTGAAATTAAAATACCAAGCTCATTATTTCAATCTTGAATATGACTTGCTTTAGACTTATGCTTTTGTCTCTAATTGTAGTGTCCATGTGTTGAGCTTCATTAACTTGAAACAGAAGGAGCCCCACTTTTGTGTTAAAGTTAATTAAACCTGGTAATGGTTATTGTCTGAAAATTCTCTGGGTTCAAGTAGGTTATTTTGCCTCTGTCTCTATTTTCATGCATCATTTCATCAGTTGTGGTTTGTCAATTCATAATACACAGGATTTGCATGGACTCAGTGGACTATTGGGTTTTTTAATCATAAAAATACTCTTGCATGTTTAATTAATGTATAGTTGGAAGCTTCTCCTTGTGAAATAGTCACTGATGACTTTTAAACTCGGATTACAAAAAAAATATTTAGAAAAAACAAAAGCAATTATTTTTCCATGAATAATAGGTGACAGCACAGCACACAACAGATCGATGTCAAGGGCCACAGTTAATGACTTTCAGGTCTTTTTAATTTAAAAACTGAAGTTTTCAAAATTCAACAAATCTATGGTGTGTAAAAATTTCAGACTTAAAAATACAGACTTCTGAGCTGTACTCCACATGGTCATGTGGCCATGGCTCAGAGAATGAATTAAATATTCACATTTAAATGCATGTATAGTTTAGTATTTTTGCTTTAATAATTTTGTTCAAAGGTCTGCAATTCAACCTTAAGTACAAGGCATGATGTGCACACCTTATCACTGGTTTTGTGGGTTATGCTTTGTGGAAGACGTCCTCCTTAAAAAATAGCCCAAAAAACTTCCTAGTGAAAGACCATGTCTAAGATCAGGCCATGGGTTTTGCTCAACAAAGCTCAAGCTCATGATTAAGTACGTGAAATAAAAGATTAAAAGATGTATTTGCCTATGGGAAAAGCTTGGGAAAAAAGTGATGATCTCTTCCTTGAAAGTTTAAATCAACGTTTTGTTTGTGATTCATTAAAAAAGAAAGAAGGGCAACATTTAAATAACAGTAATTTTATTTAATATTACTTCTCATGCATTTTGGATTTCAGATTTAAACCATTAGCTGTGTAGCTAAAGCTTTTGGATTATTCAGTTGAGATGTAAAAAAATAACAATTTTAAATCTTATTCTGTGTCCAGTTAGCTTTTTGAAACGAGGAGCATATGTTCAGAGAAATATTGCTCTGCATCCAAAAGGTGCCAATCAGAGCTATTAGTGAAAGGTTTAATGGATATTCTGTGCTGTGTGAAGCTCCTGCTGACAAAGTCAGCTCAAGAGCTTTCAGCATCACGTGCAAACCAGAATTTTGCAGCAAAGAAGAGATGAGTAGGGGGGACGTGCTGTGTTGGAATGGACCATGGAGGTTTTGGGTACAGAGGTGGCAAAGGCCAAGCTGGTTGACAGCAAGGTGAGGAGATTTGGCACAATTTTTATGGCATGTGGAAGCTGATGTTGGATTTGTGATTATTTTTCTTTTTCTGACAGAGTGTATGGAATTGTGATGAGGTAGAATGGTCTGGCCAGAGGCCACCTGAGGTTACGAAAAGCTGTGGGAGGTTGTGGAGGCTGTGAGGTCTTTCCAAGCCTTTCTGCCCAGCCCAGTGACCTTGCTGCCCTTGCACAGTGCTGAACCTCTCTCCATGGTCTTCTCTCCTTTCAGTCACACAATTCTGGCTCAATTCCCCCCTCTCCTGCTTCAAATTCTGCCCCCTTGGCAGCAGCAGGGAGGGCTGAGGCACACAGGCTGGGCACTGCAGTGGGGAAGTGACTCCTCAGCACTGCCTTCCCCTGGGGCACACTCTGCTGCCCTGGGCTCTCTGCTTTGTGCTGCTGGGAGATCCTGTCTCACACAGGAGCTGTCACAGAGGGCAGCAACCCTGCAGAGCCCCCTGTCTTTCCCCATCACAAGTGTCACGTCTTCTAATGCATCCATTTAGCAGCAGGGGAAACACTGGTTCCCTGCAAACACTTGGGAAATGAACACTCCCACTCAGTCTGGCGCCACAGATTGATGGTGGGGCAGAGATGTTCAAAGTGCAAACCTCTCAGTAAAGGGGCAAATTTGTCTTTTGAAAATTTCCCTCATTTTCACTGAAATTCCCATACATATAAGTATCTATTGAGGTAGCTCTCTAAAACTCAAATCATCATTTTTCTCCTAGGAAGACCTAAATTTCCAGGCTTTAACTACATGTTAAATGTCAATAGTATGAAAAGGCATAATAAGGAGGTGAAATGTAAGATGGGAGTGTTACGAGAAATGATTCAATTTCTATATCCTCTCCCCTTGCCTACTCTGTTTCATCTCTTAGACTAGCAATTTTCTGCAGATTATATGGGACCTACATACATTGGGATCTATTACAGGTTATGGAATGAGAAATCTCCTAAAGATTAATTGAAATTTAGAGAATAAGAATGTGTAGCATGTACTATAGAACCACTTGAATCCCAAAATATTTTTTAATTTTTTATCTAAGTTCTGCACTGAACTCCTTAAAATAGCAGCCCTAAGAGTATCCGCAATTAACCCCATAGATAAATGAAATTCCTTTTCCTAAAAAAATTTTAATTCCTCAGTAAATACCTTGCTGTGTATTTCTTCCAAATAATTCCCAGTTCTTGACCTGTCTGCATTCAGGCAGCACCAGCGCTCCTCTGGAGCAGGGCTTGTGGAGAAATAGAACACAGATTTTCCCCTCATCTTCCTGTTTTCCCTCTGTGTGTGAAAAGACAAACCTGAGAGGTGGGATTGTTGTCAAGGCCAGTCTGGGTGGATCCAGTTTTCTTTAGCTGGGTGACTCACCTGTGTCACTTGTGTAAGCCAGGAGAGCCCCTGGTGTGCCAGGATAAATCAAGAGAGACAGGAGGCGATACCAAGGGTATGGGATACAAAGCTGCTTCATTTGCTGCCTTGCCCTTGCTCCTCAGACTGCAGCTCAGCTCTTCTTTGGACTGATAAAGCATTTCTGCAGTGACAACTCCTCCTCAGAGCCCAGGCTGTGCCTGATGATTTCATCAGCCCTTGCCATGGTTGCCTGGCTCCCCGGGAGTGCTCAGCTCTGCTCCGGGCTCCGGACAAGCCCTGACTTAACTGGTGAATCTGGGGAGCCTTGCCTTCAGCCCGTGTGTGAGGGAACTCCAGAAGGACAGTAGAAAATCTGTGTTTTCTGATTTGGACTTTACAGTGCCATAAACAGTGACATCATTGTATATAGACACATATATAGTGATGAATGCAGCAAATGGAGCCTTGCACGTTGGCTGGAAAATACATGCTCCAGACCCAGATTTAATAGGAACTTTCATATTCCATTCTTGGAATATAGAGCCAGCATTTTTGTCTATTTTGACTTTTGCATTAATAAAATGAGGTCAGGAAATCTGTTAAAGTTTATCTTTAAAAATGTTTTCAACCCAGTCACCTTGTTTTAAAAATCATTTCCGTTTGTTATCTGCACATTTAAGTAGATTGTGTTTCCTCGTGATTGAGTCTCTGAAGGAAAGCACTAACAGATTCCTGTAATTGATTATACTTTAATGATACATAATGGCAAGTTCTGTTTTCCATTATTGTTACCCTACATGCTGAACTGTAACTGCTGAGGTACCAGAATGTATATTGATATACAATTGATTTAGTAACATTTTACCAGTTGAAGTGTCCTGCATTAACTAAAACCATGTCTCCACTACTTCAGGAAAAGTGGCCATTCCCACATCTGGGGCAGGCTCTGTACAAATCTGCAGATGGTCAGTTCCCCTAGCTGGTTGTAGTTGGAGAAGGCCAGCACTGCTGGGAGCACTGCCATCACTGTCTCTGGGTTTCATGGCTGATTACAGATGGGAGTTGGCTGCTCTTACTTTGCTAATTACATGATTTTCTTTTTGACTGTCCTTTTTAAAGAAGTGGTCCACAGCTTCTCCCTCCCGCTGGCACCCCTGCGAACCCTTCATGGCAGTAAGGTGGCTGATGATCTGAAGGTGCTGTTTATCTTCCTGATTGGTGTTACCTAATTATTCATGGATGTCCCCTGATGGCATAAATCTCCTCCCTTGTGTTTGGGTGGAAAACTCAAGAGCAGGGGTTGCTTTGCATGCCTGCACGTGATGCTGTGTGCAGTGTAAGGGCAGGGAGCACAGCCTAGTCCTGCTCTGTGCTCACACCAAAAAATGGTGCAGCTCTGCTCCCACTTAGCTGCACTGGCCTCTCCTAACAGAAGGGTGACAGGGAAGTTCTGGCGAGTGATCCAGCACACAGAGCTGGCCTACGTGGGAAAAACTAATTTTGAAAAGTTAATTTGAATGTTGTGTTTCACAGGTGTTGCAAAAAGCCACAGAGCTGTTGTCTTCTCAATAATCATAGAATGTGGGAACCTAATAGCTAGAACATTGTAATGATGTGAAATTGGTGATGTATGTTCATAGAATAGAATCACACATTGTAGTCAGATGAGGTACTGACTGAGGCTTTGCTTTTGCCTTGACTTTTAATTTTCTTTACTGAGCAGAGGATGATGATTAAAGCTTACAATTCTGGCAAGTTGTGCCAACAAATCTCATTTATTGTGTTGCAAGTCAGCAGCTATATTATCAAAATCCTTTATTTTCCAGGATATTTTCTTAGTTTAAATCTAAGCTTTCTCATAGCATTCACCATATTAAGCCAGTGACCGTCCTTAACCAAAATTCAGGGGGGAAAAAAAGAACCTGAAAAACTATTGTTTGGACTTGTGTCAATGTCTGGCAGAATCAAAATACTTTCCAAAAATCTGAAATAATTTTGTATTTTAGTTTTTAAAATAAAATTTTAGCTGTAAATTCTGAAAACTAAAAAAAGAAAGTCACTTCTGAACTAAATATACACTTTGGTAAGTTGAGCTTGAATGCAGTGGCTTGCCACCACACAGAATTTTTGGTTTATTCTCTGCTACATACATTTTGTAATGTTTTAAATTACATCACTCTCTATATATGTATTAACATTCAGCACTTGGATTCTGTTTAATATACATTAAATATTAGTTTAATGGCTTTATGTCTGACACTGATTACAATTCAAATCCTCCTTGCATGCTGTTCTGCTGATAGTAATAGCAGCATTTGTAATGTTCAGTCATTGGCATCCAAGTCATAAACAGTAATATCAATTAATGTATACTTACGTTTGTGTGGTTACTCTGTGCAGGGATTAATAGAGAAATTATTTTTACTATCAGAAAACCATTTCAAAGAGATAAGAATGGCAAATGCAAAGCAGATGAAGTTACATAAATGGCTTTTTCAGTGGTAATATTTGAATGTTTGTAGTGTCTCACAGCAGTTTTGGAATATAATACACAATTTAATTTCCTGTATATTTGTGTTGTAGAGGAACACTTTTTGGACCGTGAAGGAAAATTTATGCTCTAGTGCAATGTATTCTCAGCTCAACCCCACATTGCAAAAGAAACCTCTACACATTTCTTTAATTTAAGAAACATGAGTTACTAATTAGTTATACGTAGACAATGGTGGATTTTTCCAACTGCAAAATGATTAATAATACGTAATTAAAATGGGACCTGGATCAAAAACTCATCAAGTCTCCCTAATGCCATAATACTGTACCCTTTTCCTAGGCAAGTGATCTTCCCCCGGGGGATCTGAATGATTCTCTGGAAATACATTCCTGCCAATGCACTGTCTGCTCTCATAAGGAACTTCCAAAATTTTCAATCGGGCAACTTTTTTCCAATATTTTAATGTTGAAAATAGTAAATTAAAATCGTATAAAGTAAATTTTGGGCAATATGGCCAAACCTGTTTGCAAGGTATGAACATGCTCTGTTAATATGCTTTATAGTTGGAAATCAGGTGTAAGTAAACAAGCACACATGAAGAACAAACCAGTATTAGTCCTATAGCTTTACTGAACATTTTCTTTAAAAGTGTGCAATTTATTCCTGCCAGATTAAAACAAAAATCCCACTTACTTTCTTCTAAGCAAAGTTCATGACAAAGCTCTGATAAACCGAGAATGAAATCTCTTTACTTTATTCCTTTACTAGTTAACCCCCTGACACCCCCATTCCCCAGTTTTGCTATCAAGGACTCAGCAGACACTCAGTTACAGCCCAGAGGGTTGCAATGAACACAGCAGAAAAGCGGGGTTGGGCTGTATCCCAGTTCTTCAGTGGGAAGAAGCACCATAATGCTGGGAGCCACTAGATGCCACTCTTGTCTCATCCCAGTACGAGTCTGAGGGTATTTATGGCTGTTTAAAAAACCCAACTCTGCTCTCCCATTCCCAAAGTCCTTTAAAGATGTTCCTTTGGTATTTCAGATATTTTGCCTTTTGTTTTTTTTCTTAACTATACTTACAATATGACCCTGTTGTTTATAGCTTTCCTTCCCTCTGCTGTAACACTACACTTGTTTATAAATATTTCAAAGCTGTTCCTAGACAATATTTTTGTTCCTGGACTCTTGCATAGCTGTGTTGTGCTCTATCTCATTTTACTCTTTGGGTGGGATTCCCAAAATTCTGACAGAAGTGTTCATCTATGTTTGATTGATTTCACAGCCACTTATAATGTAAGAAGCTCTAAATCTAATTTTTTAAAAAATTCCCCAAAGAACTTCACCTTTGCAATTTATTCCTATACCCGATAGAGTAGGAAGCTCTTGAACTTGTTGTATATTCAGATTTTGTCACTGAAGACCTTTTTACTATGTTTTTCATGGCATTTCCAAGAGAATTGACTGACTGCAGATTCTCGAATTTTCAGGATATTCTTAGCCAGGTAGTTGAGGAAGAATATGTGTAAAAATGTTCAGGTTATTTAAGACAATAGAGGAATAATTTTAAAAATAAAGCAATCCCTACGACCTTCAACATAACAAAATTGTCATGTTCTATCTGTATTATAGTAAACTTAAGTTTCTTTTATTGGCAAGGCTGAAGCTGTTCTCTTGTTTGTGTGAATTTGATAGAGACCTTGTGATTTTTATACTGTTTTCCATACAGAATCAAATGTTCTTTTTCCGTTTTTAATGTATATCTAAGATGACCTCTATGTGCTGTAAGCTACCTGTATGGCAGCCAGAGCTGGTGAAGTCATTTGCTTTAATGATAGACAGTACATATATTTTGTAGGTAACCTGCAAAAGCTTGTGAATAACATGGCTAAATAATGATGAAAGATTATAGGCATATAAAGACCTCCTGCACATTCAATTAAGTTAGATTTAGGTTTATCTGGGTATTTTCTCAGATTATTCACAAAAATGCAGAGGATAGATCCATGGAGAAAACCCCTTGTACTCTGTTTAGTTTCTTAGAGGTGAGGGTTGTTGGTAGAGCTCTGTGGAGAGAAATGTGATTTTGGAACATCAGAATGTGAGAATAGAGGGAAAAGACGTTAGTTCATAAAAATATGTCAGTAAAAAGGAGACTGGATTATTTAAATACAGTAGAGCTACCTTTATTGAAAGTTGATAGACTGTATACCGATAAAAACACTTATACTGTTATTTTTAAGAAAAAACCCAGAACTACTCGGGGTTTATAGAATTAACAACCACACTGCATGCAGACCAAAGTCCAGAGCTAAGATTGCCTGTGAAACCTTAACTTTATTGTTTCCATATCTCTGAATAATAACTGTGCAACTTGAAAGTTGCCTTTTTGTCATTTGCAATGGAATGATTTAATTTATTTAAGTTTCTGTGATGAACACTTAATGCCTTGCACGTGTAGGGAAGGGTACAGTCCGTGACTCAGCGCCTGAGTCTGTGACTGCTGCCTGTCTGCACTGCTGCACTAAGGAAGCTTTTTGTGGTCATTAGCAGAGGCTGACCTCTCTGTTTGTATACAATGTCTTGACCATGCAATTGTGGAAGGGCAAGTTTAGGGATGTGGTTAAATCAGTCTGCAATTTTATGAACTCTCTTGGGACCATAACAGTTATTTATTAAAGGTCACTCTGGAGTTCCGTTCTCCTCTGCTATCAGATCTTTCCCTTGTGATCTCTTCCCAATAAGCTCCCCATTACTTCCCTTTCCTAGGAGTATTTAAGTGGTGGTGGTGAAAAGAGAGTCTGTATCAGTTTTTTTGAAGCACCTCCTCACGTGGTGTATCTGGAGAATGTAAACCCCTCACAGAGCTGCATTGGCTCGCAGAAATGGGAGGAAGTGTCGAGTTTCCTTCTCCCCGAGGGACACTGGCTGGCAGTTCCCTTTGTCAAGAGCAATTCCATGCCCTTGCTGGGAGAGCTCCATGTTGGGGGTTTTTGCAGATGCCAGTTTTGCTCAAGAGCCACCATCTGCAGGCTCAGCAGCTCCTGGGATGGGCACACACCCTCTGACCCTCAGCAGCTCCTTCACACCACATCCCTCTCAGCCCTGTGCTTCCCGAGCAGTGTCCATCTCCCATGGGAGCCCTGCTCCCCTCAGTGTCCATCCTCACCTCTCCCAGAGCTGAGGCACAAGGACAGCACGCCTCCTACGTCTGCTGTTGTCACTAAAATAAAGAAGTGTGAGTATCCAGTACAGTTTTCCTCTCCGTGGTGATCTCCAGGTGATGTCTCCTTACCCTGATGCGGGCAGGTTGCCCAGGAAATGTCAGGAATGTCTTGTCTGGCAATAAATGACCTTGCTCGTTCCACCTTTGGGGTAGCTACAAAGGAGAAAGGGCAACTCTGGTACGGGGCTTCCAGTCCTGCAGCTGCACCCCAACTCCTGCAGTGTTTCCTGCAGTCTGGAGAGGTGCAGGCACAGGCTGGGCCTGGAAGCAGAAGGAGCAGCCTGCAGGGCAGGGCTGGCTCCTGGGTGTGAAAGGCCTCTCTCTTTCTGGGGCCCCCCTGCGTGGGGAAACCCCCTGTAAAGGGTCTATGCTAGAACTGAGAGATGAACGGGATCTTTTTCGGTCTTCAGGTTGCTGTTTATTTCTTATCTTATCAAAACTTCTCCACACCGCCTGCACCAGGCTTAGTGTGGCAAAGAGTACAGTGAAAAAAGTCACAAGATGTACAGTTTCAAGGTCTTTTAAAACCATCTTGTCCAATTAACTCTAAAAACATACTTTATTTCTACTTTTCTGCCAATAACTAACTAACTTTCTGACACGTAACGTCTGCATCGTGACTTCTCCAAACCAATCACCCAGTGTCACTAATACTACAGAAAATGGAATAGAAGAAGGAGAAGGCAGGGCAATGCCCAAAATCCTCCATTTTGCCCTCCATCTACCCCCATACTAAAAACCTAAAAGTCTAAATTTTTCACCCAGTGATAACTACACTACAATTTACCCTACACATTCACAGACTGTACATCATCCCAAAGCCTAGGAAGTTTTCTCCACGGACAGAAGTTAAAGGCACGGGTCTCAGGAAGATCAGGAGGGTCAGGGTTTGTCAGAACAGACAGAGAAACATTCACTGTGCCCTGAGTTCCAACACCTGGGCTTGCACCTGGATCTGCAGCAGGGCCAGGCTGCACTGGGGTGTTCCTGGGGGAAGCCTCGGGCATGGGAGCCCCGGAGGGGGAGAAGGCTGTGCCATACAGGGATGAAAGGGTGTCTGTTGGCATGGTGGGGGCTCTGTGCATGTTTTGTCCCCTAATTAACTAGGACTTTTTCCCTCTCTTCCAATATTAAGTCAGGATGCTTTCCTCAGATGTAGAAGGGCAGACATTTTGAAGGAAATTAGTTTTAATCTAATAAAGTCTGTTCCAGGACAGAATTTGCAGTAAGCATAGCCTTTTATAAATAAAACTGAAAAAGTAAAAACCCACTGAATTTAAGAGAAGAGCGAGTACATGGCATGGCTTTTTTTTTTTTTTGAGTAAATACTGGGACAAGGAGGTTCATTCCCCCATTAGTGTAGGTGTATAACTTGGAGGCCAATAAGTGCCAGATAAATACGGACTAAAGTGTGGTTAAGTTAAATTTTATTTTCAGTTTTTATACCCCTACATATGTTGAATTTACTACAGAATGACAGCAATATAATAATCTATGAGGTTATGGATATAACCAATGATCTATATGTTTTTTATCTGACAAAAATAATAACCTTGATAGAAAGGGATTAGGGAGAATTTATATTAAAATCAACATAATGATAGTTATTATCAGAGTAGGAAGTTATGATTAGAAAGAGGAATGTGTTATGAGAACTTTTAGTGTCATGACATGTCATTTACAATGTAATTTGTTTATTCATTTTTTTTTCTGTTTTCAATGTATGAAATGCATCTTTTTAGCGAATCACAGTAAGAAATGAGTGGCTCAGGAAAGTTTAAAGGGAGCCTTGTAACTGACTGTTGGGTAACCTGATCAGAAAAACCTGAATCCAGGGTTTCTCTGACATTCTTTGTGGTGCTGTAAGGTGCTGGTCTGTGTGCCCAGCCCCAGGGCCATGAGGAAGCTCTGGCTGGGGTTTGATAGCAGGTGGTCCGTGTAGGATGAGGCTGCCTCTGAGGTCATAGGCTCTCCTGGTGGTAATTCTCATTAACTCAGGCTCAGAACTGTGTAGGCAAGGTAATGCAGCTTCCAGCTCTCTCTTGTCAGTCTCTGCATCAAGAGAGTTGCTGCTGTGGCTTGTGCTGTACAGCAGAGCTGTACTTAATCACAGCAGAGGTCACAACAAATTTAAAGCCAAATGTAAGGTTTGAGAATGAGAATTAAATATTTAAGTCACTCAGGCATTTATTTTTTCTATTTCACTTATCTTTTCAGGAGGCATGTGGAATTTTGGGCAGAGAAGAACTAAAGTAATAATTCCTTTTTGTATGCTTTATTCCCTATATCACTTTTTTCCTCTGTCATCTTGCTTTCACTTAAATTTAATTTTAGCATGGTGAAATACACACTAAATTGAGAAACTGAGCATACATTAGGAATGTATTATTCTTGCTGATTGCAGGTAAGTAAACACCAGTGAAGAACTGTGCTTGCCAGCCCCTTCCAAGCCTTATGTTAGAACTTGTGGAACCATGCCAAGCACTGATGGACTTCAGATATCATTAAAAGCTAAATTTCCATGAGATCTTTGCTAAGGTTCATAGAATTCCTCAAGCAAATTTGGGCCTCATGGCAGTAGTCAAAGGATTGATTTATTGTTGTGTATCAAACTCTAAAATGGTTTGGGTTTCATGTTTTCAGTATTACAAGTAAACTTGGAAGCTCTGATCCTGGAACATAGCTGAGTGCAAAATTCAGAGTAGAAATCAAAACTGATTCTTCTCAAACCATGCAGATGAAACCTGCAGATTTTTTTCCTGGAAGTCAGTACTATGTGCCTTTCAAAGGACTGATAATGGCTTGTTCTTATTTTACAAATATAGACAGATAAGAGTTGGCAAACACTCTTGCGAGAAAGAGAAGAGAATGAAGGAAAATAGGTACGAAGAAGCTCTGAGCCAACCAGCCCCAGAAGCATACTGTGAAATGATATGACTAAAATATGTGCATGGTAAATAGTGTGACATTGAAAAATGAAACATTCAGTATTACAGCCAGAAGAGAAAAATGCCAGCTCCCAAAATTGGGTTCTGGCAGTATGTTCAGAGAGTCAGAGACATATGCTTGATTGCAGTTTGGGTGGAGAGAAAGGAGATTCACAAAGCTCTATTTCAGTTCTTTCTGTATTTTCCCACACTATGAATTAATCACATCTAATACTAATTATATACTTGCAACATTCTGAATTCCTGCATAAACTGTGGAAAAATGTGGAGATGTTTCCAAGACTGGAGCAGCTCTAACAATGAACCCCTCTATGTGCTTTTGTAACTGTTTGCTGTGCGTCATATTCAAACCCAGTTATGTTCTGCAGATTTACTCTTCTCTGCTTTGATGGTGATTTACACTCCTAGGGAAGCAGTTGGGTGAAACCATGTCTCAGAAATGTGGAAGCTTAATATAAATAAATTAAACCCAGGCACTTGCTTTCAGTGAATCACAGCCTTTTGACGTTTATAATTTCAACACATGATTGTCCCCAGCTCCTCAACCCCTGTGACTCATGGTGATGCTTCAGCCATTGCCTTGACAGAAAATGTAAAACGTAAGGCTGGGGTTTTTTAGCTATTCTAGGATGCTAAAAGATCTGGATCCACACAAGTGGGACAAATTCATACATGCTAACAGCGTGTTAGGAAACTGTCTAATCATTCTGAATTAATGATGCCCTGGTTATCTTGCCTGTGACCATGAGGTCAAATGAAGAGTTTTCTCCAGGCTTTGAGATACAGGCAGGTGCACTTATTTTGTATCTGTTGAAAATAGAAGCATGGACTGACTACAGAGGTGAAATTATTTCAGGAGGTAAATCTGAGAGAGTTAAATTGTTCATGTTGCTGGGGTTGCTCTTGGCTGGAGTTAGACAGTGTTATGCAGCTGCTGTGGGAAGGTTTCACCCAAAGGGAACCTGTTAAGAGCTGAGGTGGTGGGGCCAGGAGGTGCAGGTGCTGCACTCAGGCATGGGCAGCTTGAGCTGCTCTGTGTCAGTGTGGCTGTGGGGAGCTGGACAGGAACTCTGGGCTGCTGCTCTGTGCCCCTCAGGTGGGAAACACCACACACAGCATCTGAGGGCACAGAAGTACCAGTGAGGCTCTGGGGGGCAGGTAATGCTGTGGGGATTTTTCATCAGGCAGTTTCAGTGCTGCAGGTATGACAAATGTGATAATTCCCATCTTGCAGCTCAGGAATCAAGGCTGATCTCTCTC
>VWZV01002567.1:1125275-1270667 GCA_013397155.1 Irena cyanogastra | reverse complement strand
CCTACTATAAATACTCTGAAATTAAAGTAGTTCCAGTTGGTCACTCTTATTAAATCTTAAACAAGTTCAATAATCCACAATAGCCCACAATTTTTCCCTACAAAAACTTCTAAAAATCCTCTGTCTCTGCAGAAAAGTTTTTGCAATAACCTTCTCTATTTAATGAAATGTAACTCATTTAATATGCCTGCCAATAGTGAGAACCATCATATAAACTAAGCCCAAGATCCCATTAAAATCCCATGAAAAAAGCCTATTGTTCCGGCAGTGAGACCTGTGAAGAATTCCCACAGGAGGATTGCAAGATTCTGGCATCATTCTGATCCTAACACTGTTCATATGGGCCTAACAGAAAGAAATTTAAAAATTAAAACAAAGAAAGAAAGAAAGAAAGAAAGAAAGAAAGAAAGAAAGAAAGAGAAAGAAAGATGTTGCAGAGTAAGAAATATTTTCCTCAAAAATACTTCCTTTCAAAACTGATTTTTAAAATGTAGCAGGGAACATAGTTCTAGAAGATGAGACAAAAAAGGAGAAAATCAAAACTCTCAATTCCAAATGAATGTTTTGATGTAATCAAAACTTTTTTCTGAGTTTCTCTCTTAAGCAAATGAGTAAATCAAGAAATTTCATAAAGGATTCTGACATTTTTGTGTTTTCCAACAATTACTCATTTTAACAAGCTTCATGGTAATAGTTTTATTTCAGTTCTTTTCTTGTCATCTCCTTCTTCTGTATGTAAGGCTGTTTCCTTTGGTTTTGAAGTTTACACTTTTTCATAGTAATTTTGTAGAATTCTTGTGATTTACTGTGGACTTACTGTCATTACCCCAAGTCCTTAAAGTAATCAGAAAACCACAATGATCATGAATTAAGTCTGGGGTTACCATAGCTCTCTTCTCTTCTGCCCTGTATTTTGGACTCATTATGGCAGCCTCCTTCAGCACCCTGGCAATTCAAGCATGAACTCCACCTATCTTTCCCTATGCCAAAATTAGTCAGTCTGCATTTTGTGACACAAATTATGTGGCACTGGAGTGAGTTTTTAGATTTAATAGCTTTTTTGTGAAGTGACCATACAGAAAACTGATCAACACAACAGACTAGACAAACTACCAAATTCATCATCCCTAAAGAAAATCCTCTTGAATTTAATATAGATGAATAAAATTTTTCTCAGTATTTACCCTATAATGAAAAATATTTTGCATTTCATATGCCATGAGTCAGTAATTTTAAAAATAATATCAGTAAGGAGATAACAGTAATGATACATGGAAAAATTTTTTAAAAAATGCATTTTCAGCTTCCAAGTTGATTTGGAAGTTAACAACTGAAGTCTATCTTAGAACTGCGAACTATCAAACTTGAGTCTATGATGTTGCTAGAAAAATATGGAGAGCATTTTTTAGTATCCACAGTCCCATAACCTTTATAAACCTGGCTAGAACATTAAAAATATTACTTGGAGAACAGCACAAATCATTACATGCAAGATGATCTGCTTCAAATGAATCATTGCTTCAACTGTAAATGCTGAATTATGGGTTTAGTGCAAGTTAGTCATAAGAACTCTGTGCAGCAAACCTTTGATTTAGCCCCTTTCAAGGTGTTCCAATGAAGATTGCCACCAAGTAATGGAGGCCCATCCTTATTTCTCCTTTTAACCCATGGTGTTCTACAGCAGTAAGAAATCAAATCCAATTATTTAATTTGTTCTTTGAATGGGTCCATGCAGGCAAAGGTTTGCACAGAAAGCAGAGTTCAGCTTTGCTATGTTTACTATACAGTTGATGATTTGGCAAGCCTCATAGCATGAGATCCACTCAATACAGCAAGCAAGAACAAGTCTAGGCAAGAAGACAAGCAAATGTTTCCTTTTTCTTGACAGTGGACAGAAGGGTTGCCTGACGCTCATTTTTCTTAAGTAATTAATCACAAGCCAGCAAAAATGCTACCTGCCTTATCAAAAGGTTTACAGAACATTTAAAATGCTGAAACTCCTTAAAGATATTTGTAAATATTACAGGTCCACTTTGATAGTTATTGTGACATGAAGAGAGAAATGACACTGCAGTTAATGCAGTTCCCTGAGCCCCTTTTATATGGATGCCACTAGCTATAGAAAACAAGACAAAGAAATTATCTTCATCATAGACACGTGCACAGGCAAGACATTTACCCATGGTGTTGTGTACCCACCTGTGAATGACAGAGTAATTCCCAGAGTCACTGAGTTCAGCAGGCCAAAACTCCACAAAATTCATTTGTGAAACAATTCTGCGTGTTTCTTTTATCAGCTGCTGCTTTCCAGCACTTTCTTTGTACCAGTTTATAGTGTATGCTTTCTCCTGAAAGTGTTCTTGCCTTGACTCAGGATAACAAAGGAAAAAATATTCCCCTTCTAGAACATCAATGGAGGCACGAAGGGGACACAGCTTCTCTTCAGAGAAAGGGGGGAAAAAAGATATATATTAGGCAGCCAAGTACTTATTTCAGAAAATTGCATTAGCCTGACTTTAAAGTGATTTGCTGTGCTGATGGTATTTTATAAAAAGACTTCTTTCAGCAAAATGGTTTGGCAGAATTTATTTATTTATTTATTCCTGCAATATTTACTAAAAAACTCAGCCTTTTCCAAGCCTTTTTTCTCTTACCAAAGCAATGCCAGAAGGAAAAGGGCACTGAAAATAAAAGGACATTTCCCTATCTCCATGATTCTTTCACATTAGCTCCACAGTGTCAGAATCACATTGGCTCAGAGGGCAGAATCTGGCCTCACTCTAGAGTCAAGCAGCTGCTACAAATGGAAGAGGAAAGAAGAAATTCTTCACATATGGTTTGACTTGACAAATATGTTTGAGATAAAAGCACAGATCTTATAAATTAACATTTGCATTTCCTTCTCTTCTTAATTAAAAGTGAATCATTATGTAGATATATTTCTGAAAGACTTCAGATATCTTTGGAAAACTGCCTTGGAATGAGATTATGTGTGTAAAATAGTCTGGTCTAAAATAGTCAGGTCTGCCTTTAGTCTTCAAGTCTGCCTTTCCAAGCAAATTGCCCAAATTTACTTTTGCATACAGAAGTTATTAGAAGTACATAAAAGAAACCATGATCAAGAATTAAGAGTCAAAAATAAAATCCGCCTTCAGTCTCTCTTTCTCCTGAGGTTCTCAGAGATTACTTTTGTTTAGCACCTATTGTGACCACACTTCTGAATGGCACAAAAAGAAGCAGACTCTTTCTCTTGTTTGCTATGTCTCTTCACATGGTCATGGTTACATACAACATTATCAGGTTTCTCCAGGTAGCATCTTTGCTTTTTCATTTCATAATTTTGGTGTTTGGGACCAAATTTCCTGAGTCTAGAGCTGGGCTGTAATTGCCAAGCATCTAAGTTTTTGTTCTTGGCTGCGAAAAACAAAACTTGTCCTGCTACAAGCAACTGTCAAGAAGCTGGCACATATTTTGAATGTTCTATTATTGAATTGAAGACTTTTTACTTACCAGTAGCAGATTCCATAATCAACATTACAAAAAAAATCATCAGAATCATTTTCTTGAGTTACTTCTCACTTCTTCTCCAAAAAAAATGAAACCTTATTGCTCCTGCTTGTTCTGAAAGCCTACAAAAAAAAAGATTCACAGTTCACCACAAGTCCAGTGAAACAGATTCCTTTGAACATGTGAGCAGTGTAACTATTGCCTGCTGCTGAAGAGGGTTTTCCAAATGGGAAACTACATATTTTTATCATAACAGCTATTTTCATACATCAGGTAATGTATCTAGATTTTTCTTTGCAATTTCATTTCAAATACAGAAAGCACTGCAGGATTTTCTTGTTCTATTTTCTTATTTAATAGATGCATTTTGCAGCATTACAAGAGCACTCAAATCCTGAGCCAGCAGATACCTACCACAGGACAGTGTTTTTTCTTCTCTACAAAGAGAAGAAACTTTGCAAGACTGGACCTTGTAGGAACAGCTAGTGGAAACTTCCCTTGCCTTCAATGAGAACAGCACAATACTGTAGATTGGATATGTTGATGGCTAACTTTGAGCCTGTTGGAAAGCAATGAGACATGTCATTTCTTTCACAATTTGGTCTGTGGAGGCAATAAGCTCCAGCTGAGAGTTCTAACATTTCCACTGAGGAGGAGGGCAAGAATATTCAGCCTATATTCACTTGCTTCATTTCAAAGGCAAGTGAAAAACACCACTAAGTAAGACTGGCTTGGAGCACATTCTGAGGTTCCTCAAAACAGCAGGTTCACTGACAACCAAAGACAGAGCTGCTCCTGAGACTCAGCCTCAGTTTTCTTACAAAACAGACAAGTGAGATACACAATGAGCTCAGTTCGACCCCTGAATTCAAAACAGATAATCCTGCTCAGTGTGACCCAAACATGGATGGACAAATGACACACACACACACACACAAGATGTATTTCAGAGATCTGAGAGATCTGCCAAAAAAAATATCCGTTAGCAATCCATTTCTTTTTTACTGGGTAAACTTGTTGCAACTTGAGAAAACATAAACTTTAAGAGACTGCCCTAAGATTTAGAGTCAGAAAGTTCCTGTGACCTGAAGAGTCTGGAGGCAGGAGGCTACTGCACTTCCAGCAGTATTCCAGGACACCAAAATGGGTAGCTGCCCCCCCTCTCTTACCTTTCTTCTCAGCTCTTTACAAGGGTGCCATCATCCCTTAAAGCACTGTAAGGAGATGAAGGAAGTGTTTCACATCCCTTTTTTAGAAGGCCTGGTAGGCAGATCCAGATTTAGAAAGCTAAAAGATGAAAGCTAAAGGATATTGAATACTGCAACACAATTTCAGTTCCTTATTACACATGGAGACTCAAACTCCTACACTTCATAAAAAAAGAAAGGCCTCTCTTTAATTTCTTGAATTTTGTTTTCCTTTTCTATTCTATCACATTCAGAAGAAACACAGCTGTTAGAGACTACAAGACTATGATCCACTACATAAGCATAGAATCGTTTAACACCAGATTTTTAATTCTAAATCCACTTCTTTTTTGATATATCACATCACCACACAGTGGAAGGTTGGTTGAATGCACACAATATAATGGAAGTGACTTAGTAATGACCAGGTTTGAGATTCATGACTACTAAAAATCAAGACACAAGACCTTAATACTCTCCTATTGCTGTTGAACCTGATCAATTTGTATGAAATTGTTCTACTGTAGGCTAAAATATTTAAGCCATGCAGTTTGAGTACTCTTCAATGAAAAGTTAGGAGGCGGAAAAAAGATGAAAAAAAGAAAAGTGCTTTTAGTGAAAGTCAGCTAATCCAGACAGAATCTTTGAGAAACAGAATAACATTTCTGATTTTCAGAAAAAATGAAGACTTATTTTAAAGTAAAAGTGAAGATTCTCTACCTAATAAAAGAGTACAGAAATACTAATGGGGAAAATGCTAAGGCAATAGAGGGAAATGACAGTTTTAATAAAAATTGATTAAATTACAAGTTGTCTATAAGGCTCAAAATGACAACAGCTTTAAGCATTTTTTTAAGTTTTATACATGTTTAAAACCACTGATGGAGTTTTAATAATGAAATATGGTTCTTAAAATGCCTGTGTCACTGTGAAACCAACGAAAACTTTAAACAAACCAAAAGTTTAAATTTTATAAAGTGCATTACCAATGTCTTATGAATTAAAAAATTGTGCACCATTAAAATTATTCCCCACTTTTCTAGAATCACTCGATGATTCTTGAATGAAATGGGGCTGATACAAAGACGTGATTGATCCTCACTTTTGGACAAGTAACTAATTTTGATCAATACTTTTGAAAACTCAATTTGGTCCTGAAGGGTTGTGACTTCCTTTAAAAAAAAAACACAACAGATTCTTCTGAACATGAGACTATTTTAACAATCATCTTGGGGTCGAGGAAGCAAAGCACTAGTCTTTCCTCTTTAAGAATGGCTTCTTGTGGAATTTAAGTATTTTTTAAATATTACCACACAATGCCATAATCTGTGCAGAATTGATGAAGAAAACAAAAATATTTAACACACAGTTGTCTTAACCATACTAGATTCAAGCACCATTCTGCCAGGATTGCAATTTCTTGTTAAAAATGAAAATCTATCTTAATTTCAAAGAACATAAGGAAAGCTGTTTACTTACTATGCAAGTCTTGCCAGGTGGCAAGTGGATGGAGAGGGAGTCTTCCAAACTCCAGAAAGCTGCAACGTGAACTTGCAACTCTTCTGAATCTCATTCATCACTGAAATAGAGCTGTCTCTCGCAGCAAGTGGGTCAATACATAGATATTTCAGTTTGAAAAACCTTCTGAAAAAGGAAAAGAGAACTGATTGCAGGAAGGAAAATGGAAAAGGGAGATATGAGAAATTCATTTCTGCTAGCATTAATGGAAAGCTAATAGCAAGTCCTTAATATTAATATTTTTTCTAAATGAGGCATTTGAGAGCTGATACACAAATGTTTTAGGCATAATCTTTTGCTCCTACCACTTACAACAGCGCTGAAGGAGCCCATCCTCCTCCAAAGCCAGCCAGGTGTGAGGGAAAGGGCTGCGAACAGCGCAGAGACGGCGACAGGGGCTGTATGCTGAAATAAGCCCTTTTCAGGCTAAACTGTTTACGACAGCTAGGTAATAAGGAAAAAGTACAGCATGGGCCCTGGACAGAGGTGTCTGGGACAAGTCACTCCGGGGAGCGCCACGGACGGGGAAGCGCGGCGGGGTGGGAAAGAGAGAGAGGGATGGGGACGGGCAGGGCTGGGGACGGGCAGAGATGAGGACGGGCAGAGATGAGGACGGGCAGGGCTGGGGACGGGCAGAGATGAGGACGGGCAGGGTGAGGACGGGCAGAGATGAGGACGGGCAGAGATGAGGACGGGCAGGGCTGGGGACGGGCAGAGATGAGGACGGACAGGGTGAGGACGGGCAGAGATGGGGACGGGCAGAGACGAGGACGGGCAGGGCTGGGGACGGGCAGGGTGCCCCGGAGAGGTCCCGGCCAGCAAGGGCGGCCCCCCGCACCCCCGCAGGGATGCCGTGAGCGGGACAGGCGCTGGGCTCCAGGGAGGGGAGAAGGAGATGTCCGCGCCCAGCCTCGGCCTCCCCGCCCCGCTGTCCCCGCCGCCTGCCCTACCCGACTGCAGCGCTGCCCGGCGCGGAGCGGAGCGGAGCCGCCGCGGTGCTCCCGGCTTGGCTGCGCTGCCAGCCGGCCCCCAGAGAGCCAGAGGTGCGCCCCGAGAGTGATGATCGACTTTTTTAGGAGGCGGAGGGGGATGGGGTGTGTGTGTCTCTTCCCTCTCACAACCTTTCAGGGGAAGAAAAGGCGTAAGGAGGTGATGTCTTCTGTCGTCTTTAGGCGAAACGCCTCTTCCTCCGCTTTTCCGCTGAACGCACACTGTAGTACTCTTCCAAGGAGTGTGCTGGAGGTAGGACGGAGTGCTAGGAACGGGTGTATTGGGCTGAGTATACCGAGTTTTGTCTCTGCTACAGCTTCCTCCCCACCTCGCTGCCTGGTTTGAGAATGAGGACGTGCAAAGAGCTAACAGTGAAAAGCTGATATTCTGCAAAGACCTCAAAAGACACACACACACACAAAAAAAAAAAAAATCTCGCCAAAAGAATTACAAGCTATGGTGTGCAGGAAACGAGATAAGGCACAATACAAGATTCTACACTTTTTATGAGAAATGTCCCCATTTCAGTGGTTTTTTTTCTGTGCTACCATCCCCTTCAAGGGGAGAATAATGTAAACTTTCAGGACATGAAACATTTTGTAGCTCCATTGCTGCAAAGTGAGTGTATGCATTCACTTCTAAATAAGCCATCATGCCATTAGTTGAGTTTGCTTGTTAGCCAAATGTTGGTATATTGTAACTGTGGTTCCACCAGGGGTATCTGACAGGCATATTTCTTGTTTGAGTTCTGTCCCTGAGTAAATGAATGCCTGCCGTTGTTAATTCCATGAATGCTTTATCTGCTAAGTACTGTGCAATGATTCACTATACTTTTAAAAAAGTTAGCTTGATAACAGCAGGAAAAAAATCATTCCCTTAGGAATTCTTTTATTTGCATATCACCCTTTTCATCTTCAGAAATTTGCTTGGTGACAGCTACATCTTGGGTTTTTAACCCAGGACAGCTGCTAATGCAAAAGTTCCCAATTTCAACAGGAGGGGACAGTCTGTAGGTAAAACAAGCAGGTTATATTTAAAAGGTGGGAGGGATTACACAGACCTGGCTTTCTTGCATATTTTCGTTGCAGAGGTGAAGTGGAGAAACTCTGGAGTGTTTTACTGTCTCACCTCATTTGTTTTCCTCATCACAGAATGAAGCAATATGTCTATAACAATTAGAACTTTGCAGAATGTAAATCAGCACGATTCCAGGAAAGTAAGCTAAGGATCTAACTAACTACAACTGCTTTTAAAATGTGTAGAAGATACTTTGCAGTGCTTTTGGTTTTATGACTTAGTACCTGATTTTAAAACCTAAAAGAAAGCAGATATCATAAAGATGATAATTCTTTTATATGACAGTCTGGAAACTATTTAGCAGCCAGCAAATAAAATGGTAAAATGTCATTAGCTTTTTACTTTCACAGACTGTCTTCATAGTGGCAGTTTGGAAACTTCTTTTTTTGACTCAGTCTTTTACAGCAATATTTTCCATGAGCTTTTCTCACATTTGCTTTCATATTCTTTTGAAATACTCTCAAGTTTTTGAACTTTAATCTCCATTGCAGAAAGTGCTGTGTTCAACTGGTCCTTTCAACTAATGCCATAGCTAGCTCTGTGATACATGAACATATGTGAAAGGAGAATAAACTTCACACTTTTTAGTTCTCAGACTAATATTATTTTAATGGAGAAGCCATAGTCTGGCTTTTAGTAACTTGACTAAAAATAGCTACATCTTAGATTTTAATTTTGAAAATATCATGATGAACATGAAAGTTTGCACTGATTGGAAAACAGATTTTTTGAATGAAGCTCTGACAACCTCATCAGTTGAGAATCAGTTAGAGAGGACCAGTTATTTTACACAGTTTTTCACGCCTTCCTTTCCATCCAACATAAACTATACAGAGGTGCTAACTGAAAAACTGAAACACTTTCCATCATAAATTGCAACACATCCAACTCCTGTAACCACGGCTTAAGCCTGTTTGCTGTTAGGGGGCAATAGTCCTTCTTAAACTACATCTATTATCTCTATATACAAGTTATATTATTTCTTTGCACACGTTAAGTCATGTTCAGCAGTTTTTCAGCATCATCTTCCCCTCATGTCAAAAAAACCAGGTTACAAACTGACGTGTCTGTTAGAGCCTCATATGTTTCTCAGAAATTTTAAGATACAGAAGTTAGACACTTTCAAACTTTCCTCCGCATCAAAGTATCACAGGATAATTCAGGTTTGAAGGGACCTCTGGGAGTCCTCAGGTCCAGCCCCTCTTCAGGTTGCACAGAAATGAGACCTGAACACTTACAAGGATGAGGATTCCACAGCTTCTCTGGGCACATGTTCCAGCTTTGGAACATGCATTTGGTCAATTTTTTTTTGTAATATGTAATATTAATTTCCTATGTTCTAATTAGTCCCAATTACTTTTTTGTCCCATCTCTGGGCTCATTTGAGAAGAGTCTGGTTCCATCCATTCTCTCTGTCTTTTCATTAGACTATTGTAGGTAGAAACAGGGCCTGTTGTCCTCTCCCTGTATGATCCCTGCTCTTGCTGGTCTTGCCCTGGACTTCAATATATCAGTACCTCACCTGTGCTGAGGAGCCCAAAACTTGACATAGTGCCCCAGAGATGACCTCACAAATGCTGCATTCAGGGGAATAATCTCTTTCCACAGCTACATTCTGATTAGTAAGGTGCAGAGTGCCCTTGGCCACCTTAGTCACAAGGACACACTGCTGAATTGTGTTCACTTTAGTGCCAACCAGGACATCCAGTCTATTTCTGCAAAGCTATTTTGCATTAGGCTGACCTCCAGGCTGCATTGCTGAATGGGTTTATTCCATCTCAGATACAGCACTTTGCACATGCCTTGGATTGAATTTTGTGGGTTTCTCATCAGTCCATTTCTTCAGCCTGTTGCTGTCCAAAACAGCAGCCCTGTGCTCCAGTGGGTCAACTATTCCTCCCCAGTTTGATTTTCTGTCTGAAAATTCATTGGTTGTGCAGTCTGTCCCATTGTCAGGGTCATCAATAAGGATGCTAAACTTTCCAATATCATTCCCTGAGGGATGCCTCTAGTGATTAGCTGTGAGCTGAGGTTTGCGTGCTGGTCACAACCTGTTAGTCCCACAGGTTCCACTGTTTTTGTGATCACTTTTGTGGATTTGACTGTCTAGCAGATATTGTGTCAAGGACCTTGCTCAATACAAGATATGCAGCACCCAGTGTCTTCCCACTGCCTAAAACACAGCTAGATACACATGATTCGTGTCTAAAACAACAGCTGTAGCTTTTCAACCCTTTAAAGAGTAAGGAACATGCAGGAATAAACATCCAATTTAATGTGCTATCAATTTTACACATCATCTTCCAAACAGGCTTTGTCCAATGCTCTAAGATATTAATGTTGCATAACAAATTATAGCTTGCTACGAAAACTCCCAAAAACTTCTAAAACCTTCCTCTAAGTGGTAAGTCTCTTGGGCTTCACAACCATGGGAGCTGTAGGAACATCAAATCTCAACCCTAGAGGCTTTCTAGCTGGTCAGAATCTCCGAGTGCCTGCTCATCCACGAGAGGGCGGGATGACCCTGCTCTATTAAGAAGTGAAATCTGCTCTCCAGAGTCCCTTGAGGTGCCAAAACCACAAAAGCAGAGGGTAGAAACTAAAGAACGTTAAAACTCTTTGTGAACAATATCATTCAGCAACAAAATTGCCTTTGTGCTGTTTAGTTTAAGCTTAAAGCATCCAAACCTAATCTTCTATAAGCTTTCTACGTTTATTCCTATGTTATTATTTCAATGTTTATTTATTTCTATGTTCAAAGAATACTTTTTTTTAGTGGGGGGGGTGGGGAGCAAGGCAGACTGTCATTCTGTTATTCCATAAAGGCAGACTTCTTAGTGTACGAAACCCCAATTTTAATTAAAAAAAAAATATTTTTGAAAATCTAGGTTGTTTGTAAGTTGCGTGTCTTAGAATGATTGAGGATGGAAGACATCTCTGATAGTTATCTAGTCAACCCCTCTGCTCAAGACTGGCCAGAATCGAGCCCTGGAGGTTTTTTAGTATCTTCAAGGCTGGAGACTGACAACTTTTCCAGGCAACCTGGGAAGTGCCCCTTTCTGATGCTCAGAGGGAACCTCCTGTTTTTAGGTTTTCACCCATGGCCTCTGGTCCTGTCACTGGGTATCACTGAGATGAGCCTGACTTCCTCTTCTTTGTACCCTCCCTCCACCAGGAACTCCACCAGGCTAAAGAGTCCCAGCTCTCTCTGCTTCTCTCCACAGGAAAGATGCTCCACTCCTTTCACCAGCCTCATGGCACTTTGCTGCACTCACTCCAGAGTGTCCATGTCTCTCTCCTACTGAGGAGCCCAGAGCTGCAGGCAGGACTCCTGATGTGGCCTCAGTGGTGCTGATATTTTAATGATGCTGTAAAAGTATTCCACAGTTCTTTTTGTGCTTTCTGTCTAACGTTACAAATATGATAACATCTGCAGAAAATATCCATTTTAATGCATATCTCATATTTCTTTACTAAACACTAAGGAATAACAAAAAAACCCTGTGACAACTGCAGTCTTTTTTAGCCATTATTACAGTCACATACTCAACTCACCCCCTGCTACTGTAAATGTTCTTTGCCACTCTCTGAATTTGCTTCTTTTCTTTCTGTCAAGGCCATTTTGTTCACTGCTGGCAAACCACAATAAGAAGCCTTTTCCTCTTTTTTTTTTTTTTTTTTTCCCTGGGCTGACCATGAAGCTTGAAAAAAAATAGCATCACCACAAAAGCCATGTAGTGAGTTTGTTTTTCACCACAACTGCATGCCTGGCCAACAGAAGTCAATGACACATCAGTATATTTCAGAGTAATTTGGTTCATTACTGATCCTGTGCACTTCCTCATTGTACCTTCTCCGCATCTCTTTCCGCCTTCAAAAGTCATCCTAGACTTTTCATTTCCAAGATCCTTGCTTATCATCCTTTCTTGTTCATTACAACCCCAGGACTCAAACTGTATTAAAAACTTACCCTGTGATAATCTTGGAAGTGAATATTCTGTCTTGCTCAAAAGCTTATGTGAAAAATCTTCATTGTTTATAGCAACAAGCTTTCCTGCTTTTACATATGCCTTAGGGTTGGTATGCTCTCTGTGGGAAGAAATGGTAATGTAGGAATAAACCAAGTCTCACGCTGGCATGAATCCATCTTGTGGGGCCTCCACAGAGACAGTGAGGTTTATCCAGTTTATTAGGAACAGGGCCCAATACTGCACACAATCTAATGAGGTAATCACAAAATGAACATTCGATGCTTTATAGTTGTGGTGAAGTGAGCAATGAGTGAATGAACACTTGAAAATACAACTCATTAGTGAAAAGCTGTCTAGTTTGCCATAGCTCTTTTAATTGAATGCTGAAAAATATCTATACATATATTTTATTCACATTTTTTTCTACTCCAAATAGTTATCTGTAAGAGTGAAGATCCATAGTCAATAAAAACTTATAGTAAAAGGAAAGAATTTGCCTCTTTGTAATCCTGGACTTCGTAACAATGAGTGTTTTGCATCTAATTTTCACTTTTTAAGTCTATTCTGTAGCAAGTCTAAAGCTGAAAACTAAGCCTTCTCTGACAGTAAGAATTTCCTCAGTTTGAAAATCAAAAAGATTAAAGTTTGCAGGGACACCTATACTGGAATACATCTTGCTCCTGTTTCCCTGAACTAGGAGATTTGGCTTTGACCTTTGCATTTAAGGTTATTTCCTATCAGAAAGTATAACTACACATTAGGCCAAAGCATGGGAAAAAGGTGGATAATTCTTGCTATAAAAAAGCAGTATATTTTTTCAGTAGCTTAAAGGAATGCTGTCAGTGTATCAAAAGAACATCCCAAATTTTAATATGTTATTTATATTTGGAGACAATAATCACAGTAACAGCACGATTATTGTACCTGAAGGATTTCAAATATCCCCTTTGTATGAGATTCATTTTAATAGATACACAAATTTTTTTAAAGTGCATATAAAATACCTTTATATGTATGAGTGCATTTGTTCCCTTTAACAATGCATGTAATATATATATGTATATATCAGTGCATTCATATCCTGTAACAAGGCATATTATATTTTTATTTATATAGCTATATCAATGCATTTATTTCCCTTAACACTGTATTCACATCAGTCTCAAAAGACCTTTTGGCAAGACATCCATACTAAGGAAAAATAAAATTTCATCTTGTGAGTATCACTATTGCATCAAAAACGAATAAGTGTCAGAAAATAAAAGCTAACAGAAGCATAGCATTATACTTTCTAGTTGCAAAATACACATTATACTTTCTAGTCAAATAATACAGAAGGCACTTATATTTTATCAACTGAAGTAAACCCACAAGGCATTCAGTTATTCACAGTCATAACTTTCTCTTATATATACAACTATATATAGAAAGAGTATAGGTACATTTGGTTTTCTGTGGCATGCAAAATTCTCCCCAAAATCTAGAATTATTTCTTTACAGAACTCTCATACCTATAAAATATCCCCTCAGTTTCCTAGACCTCTTCCATCAGTTTACCCCATTGTTACCCAATTGAAAGACTGAATAAAGTTCAGACTTCCAGACTGTACAGTCATGTACCTTCTGAAAGGAAAAACAGCTGTGGGCTTGTAGTCCATCCTGATAGTGCAGCATGTTTCCCAAGACTGTTCACGTGGTGTTAGCCCCGTGTGAGGGCCTGTGGGTCAGTGGCATATGGTACCTCACCTGTTTCCAGAACTTAGAGTTGGGTGACTGTGGGTGCACCGTGTGCTCCTCTTTCCATTTGATGGTACCTTGCTGCTTAATAATAAACCTAAGAGACTCCTGAAGCTTCCCGTAAGCCCCAATTGTCTCCATTTCCAGAAGGATCACCTTTGTGTCATTTTGAATGAGGGCATTGTATAAAGCAATGTGTTGATCATAAGCATCTTCTCTAGAATTAACCAGCTGGTGTGTTAGCAGGATGATCAACCGTCTGCTCTTCTGCATCCTCTTCTCAATTGCACTGGCTGCATCTAGCAACGTACAAGAAAATTATGAGATGCTGATATTTCTCTTAAAATTCTTTTGAGATTGGAAACTCTATTTTCATTGCTTTGTAACCAGGAATAATTTCTATCTCACTTTGGTCTGATACAGTGTGTTTATTTATTAGATAAAAACTTTTTCCCCTAAACCCCTCAAAAAGACAAAAAAAAAAAACAAAACAAAGGCAGTGGAGCAGAGGAAAAGAAAAGCAAAAAGTCCAAAACACAAAGCTTTCATTTCAGATAGGTTTTTTGGTTGAAACATTAATATATTCACTGCTTTTTAAGTATTGTTAGGAATTTCTAGTCCTGTGACCTAGGGTCAAGTTCAGTAGGTCTGACTGTATCAAAATTGTGTTTGACAACAGTCTCCATGTAAGGAATTGTGTTGTACCAAGTTTAATGCCTTAGAGATGATCTTGCAATACTTACCCATGAAAACTAGTCATTAGGAGACTTTTGGGTGACTTGTGTCTCAGAGGCTTATTTCCAGGTGTGATTAGAGTTAATTACAGTGAATTGTCCTGAGTTATTGTGTGCTAATTTATATGCCAATCTGTGTGTTGTGTTGGCCTTCACCCTGCAGGGGTAAATCCAGACTTTCAGGGCATCCATGGGTCAGCACAACAGAAGGTGTTTGAATTTCCCACTGCCACGTTAAGAAGAGCTGATCAGTGCTACTAGCACTGTGATGCTGGGCCAAAATAAAGGAAGTGGGAGCCCAGCTGAGGAAATTCAGTGCACCAATTATTTAACAAACCAGCTGGTTTGCAGATGCATCAACCAGCTCCACATGTAGCCTCTTTCCCTTTGCTGAGTGCTGCCAAACCACTGCCAGTGGTGTAAGTTTTTGCCATTGACAATTTTGTGAGCTACTGTAGATCCCTGCGCTGGATCTGGGAATGGTCTGGCTCAACAACTTCTGCAGATTTTCTTTACCTTCCTTTTTCCCAAGGCCAGGCAGCCCTCTCACAACTTTCCAGAAGAGAAGGACATCAAAGATCTCAGTCTCAGCTCAGAGCAGATGAATGACACCTGGCCCAATGCAGATGATTTCAGAAATGTGAAACAAAAAATGCACAAGCTTAGGCTTCATGCCTGCTCACTGACAGAGAGTGAAGATCCAGTCTACACAAGAACCAGAGCACAAGATAAATCAGCTCAGCAGGAGAGCAGATAGCTCCTAGGTGGCAGCAATCACATGCAATAGTGTGGAGGTGTCTACATGGAAATTAGCACAGATTAATTAACATGATTTTGTCCTGAAAGACAAGAAAGCAAGAATAAAGCATCCCAATTCTCTCCTGAATTAATGCTGGGAATTGTGTGAAAGGAAAATAGAACATGTCAGTGAAAAGAAGCTGAACTTCTTGTGACTCTAACAACCTCATTAAAGGTTGAAAACTCCTGAGTGATAACAGGAAAGGTGTTTCCTCAGCTGGGTTTGTGGGTTTCCCCTCTTCCTTGTCTTGTAGTCAGCCAAGCTGGTTCATGCACAGTTTGGTTGTGGCTTTGCCCAGAGAACTCTGCTGCGCAGAGTCAGACTTTCCAAAGAGCAAGTGTATATTTAAAAGAGTCACACTCAGGGTCAGGTTTCCTGTGTGTTCCAAGATGATAAGTCTGCGCCCCTTCCTTGTAGCTTGCTTTTCCTACCACACTGGAAAGCACAGAGTGCCCTTGTGACACCTGGCCTGAAAGAGCAGATAGATGGCTGCTGAGGAGATGAGCTTCAAGGTCAGGAGAGTGACCTCCTATACACCTAAAAGGGACTAGAATCACAATTTGCTCAAGCTTGGCAGGTAATTCAGTGCATTATCAGATCTGAAACTTACCTTCTCCAGGATATAGATCTCTCCCATAAATACACAATTTATATCCACATTTATTTTCTAGAATATCTGGCATGATTTGGTAAACAAAATATTCCACAAAATCAGCTTCACTGGTGTGGTTTTTGGGGTAGATAACATACGCATCATATATCTTCCCATCTATAAGGCAAAACAAGAGGAAGGAGTATTGTGTTAACATGAATTAGAGCTGTCTATTGCAAAAAGTAGGAGAGAAATAAAAACATCAGTCACTGAAATATATCTAAGAAGCAGTTCCGGCCAATCTGAATAATGTATATCATCTGGTGCGTGTTTGGAAACTAAAGACTGTGCATATTTGGTGTTCTCCATGCTCAGTTGTTTTGTCCTGTGTGTTTCCAGCTTTGGAGAACCTGGCCTTTGTATTGTGAAGGCTGTATTCCAAAGTATATGCAGTAAGACTTCAACTGATTGATGCATTTTAGCATTATATAGTGATGAAGCTCAGCATTTGTTATTTCAGTGATACAATTCACTATTAACAGGCTTTGTCTCTCAGCACAAGATATTCCATTTAAATTCTTCCATCTTGAAGATTTTATTCATCATTCCCACAACATATCGTACTCCTGAGTGAAAATCTCATTTCTTAGGAAACAGTCTTACAATCAGAACCAAATACAAAGTCAAGTATTTATTTCATTCATTGCTTCATTTCTCCAAATTAAGTTTTCCATTACAGCATTTTTATTCTAATCCCAAATGTTTCATTCTTTCTGCTGGAAATGGCCATATCCTTTCTTTTGTTGCTGAGGTTCTTTCTCAAACCATTCTAACAAAAGATCCTATAAGGTTGCAGCTGAGTTATCAGGGTTATCTATTCTGGAGAAGAGAAGGCTCAGGTTTGACCCTATTGCTCTCCATAATGACCCAAAAGGAGATTGTAGCCAGGTGGGGGTTAGCCTCTTCTCCCAGGCAACCAGTGATGGAACAAGAGAACACAGTGCTAAAAAGGACCAGGGGAGGTTTAGGTTGGACATTAGGAAGAATTTCTTCATAGAAAGGATGATTAGGCATTGGAATGGGCTGCCCAGGGTGGTGTTGGAGTCACCGTCCCTGGAGGTGTTTAAGGAAAGGCTAGAAATGGCACTGAACCCCACGGTCTAGCTGACATGGTGGTGTTTGCTCATAGACTGGACTCGATGATTGCAGAGGTCCTCACAGATTCTGTGAATCTGTGATTTTGTGATTCTGTAATAATAATAATGAAACGTCCATTTCTAGAGTCTGATTAATTTCATCATAAAGTATACTTACATGTAAACTGTCCTAAAAAGCATACTTCTTTCCTCTTTAGTGAGAAGACAAGTAACTAGATCAGGTATCTACCATGCAGACATCTGTGGTAAGAGTCAGCTTCAGATTTAAATATTATCCATTTAGCTGGATTTGGTCTCTTAAAAACCCATACCTCCATCATGTCATTAGGCAGTGCCTGCCCTTCAGCTGCCCCCTGCAGAGGGGTTCAGTCTCACTTAAGCCCTAAGGCAGCCCCAGCAGCACCAACTGCTTATGGTTAGACAGCTGGACCCAGCCACAGATCTGCAGGTTTCATGTCTAAGATGGAAACTTGCATGTGTACACTTTCATTTCATACAACTAAATGCAGATGTCTGAATCTTGAGCTGAAAGCAACCAATAAAGTTAGATGGGACATATTCCTCCAGAAATTTCTTCCACACTATTGGTATCTTTCTTTTTGGCCTACAAAAACTGTCTTGCTCTAACATATGCTTTTAACATGTTAGCTATTAGGTTTGTCCCTTTGCATTAGAGAGTCTATAAGAAGTACAGTTAATAGCACTGTAAATCAGATTTTCAGCATCATTCAGTATTTTATGGCAAATACTTTCATTTAAAAACTACAAAACCAGGACTTAATATCTCTTTTATGTAATTCAGTGCTACAAAACCCAAGTCATACTTGCAGAGCTATGTATGACTTCTCCTTATTAAAAGTATAAGAACGAGAAGAATCAGGTTCCGGTTTCATGGGTTAGCAACTATCAAATAAATTACTTTCTCTATGATTTGTCATTTTTTAAATGACAAATTTTTTAAAACTTCCTTTAAACTTTTTAAAATTCTTTAAAATTTACTCTTAAAAATTTAAAATTGTTTAAATTTTTTAGAACTGTTTTTAAACTTTCTTTCTCAAATCTTACTTACCATCCTTGACTGAGTAGGGCTGGAATATCTCCCGATACAACAGGACAATATCAACTCGGAGAGACTGGTAAAGGATAACTGAGAGTGTTATTACACCTAGTAGAACTAGAGATCCTGTGATGAGGAGGACATGAGGAAGAACCTCTGCAAAGTAGAGGAAGGAATGTATTGTTAGCCACAGAGAAGTTAACCCATGTGCTGAAGCTTTAGCCTCATCTCCTTACTTCTGTTACAGCTTTCAGGAACTCAAAACAGAGAAGACAAAGCTTTATCCTTCCCCAGCTGGCATGTCCAACACAAAGACCCCTGAACTAGAAGCATACTATGCAGTATAGAATTAATATTCACTTTGTTGAATTCAGACCTACTTATGGTAAAAACCACAGCTGACAACGATGCTTAAGTACTTTGTAACTTCTAAAAACTGGTAATAACACAACCATTTTGTGAGACATCTAAGCCTACGCATGAAAATCCACAAAAGGACAAATGGAGGCTTCTGGCATGATTGCACAAATAGGATACATGAGAGCATGTGCAAATAATGAAATCTGCAAGATAAGAACTAAGATAGCACTAGACAAGCAGGAAAACAGAACATGTCCTGGTCACAAAAATAAAATAAACTATGCTGAAGTCAGATGACGTTCTCTCCTGCCTTTTCCTTTCAAGAGGGTCAAGGAGCATGTAATAGCAACGACGAGTAAGAAAAATTGGGACAGAAAGGAGCCACCCACTTGTTCCAATTTCCCTCATGGAAGATCTCTAGAATCTGCCCATGTTTACCTCAGAGATGAAGACTTATCAAGGATAGATTAAGTCTAGATATATGGAAAACATTTTTTACATTGAGGGTGGTAAAATACTGGAACAGATTGCCAGAAAAACTTCCTCATCCCTGGAAGTGTTCCAGAATAGCTTGGATAGTGTGCTGAGAGATTTCATCTAGTGGAGGGTGTGCCTGAGAAATTCTGCTGGAAAGGTATATAAATGAAGAGTTTGCAAATACATTTTCCCTTTCCTCTGGTAGGATGTGAGGTAAATTTAACAAAATTTTCACACTCTTTAGGTGTCTTTCTTTGGCATTTAAAGGGGAAAAGAAATGTTAGGCTTGTGATGAAGTTTTCCTCACCAGAACTAGATCAGGAGGAAACACCTTCCAATAAGATTGGGCAAGAAAACAGCCAGTTCCTTCTAAAGTGAAGTTTGGCCATATTTTTAACAGTGTCACATGATGCCTATGAAGGAACTTGTTGACCCCTTCAAATTTTAGTATTTGATCCATTTTCCTGGTCAGTATACACGCAAAGTAAGAAAAGCCTTTTCACTACCCAGAGAGGCTGACCCAAGCATCAGTGTGATGTTGTTTCTTACTGATACATTTGCTGACAGTGTGCTCATCACAACATTACAATTACTGGTGTATTGCATTAGGTCTCTATAAACATCTAGAGAAGAAACAGGTTCCAACACCAACTTTTGCAATTATGAACCTAAAAAACTCTGTTTATATTTGGGTTTGCACTGATTAGACCAAGGCTGGAAGAGAAGCCCATGCAGTTTGTAATGTGTCAGACAAGAGCCCCACAGTGATGTCTTCCTGGAAAAGTGGGTTCAATTCCCAGTAATGCTGGCTAAGCCTCTCGTTTCTCTGGAATAAACTAATGAATGTTCACTAATCTAATTCACTAGCAAACATTCAGCACAGTGAGGGCAACCAACACAAGGCTGAATAGATCCTGTTGTTCCATTTGACTTTACTGCATCATTGAGCAGCTGAGTTCATGAGTAAATCACGTTCTATTTATATTCACAGCAATAGGAATACAGAACTATCAGCTCACAAGGACTAAATCAGAAAGGCCAGAGAAAACACGTCAGAAGGCAACTTTTGAAGGAGTTCCAGACAAACTCCAGAAGAGCAGAAGTTTTTTCTGTCTTCTGTGGCGTCTAAGGTGGATGCACTTCCAGATAGTAAAGGCAGAGATCTGGGTCTAGATTTCCTGTCCACATCAGTCTACAAAATATGAGCCAAATGTTAACTTCAGCATTAAACATCTTTGAGGAAGAACAGAGCTAATGCTTTGGGCTGAACTTTATCTCTGCTTTGAATGACTGTGTTAAAAAAAAAAAAAACATTAACAGGATAGTATCTAGCAGACACAAGTTGTGCTGTGAGAAACACTAAGAAACAATCATACATTTGGAATTTTTTTTCCCTATTAAATACAAACACACAAAAAAACAACAAAAAAAGAAATGTGCACATCTTTATTACACATTTACAAGATGAGAGGCACAAGCAAATCCTATAGCATTTTTATTATTCTGAGAAACAAGTGGCATTACTTTAACATAAATATTGCTGAGCTGTGTGAGGACTGAGTGAAGAAAACTAAAGCAAAGCACAGCCACTTCTGGACGTAGCATTGCTGACACCAACAGTGCTGAGGAGCAGAGGCAGACACCTTGTCAACAGCAGCAACAAGGACAAGGGCACAGATATCCATGCAAAAAAGGCAGCAGAGAAAGCAGGGTCACAGTCAAGAACTTTCACGAACATTTACTGTAGACCTATGAATAAAAAACAAAATAAGATTTGTCTATAATAGAAATTAGATTCAATGACTCATGGGGTGAATACAGGATGTGCTATATGCTCTCTTTCATCTAGTCTGTAATATGGGTCCAACAAGGGACTTGTATTCATAAATCAGTGAACAGAAATTGTTACTCAGTTTCCTTCCCTCTCATTGCAAGTACAATCCTACACTCAGGTACTTCAGTGCAGGTCTGGTGTGCTACCAGCTTCCTGAGAGATGCTGCACTCAAACTTACCTACCCAACCAAATGCCATCTTCCTGCTGCATGTTATTCTGCTGTCACAGTTCACCTACATTCCTTCTAGTCTAAGCCACAGCAAGGAAATTTGCCTAGGCTTTGAAGCCATGATCCTGTAGAAAGTCATGAGCAGTCGAGAATAGAGCAGGACATGGGTCTGTGCACACCCTGTGATCACAGCACACTTGATTTTATTCTTCCCACCACTCCCTTATAGAAAACCAATGCCTGTCAAAGGTCTTGACATTTACTTTCAAAGTCCTCAAGAAAAGAGAGTTTTAGATTACACATTAGGAAGAAATTCTTTCCTGTGAGGGTGGTGAAGCACTGGAACAGGTTGCCCAGAGAAGCTGTGGATGCCCCATCCCTGGAAGTGTTCAAGGTCGGGTTGGATGGAGCTCTGAGCAACCTGGTCTAGTGAAAGGTGTCCCTGCTCTTGGCAGAGGGTTTGGAACTAAATGATCTTTGAGTTTCCTTCCAATCCAAACCATTCTATGATTCCATGATTCTTGGTGGTTCAGCATATCTGAAGGGATGAAAAAGGAAACGATTGCTCACAGCTGCTTCTTGAGCCTTCACAGACAAAACAGCATTTTCTGCCATAGGAACCTGATTCAGAGGTGTTGGCAACAGTGCTTGGGGATCTGGCTACCCCTATTTAAAAAAAAAAAAGTCCCAGATGAGCTAAGGATTATCCTTGTCTCCATCATTTACTGCCCTGGATTTTCCCTCTCCTTCAGGTACCACTAGAACCAGGAATTTAAAAACAAAACTAAGGAATAGTTTTTGAAGTGCTACTCATACCTCTGTGTGGCACAGAGGGAACACAGTGGCACTCAGAGAAGATAAGGAGTGATTTTGAAGAGGTGATTCACACAACATTCAGTCCAAAGAGGGCACTACAGTGGACGCAGTATAGTAAGGAAGGCAAACAAACTGGCAAACCAGCAGCTGAAACCCTTGTATCTAAAGTTAGCCTATTTTCTGCCACATTTTTACACTAGGAACAATAGTTTGATTTGCCACAGTGGAGAAATATCCAAGAAACAGGATATTCTTATCACAGAGCTGATACAGTCACACTCTGCACATTTCATCTCTTGCTGATACTGTGTGAATAATGTCCCATTCTCTCTCCAACCCCAAGGACTCAGCCATGAGAATTTTGCAACTGGCTTGAACATGTAGGGAAGAAGCAGGCTGGTTTTGCTTCTCATTAACTGAAACTTTTTTACTATCTGAAACAAATAATAAAATAAACTAACCAACATATTTCAAACTAAGTGCAAATTGTAAAGAATCAAAATGAAATAATCCTACCCTTAGATTGCACTTTGAGTTTTAACGTCACCGTGACTCTTCTGTTGTACATTGTGTTCAATGCTATGCATGTGAAATTTGACTGCAGATCCTCCTTTTTTACTTCACTAATATTCAAGGTGGCCTCTTCATAGTATACTTGCTCATGTCCATCAAAACTAATAGAAAGGGGAAGAGAAAGAGTTGATACCATTGGTTTCAATGGCTAGGCACAGTTTGCATACAAAAAAGATTATTCTGTGTTATATGCACTTACAAATGAGTTTCTTCATGAAATCTTGAAAAAACAAGGCTTTTCACTGGGATGTTATCCACATCCCATCTGACAGCAGCCAGTGGCTGTTTCTTAATCCCCAGGAGAGCCCGACATTTCAGAGACAAAGCAGCACCTAATCAAGATACAGAGATGTAAACATTTCTTGATGAAAAACATAATTTTATTTTCCTCATAATATCTTTTTATACAAATCTTCATACAACTTGCAAGCTTTGTCTTAACAATTTTGACATTTTTCTGAACTACTGCTGACAAAATGATACATAGAAGAGACAAAAAGAAATATTAACAGGAATTTTTAAACAAATTATCTAATAACGTACCAAGGATTACAAAAGGAATTATTTATATTTGTTATGATGAAGACAATGTACCCTTTACTTGTGATGCTTGACACATATAATCAGGTAGCGAGGAACATAGAAAGGATATGGTGATTGACACACAAATGTACACAGAAATAATCTAATTATATTCCAGTATATATTATTTTGCATAAGACTTGTGTGCAGCCTTATCTTGGATTTTATTCAAGCTGGACAAAAGTAAAGCAAATCAGTCCAAGCAAAACGAAAACAGGAAATTACTTATTAAATATTTCCCATTAGGAAATGTTTATTCCAAAGTAAGAGTCACCATTGGACCAAGAGAAAGCATAATTTAAACATGTTAAATTGTTTCTACGTGTCTGCATCTAAGCAGGTCTTAGATAAGATTATTAAATCTTATGGTTAGATCATGAATTGGTGTTAGGGAGCATGAAGAAATACCTTCATTCTTGCAAACAGGAAACAACAGAACCAGTACAACAATTGGGTTTCCAATGTAAAGCGAATTTGCTCCACATAAGCACTGCCAGAGCAATAGGCAGAGCCCACAGAGTGCCAGGCACTGACCATCTTACTAGAGAAAGCCTCTCCTCCAGCAGAGACCATCTAATTTCTGAGCAACAAAACAACCAGGAGAAAGATGAAAAAAAGAATGGGAATGTGAGTCAACTGACAAGTCTCTGAGCCCCAGCACGTGGCACAGAGAGGGCTGTGGACCCCTGCAGTATCTGCTACCAGAGCAGTCTTGCTGTAGGGCAGAAACAGAGGAGTGGTAGTTACAATGCCGTCTCCCACTGGCCCAGCCTCACCCCACTTGCCCTGGGAGACAGGCATCCTGGATTACCTGTTTAGATTTCAGATGGGTTTAGTCTCTTGCTGGAGAGCTCCACCTTTCTCCACTGAGTACAGACAAAGCCCAGACAGCTCTCACTCCTAGCAGAAGCACCTTGTCCTGATGGTGCGAGTTACTCCGAATGAATGTGAATCCCTGAGAGTATCCATAGCCTTGAAGAGCAGGGAGCCAGGAGCAAGCTCTACATCGTGGGCTGTAGATGTCTAAATTCCACCTCTGTCTAAATTCACTGCTGGGTCCTGTCCTACAGCCCTCCCAGTATCTTCCAAGCAGACTGGTCTGATCACTGCTAGCCAACATGGGTATGAGACAGGCAGTGCTCCTCAGCCTCAGAGCCAGTAACCAGTTCCTTGCTCTCCTTCATCCCTCAACAGAGACACAGGCATTGTCTCCACATGGGGACTGAAAATAGCAAGGAGCATCTCTAGCCACAAAGATAGTCTATCCTTCCCTCTTAGGGCTACCACCAAACATTTTGAGGGATTTAGCCACAGACCTCTTTGAACTGGATGGACACTGTCATCTTTCAGCTGTGATGTAATGATTCACTCTGAATAATCCTAGTCTATCACAGTGAGAGTAGAACAAGTTAAACTTCACTTAATGCCTAAACAACCCATCAGGTATATCTAACTTCACACCCCCAGGCCTGGAGGGAATTAAATCTGGTAAATATCATGGTGTAAAACTGTAACGAAAAGTTCCGTCATTATATCTTCCCATGTTTGCTAGACCATTACAAAATGTTAATTTAAAAACAAATTAACATTTTTACTCACCAAGCTCTGCTTCTACTACATCTTCATTCTTTGGAAATATGATTTGAGGTGGTAGAGGTGAGTATTTCACTTTAGAAATTAAAGAGGAAAAGAAAGCATGCATTAATGAGTTGTGAAAATGCATTTTGTAAGATAAGGTTTGTACAATTAATATTTTATTATCACAAAACAGAATTGCAAACTAACAGTGTTTCACATACCTGTGGGGATCATCTGGTTTTATTCCTACAACCAAATATCCCTGAGGAATATGTAATGTTAATATTTTCAATATTTTATCCACACCTATTTAATTTTTACTTTTGTACACAGAAAGTAAGGAAAAAATATAGGTTTTGAAATACTACTTTAGCTGTGAGTGGGGCAAAAAAGCAAATGCTGCAAATGCATAGGCTTGTGTGGTTTCTCAGCTATTCTGGGGTTTTATTAAGAGACATTTGAGAAATTATTCATATCAATTACATTAAATAGCTAATACATACTTTTATGAAGTATCTGAGCTCCAAACATATTGCTTTCTAACCCTTTCCTCATTAAGCTTTTCCATCTCAAGGCACCTCTGTGAAACCCGTATTTCCCAAAAAAATCTGTAGGAACACATTTCAGTCCCTGCTTCCCATTGACTGAATATAATAGAAGTCAGGAGAGAGCCAGTAAATTCCCAGCTAACTATGCTAAGTTCTTAGCTGCCAGCATTCAGAGGCACAAACTCCTCTGGATCAGCGTGGATCTGCAAGGGAACAGAATGATCATAAATCATAATTCTCTAATATTAACAAAACAGAACAGCCCCACTCATCAGCATACTAATTTTAAGGTCTGATAAAAACTCAAAGAAGTTGTCATTAAGTACTTTGAATTTAGCAAAACGTGAAGCAGACATTCCAGACCCAGCCCAGATTTCACGTGTTATGTTGTGATCTCTTCTTTCTGCAATGATTTCAAAAGAAAGTTAGATGAACTTCAAGATCTGCCTGGATTTAACAAAGGCTTTTGTAAATTTGAATGCCTTTGGGCCAAATAAAACCCAGAAATTTTTGTTGTAACCCAGGAAGAACAGTATTCCAGAACAGTTAGAGAAGTTTAGGTGGAAGTACATTAAAAAAAAAAATTGTTAGGCAGAGATATGTTATGTAAAGAAACAGGTAGAAAAGGAGGAAAAGCACAACATTTCCCAGCTACTGAACTAGGTCTCTGCTCAATGTGTCTTCTGTCCAGCTCAGAATAATCAGAACAAACACTGCTGCTGAGATCTGGGCACAGCAGCAAAAGCTGCATCCAAGACTCCCACACTCCAAGTCTGCATTCTGCCCACAAGCTGTGTGCCTGCCCAGAGCAAAAAGGCCTGATAATCAGCCTGCAAATGGTTGTTTGTTTAAAAAGAAACAAGCAAACAAACTAACTAAACAGCAATGAAACAACCATATGAGCCAAACTCAAGCCCTCCACCACCCCCCAAGAAAAGGTCTTTCTGATTATTTTTTACTGGTCTGATTGCAGAACTGAAGATGCATTTTGAAATTTTGCAAGTTGATGCAATCTGAAACTGCAAATTGCTGCGTGCTTTTTCCTGAACAGCATCCAAATACAAAGCCTCCCTGAGGAGGCTGCATGCTAGAGGCAACCCAGAGTCCACACACCGCAGTCTTATTGGCTAGGTTCAAAATCACAGAGACATAATAATCACTGAGATCCATCCATTTTCTATTTCTGTATATATCTTGTTCATTTTGTCTCATTCAATACAAATTTAAAAGTTTTTTTCAGTCCTACTATCGAATAACTGTTAGATGGTTGAGATGGACCAAGAGGCATTAAGCTGTAGGCCATCAACATGTGACTGATCTAGTGACCACCTGACAATCCTCACTAGCCACAAATTCTGCTGCCCTCAAAAAATAGAAAGCAGAGCGTTGTGGCATTTCACTGAGGAGATCCTTCGTTTCAGAAATGTGTTCCCAGAGAACTCTACCAAGCACAGCACCTAACCAGACTCATCAGAATCTTTTAAACAAAAAACTGAATGAGACCAGGTCTGACTTTACACCATCTTGCTCTATGTGGGTGACCATCCACAAAATTCATCTAATAAAACTGATGTAAATCTTAAATAAGATGATAAAACAAACCAACCAAAACTCTTTTTCTTTTTAATGTACAAAAGAAGTTTCCTTTGCTCTAAGTTGACACTGGCTTTCTATCTTAGTAAGCTACAGAATTACTGTCTTACTTACCCTCACTTATGAAAATTCTTGTTGCTGATACATTAAACACATTTCCTTTATGGGTATAAATAAATTGACAAGTATAATAACCATCATCCTCACTTCTCGGATTCTCAATATAAATATACTTCTCTTTCTTGAAGTATCTGTGTCCCTGAAGAGGTTTGCAGTCCTGGAAAAGAAAAATGTGTTTGGTTGCAAAGAGCTTTTCAGTATACTGCCTACATTGGCACTATCAGTGTCTTATTTACCTTATACCACTGGACAATAGTAGCATTCTTATAGTTATCAATGGTAGGACAAACAATTTTTCCTCTTCCAGTGTCATTTGGGTAACGAATCCGATTTGGGAAACATTCTCCTGGCTTGTATGAATGCACTTGCACACTCATGTTGTATGACTTTGTGCGATTACTTGAACTTCAAAAATGGAAAAAGGTATGTCAGTGATTGCATTTTTACATGGAATATATTAATGTTTATAAAAAATGTGTGTCATTCTATAAACGTGTGGATGATTATTGTATTTCAGTTGCAGCTTGGTTTTAATGATCTGCCATAAAACTAGCAGTTGCAGGGGGAAAACTTAAAGAAAGAAGTCATCAGTTCCACAAATTATAATTAGAATATATTCTCAAAATATATGTTCTTGCCAGTCTTACATCTTCCACTTTCCATGCGGCACTTACAAATGTGTAACACAAGTGTAGTTCCCAGAATCCTCTTTAGAAATTGGCAGAAACCAAAGAAATCGTTCTGTGGAAAATACTCGTGATCCTTCCTCTTCCGCAGGAATTATCTTGTGAGCGTCCATGTGGTACCAGGTGGTTTTCACAGATGAACTCCATTTGGGACATTTTATGACTAAAGCCTCACCTTCCACAGGATCAACTGCAAGTGAACAAAAGATTAAAATCTCAGATAAATTAAACCTTTGTCTGCTGAGACAGAGAACTTGGCATTCCTGGATCAGTAGGCCAGCCATGTCGCTCTGCCCTCCTTGAGCTTTCAGAGATGATGCATAGCAAGCTTATTTTCACTGGATTGTTTTTCAATAAAAATTTTGTTTACCTTGCATTATGTTGCCATTTGTTTCCACAAACAGTAACTAATGTGTGGGGCACAAATAAACAAATAAATAAATCACTAGGTTCTAGCAGACACACAGTAAAAAACAAGAGGACTTAATTGAAAAAATAGTGATTTCTTACAATGAGCTTACTATGAAAATCTTTGCCTAAAATACTGTTTTTATTTAAAAACATGAATTAAAACACAAATAAAAATACTGGCTTTAAGGTAGTCATCTTTCCTTACTTCAGTATAATGAATATTTATTTATGCAATAGATGAGTGGTTTATTTCTGCCTTTTTAATACAAAGAAATTAAATTAATTTTTTTTCCTGGAAGAAAAAAATCACAGAAGAAGGAATTCTGTAGATTAAATCCTTAGTAAAAACAAAATAAAATAAAACCACAGAAAATAGCTTCTCTCTTGAAGTTCATGAAAATTGGGTGGGAAAAAATAAAAGCAATGTAGCCTGAAAGGAAGAATCTAATGAGAAGGTGGGAAGGTGAAAAGATACAGAAATAACTGAGACAAATAAGAAGCTTAGAAAAATAAACCACATGTGGTCACACATAAGAAAATCTGGGAGTAAGACACTAAATTTTTAATTTTATTTTTTAGCTGAATATACTTCTACTTTTGAATACTGAAATTGGTCCAGGGAAACTAGAACCAAGCAATTTTGACAAATACTTAAGTGCTCAGGTACCTGAATAGTTTCCTGGCCATTGAAAACAAAAATCTGAAAGTTAAATTGCTTTCTGAGGAGAAAAAGATGAGAGTATGAGCAAGGATGGTGACAGGACAAAGATTGAGACTGGCAGAGAAACTGCCGTAGATAAGGGAGCATGAAAATGAGAGTAGATAACCAAACAGCTAACCAAAATAGACAGTATCTATCAAAAATGACACTTTGCAGTGGTGGCTTTAGACCTGCAGGTGCACAGATCAGGAGGTGAGATCTCTACATGATAAACACTTCTGCTCTGGTTATTGCTAAAGTGGTCCATCTCCACTGATATTGTCACCTCGCTTATTAATTTCAGGCTCCTAGATTAGCCAGGTATGAGTATGAGTAACCCCAACCCCATAATTTTAACAGTTTTCCCACCCACAAGCCTTGCAAAGACACTGGGACAAATCGGGGGGGGTCAGAAAAGGCAACATTGCCCCATCAAAAGTGGAACATGTTGGAAACACATATTTCTTTGAGGACAAGTAGTGTAGAGAGGGAGGACATTGAAAAAGAAAGGCCTCATCTAAACTCAATAACATGAAAATCATTTGGGCAAATTCCTCAACAGAATTTGGCATCTTAATAAATCTAATTTGCTTGAATCTTAGCATTCCTATTGTAAAACTGACAATACGTAGAAATATGTAGAGATCATATCTTACAGAAGTTTTCAGACAAATGAGCATCTCAGCTTGAGAATAGAAGTACATGAGTGCTGTGCAACACTGGTCAGCATTGCATAGCTGAGTCAGTAGAACTGGCCCATCAGAAATAGTTTACTGTTCTGGACATTGCCCCTGTGCAGGGAAACATTATTGTTACACTGCATTTTTCAATTAACACCCCCAAATTCAGGACATTAAAGAGCATTTCTATGGAAATAGAAATTTCTATTTCCCATTTACACCCCTGATTCAGCAGGGTGCATATGCATACGCACTGCTCAGTACAATTAAATCATTCTCTTGGAGTTTGTGCCCAGCTGGGACTTGGACTACCAGTTACTCAAATTCTTTTAAGAAGACCCTTTTCTTTCTGCTTGCAGAGGTGCCAAGTGGCAGAAGTCGAACCTAGACTTGCTGTCATAGAAATGGACAGTGTTTGGTGCATTTTAATATACATTAAAAGCTAGATTTTTAGTTGTGATTTCTGGCTTGAGGTGAACTCACTAACTTTAGGCTTAAAAATAAAACCACCAATTTGGAAATAGCCTACGCATTTCTACGGAACAAACCTTATCAGAAAGCATTTCTAAAACATGACTTACATGTTTCAGATGTCATGGAAACCGAGAGGAAGGTCGATAGGAGGATCAAATCTATATGCCCCATCATACTTCTAAACTAAGGAGAAAAACATTGATATCTTAGAATATACTCTGCATCAGTAATGCTGTATCGAGGTACATCAGAAAATTGAACAGAAGATGATATAATGCAGTGATAAACTGCAACATGTGAGCTGCTCTGTACAGTGTGTATAAATAGCAGCTGTTCTGCAGCTTTGAGGTGATGTTATTTGTTCTATCATGACTGAAACTACAGTTATGACTTAGTTTAGTGGGAGCTGGGGAATTACTCTGTCATGGTACCCCTCAGACAGACATTTCTTTTAAATTGCTTGCTTTTTTTTAAAGGAAGATAAATGTATATTGGCATTCCCTTCACAGTCAAGTGTAGAGAAATTGTACCCCAACCCAGAAAAGGACAGACCCTGGGTTTGAAAATGTATACCCTGGTTTGGAATTAAGGTTGCATCCAATCAATTGTTTAGGTGCACAATACTTTTTTGTCTTTTTATGAAAGAAGACTTACCTCCAGTGACAGCTTCTCTAGGTAAGTGTTTAGCAATAAGATCAAAAGGTGAGTGCCATAAACAATGCTAAGGTAAAGGGGAACTGAAGAAATGGACAGGAAAGGTAGGCAAGGGAGCATAATATTGTACTTAGCTAACAGCAGCAGGGCAGATTCTATATCTCACTGATGTGTCTAACTGATATGCACCAGCTGTAATTCACACCTCATGGTGTGGTTCAAGAACTCTCCAGCAAACCCCTTTATTTTAAAAAACTGACTATTTTATCATGGGCATTAAGTTGACCTAATCCAGGAATATCTCAGGAGACAGCAGGCATGCAGTCCAGCTACACTACATAGCTGTAAGCATTCTACTTACCATGAAAAAGCCTTGAATGCAGTTCTTCCCTGCAGATCACAGAGCAGTGGGTTCTATTGCTGTGTATGAGTAAGCAGCAGTCACAGGGTCCTACAGACAGTAGACAAGCTGTTTTCAGGAGAAGTCAAGTTAGAAAGGAAATATAATTTATCTTGTAGATAGTGAGCACAAGGGGAGTAGTAAAAAACAGGCAAGAAATGTTAAGCACTGTTGTCACAGTTACTGCAAGGAATTTTTATTTCAGTGCCAAAAACGTCCAGACTAAATAAACACTGACAAGACTTATCAAATCCTATGTTTTTGCCAAGTCTGAAATTCAGAGCAAACTCAGTTTTGAGCTTTCAGAAATATCATCAACTTTGTATTGATATGGAAAGTTTCTTCTTTTAGAAGGTTTAATAATATCCAGAGGGTTATTCTTAAACTCTGAAAAAACAACAAAACTTAGTGTTCGAAGAGAAAAGTGTGAGAATTTCACTGTAGGCGTCGTGCAGGGATATTCACAAATCACAGGAAAGATGAGGTTTAGACCAAAAAAAGCAGCATCTCAGTGTCACAGCAAAGCTGATGCCATGCCTTTTAGAGGGAGTGAGTGACCAGTCAGGAGAAATATCTTGTGTGAGGATCTACTCACTTGCATTATTGCTGGACAAAAGCACCACATACTAGTGTATCTAGTCGAATCTATTGACTTCTTTAATTTTAAGGAAACCTTAGGCCAAGTGGACAGATTTTTAGAGGGTCCTTTTCAACAATAGCATCAAGAGTTTTGCCTTGGAAGGAATGAACAAGGTAGCCCAGAATAGGGCTCATGGGAGACCTGGCACTGGACAGACCCTTAGGAGAAAAAGATAAGTCACAAAATAGCACAATGAAATTCACAGCATCAGCACAGCAAAGCATTCAGCTTTGTTCATCATTTAGAGCATGAGAGTTGTTCCTAGAAGTCATTTCTAACTCTAGCAGGGAGCAAAAATATCCAGAATATTCCTTCTCTACTGGGAGCCTTTTCCCACCAAGTGTTTGGTTTTGTTCCAACAACTTATTTGCCCCCCAACAAGATATGCCAGCAGTTAATATAAACTGCCCTTCTATTTTTTAGAGCTGTCTTGTTTAAGTGAGTGACACCTCAGCAAGATGACAAAAACTAAACTGATTGATTTTTAAAGAAAAATCATTCTATAGACAAAGTTTGGAGTCTCTCTGAAATGAGGGGTTTTTTCTCATTTGATATTTTATCTGTAAGTGTTTATTAGGAATTTAGCCACAAGTGATAACACTGTCAGAGACACTGGCAAGTCCCTTACTGCCAGTGCTATTGCAGCCCTAGAAATGGAAGGCTGGTGATTGCCAGAAAGTTGCAAGATGTGCTTTCACCATTTTTGAGATACAGCTTTGTCCAGGAAGGGAGACAGGCAATTACTTGCTCTCACCAACTTTTCTAACAAGCACCAGAATGATTCAGGAGTAAGAAATCCATAATTTCCTATCTCCATTCTTGACAGTTGATGCAGTTAGCCTTCTGTTTACTGAAAAAAAAATATCTTTGACAGACCTTACACATACTGGGCTACCAGCCTGCATCAAAAGAATGCAAAATATTTGAGCTGAGATGCTCCCCACCAAATTTGATGATTGCTTTATTGAATTTCCCTCCATTTTTAAGTTGCTGTATACCAGCAGCAGTTCAAGTAGGGTTTGGGGATTGTGTGTGTGAATATGTACAATATAGAGGACACTAATAAAAGAGGAATGTTCCCTGAAAATTCAAAGAGTTCATGCAATTAAAAAAGCAATGTGGTTCTGTTTGTATTTTCCAAAGTCAGCAGTAAACACCAAATTACCTCAATATGAACTGAAACAGAGGTTGCAGGTCTAGACAGAAAACAGCAAGAGAAGGACTGGTTCTACAGGGCCTTACAGCTTCTTCCCATAGCTTAGAATGACTGCGTGGTATGAGTGTAAGCCTAAGCTCTGTAAACAAAAACTTCAGTGTGGTGCTGAAAAAACACTAGATCCAAAATTCGGGGTAACTATGTGAGTAGGTCAAAACGTAGTTCCTAATGATGCACTACCAAAGGAAGGTGAGAGAAGGGGGAACCCACGGTGTATTTTGCAGAAGCAGTGGTCTGTGGGGCTTAACTCATCACTTCTCTGAAGGTAACTGTGTTAATAACACATTTCTGATTTTATTTCCAAAAATCTATTTTCCAACAAAATGTTTATAATACTGTGTATATATGTGACAAACATTACCTAGCATACTAACAAAACTTGGAAATAGTATTGCAATTTCTACCCAAAAATCTTAACAGACTTTACGATGTAAACATACCATGAAAGAGCAGTTTTGTGGGATACTTTTTTACTGATATATACATCCATACACCTTTTGGAAGTGATTTCATTCTTCTATCAAACCAGAAAGTCCATTCTGACTGAAAATATCCTATTAAAATTGCAACAGTAAAACTGGACTTATTCCAAAACTAGCATTAACAAGAGTTAACAATTATGCTAGGTACAGGTGTAGGCATAACATTTAGGAATTTCAGTATTAAAGCATGGAATTTCTAGAATTGGTACACACATTACTCTTAAAAATATTTTTAAACAAAAAAATACATAAATATGCTAAACTCTGAAAAATCAGTTGCGGAGTAAAGATTTTCTGTGTCCTTGACTAATTAGTAAAAATCTATGCCAGGAAACTGATGGCAAAATCCATTTCTAAATACACTTCTCTACAAGGTAAATTTTTGTGTTAGTCCCAACGCTATTTGTCTGTCATGGAAGCATACCCACTATTTTGATCTAGTATTATTTCTCGAGATAAAGAAGCACATAAGTGAATCGAAATAAACTTTCTTATCAAATATTTCTATTATTTCTGGTTAAATGACAACATAAAAATTTGACCTACCATTTGGAAAATTCGGAAAGCAGAGAGGTGGCTTGTTCTCTGTGGATGGGTCTTTTACAGAGATTTCTCTGCTTATCTTGTACTAGATATTACTGTGAGCTCTTTTTATCTGGCTTGGGCAGTTCATATCTGTAGCAGCAAGATACACAGCTTCATTCTGAGACACCTCCCACTGAACAGGGCAGAACATGCAAATTACGGTAGCAATTTACTTTAAGTATCTATAAGAGACAGCATCTCACAGTTCCAATCAATCAGATATCTTGTACCACTAGCATAGGTTTTCCTTTATTGCAAATTATTCCCTTTTAGCACAATTATAGTGCAATAAATCTGCTGGCTGGGACGCACAGAGAGAGGACACTCAGATGGCAGAAGGCACTTTGAAACAGATTTGCTTGAAAACAAGTAACAGCTTTGCATGTCTAGTCAAGCAGCAGCTCCCTGAGAACAGCTTGAAAAGTCTCTGGAGAGTCAGGAACACTCTTTAATGAGGGAAACTGCTTCACTGAAGCTGAGCTGATCAAAGAAGGTGCTGAAAAACCAGTTATCTGCACCAACAGCTAAACTAAAGGTCTGTGAGGGAAAGCAGATTTTATGCTATGGTCATTCAAACTTTTGTTTCCCTTCCCTGCCAGGGCTGTGAATTCCATTTGTTCCTTCCAGCGTTCCTGGGACTCGACTGTCAGCATGCAAGAATTCCACATCAATACACAAAGATGTAGAAATTATGTGCCAGTATGCAAAAATCTTACCAAAATCTTACCTGTGTCACACCCATGGTCTCCCCAATTCTTGGTATAGCATTTCCTTTGAAGTGGTCTAGGGGTCGCACTTCCCATATGACCAAAAAAAAAAGAAAAAAGGCAAAAGAGCTAAAAAAAGAAGCCAACCAACCTGCAACAATGAAATCTCAATGTTTTGGTTAAACAATTCAGACTCTTATCTTCAAAAGCTCACAAATTACTCCCTGCTCAAGTTTGTGAGGTTTCATCAGAATCAAGATCCTCCTCATTTCCTGATGTAAGAGACTGGTGAAAATTCTGGAGTAACCATCTGCATTCAGTGGTGGGTTCAATATCCTCTAACCACAACATGTCATTTTCATCTAGGGAAAGCTTAAATATATTCAGATAAAGCTAACTTCAATTTTCTGAGCACATAAAAGGTTATTCTATCACAAAGTGCACTGAAACTTAGATCAGAGGTGCTTATAGTGTTGCTCCATATCTCAGAAAAGCCTTTAATCCTGTAGTCTGTTCCCCATGCCCATCTTGTTCCCAGGTCATGATGCAGGTGAGAAACTGAGCTCCTGCATAAGGAGGACAGCTGCCAGCTGAGCAAAAGCCATTCTGCAGCTTTCGTAAGAAACATTGAAATCAATGCTGAATGCCTCGTAACTTAGCACCTATCTTCTAAAACAAAATCCTACTGATAAGTTTATAGAAAAAAGAGCTTACAGAAATACCTCAAGAGATTTCTTTGAGGGGTTAATTGCTCCCTTGGCAGCCTGTGTGCAGAGCACTACAGCAAGCAAGGGAATCATCTGTTCTCGAAGCAGAGATAAGTAACGGGTTTGAACAGAAGCAGGGGATAGTTAAGCATGACTGCAGAAAAATCTTTTAAAAGGTAACATAGTGAAGCACTGGAAATTTGCTGGGAACCTAGTGGAGCTGCCACTCAGGGTTAAAGAACAATTTAATATTGGCATCAAGCTGAATGTAGCTGGCCCCACAAGTCCTTACTGGCACTGGGAGTCAATGATCTAGAGATTCAACCATCAGTGATTCAATGACTGTTTTGGCACAGCATGAGGGTATGAACTTAACTCAAATGTGTTGGCAAAATTACTCCTGGGCTATGAAAAATATGCAAGCTAAAGCCACACAAGACACAGAAAATGAAAACCCAGACTGAATGAACTTACTGACATCATAAGAGTTAGGAGCTCAAGCATGCAAGAGGAAAAACAAAGAGATTGAAAAATAAAGTCCTGAGATAAAAATCAGAGATAGGGAAACAGAAATTCAGCAACATCACAGTTCACTTTGCTCCAAGAAGCAGTGCTTAGCCTAGCAGTACATTAGCCCTGCTTGTCAGACTGTCAGTGGACACAGCAGGGAAACATTCAGACACAAGTGACCCTACCAGGAAAAGTCTCACAGCCTCCATTTATTGAGGCCAACCCAGGGAACTCTGGTGAAATTGGCAAATGGTGGGATGGCAGGGGATGTCGTTGTTGGGTGTGCCCACACCTGTCAGGTGTAATTTTTTTTGGCTGATGGGGATCCACCCTGCTGAGGTTGCAGTGCTCTTCCTGTTCATCTGTGTCATGGTGCCCTTCTTGTGGGTAGCAAAGGCGTCTCATGCTTTGTGTAAAAGGGAAACTAGGAAGATTTTTCAAGGTTTATAGTATTCTAACAGAGATGGACTTTTTCCAAGGAAAAAGTTTCCCCTGGCCTTTATCATTATCATGCAGCCCTACTACCACCCACATTGTGGGTGATGGAGGGGCTGGTCCCCAAATAGTTCTGATGGTTCCTTTCATTGAGAAGTTTGAGACAGTTACCCCAAGAAGACAGTATTGGTGATACATTCCCAGGCAGGGTATATTGGGTTTGGCAAATCTTGGGAGGGCACAGAGGTGGCTTCTGTGAGAAGACACCCGGAGCTGCCCCCATATGGAACAGAGCCAGCTCCAGCCAGCTCCCAAAGAGACCCACGCCGGCCACAGCTGAGCTCTCTGCAACATCGGTAAGTACTCCGTGGGAACACATTTAAGGAAAGGTAAAAACTGCTCCACAGCAACTGTGAGTGAGGGCTGGACAACCCTGCAGTGAACAAGGAGCATGAGGAGATGCCCCAGGTGCTGGAGCAAAGATTCCCTTTCAGACCATGGGGACAATCATGATGACACAGTCTGTGCTCCTGCAGCCCATGGAGGATGCCACACAGGAGCAGGTGGATGTGACCTGAAGGAAGCCGTAGTCCATGGAGAGTCCTTGATGGAGCAGGTTCCTGGCAGGAACTGAGAGCACAGGGGAGACCATGTAAGAACAGGTTTTCTGGAGGGTGACACACACTGGAGCAGTCTGTTCCTGAGGGATGCAGCCCATGGAAAGACACACACTAGAGCTGTTTGTGAAGAAATCTAGCCCATGGGAAGCCCCACACTGGAGAAGTCTGTCAAGTGTCTCCGAAGAGAGGGACACCCCCTTTGCAGAAGGGAATAGTGTGAGAAGGAAGAAGAAACAGAAACAAAATGTTATGAACTGACCTCAACCCCTGTTCTCCATCCCCCTGTGTCACTTGTGAGGAGGAGGAGGTAAGAGACTTGGGAGTAAAATTGAGCCTGGGAAGAAGGGAGGGGTTGGGAGAGGATGGGATTAGTTTGGAGTTTTTTCTCACTACCCTACTCTGTTAATAATTGGCAAATTAAAAGAATTTCCCCAAGTTGAGTGTGATTTGCCTTTGCTGGTAATTGGTAAGTCATCCACCTGTCCTTTTCTCAACCCATGGACTTTCCGTAGTATTTCCTCCCCCTGTCCTATTGAGAGGGTAGTGGAGCAGCTTGGTGGGGCCATGGTGGCCAGGCAAGGTCAGCTGGTATGGCAGGCTCCCACACAGCACTAAGTGAGGGCATGCACGTAGACAGCAAAGGATTAATAAGAATTTATGTCTTACAAAGCCATCAGTATTCTTACCCTACTCATCTCACTCCTTCATCCCACCAAGCCAGAAATATTAAGTATCTTAAAAGGTTTTCAAATCCACTGTAGTTGCCAGATAGTGTATTAAAGTTCAGAGGATGTAAAATAGAGGTGACTATCTTGACAGAAGTAATTGGCTAATGTAACCAGAACCATATCTGTGCTTTTTTATATGGATGGCAAGTATTTCCTTCCACATGGTTGCATGTTGATGATACATTACTTGGTATGCTACTTGATCACCAGCAGTTTATAAAAGATCTAACAATGATAGTTATGTTTGTCAGGCCAAGGACAATATTCAAACGAAAAACATAACATCGCTAACAAAGCCTTTGTATCTTAAAGCCAGTTTCCCCTTCTAAAGAAATTCTAAATTTCTCTGCTTCATGCCTTGCCCCACAAGGAAAGCAGCTGCACTGTCATCCTACAGGGTCTGGATACAGCCAGCCAGAATGAAAATAACAGCAGCTGTTCTGAATGTCTGAATGTCACCAGGCCACCAGCAGGATCCCCATGGGGAGACCACAAAGCCCACCACAGAGAGGGTCTGTGCAGCACATCTGTTGCTCCTATGGAAATTAAAACACTTTGCTGAGGCTCCAGAATCTTCCACTCCCACAGGTGGTCCTTAGATGCCAGAATGCCTTACAGTACAGAGGTGAGGATGAGTCTGAATAGCCAATTATCTTTGTGCAAGAAGTCTATCCTAAATTTATACACAACTCTGAAGTAACCATCACTCGTGTCCAAATAACTTCAGGGCAGACACAAGATGTCCATAAGTGAAATCTTCCAAAATTTAAGTTAAAGAGGCCAGTTCTTGGTGCAGCATCATAGACCCATTCCAGACTTCCCAGGTCCTTACAGCCAACACTCCCCTCGGAGTGCCTTGGGAGCTAATGTCCTTCCATGCAGCACTCCATTTTTCTTTGCTGTGGAAACAATTATTTAACACATCATTGTTGTTCCTATCTGACCTCTTCCCTGAGAGCAAAGAGGTTTTTTCCACACAATTTCTTAGGAAGACACATCTACAAATACGTGGCATTCTGGAAATCATAACTTGGATGACGTACTGACAGCATGCAAAAGCAGAGCTTCATTTACTAAAAAAAAATGTACAATACCACTACATAGGAAAATACCTTTTTTTTCTCTCTAAGTTATGGACTGGGTTTTTAGAAGAACTGTTTTTCTCTTTAATATTATCTAATTGCATTTATCAGATCTGGCTGCAACTTAGAGTTTGCATTCCCTGAAAGCTTAAAGTATTTTGGAAAGAAAAACAAGGCTTCTCATAAAAATGAAATACCACCCAAGTCATTCTTTTTCTATAATAAAAAAATCAACATATTTGTTAGTTTTTGTGTAGTTGAAGCACCAGGCATCCAAATACCAAGGACTCCTCTGCTAGAGTTCAGAAATTCTTAGAGCACTTAATTCTTAGACCTTAGAGCACCTGTCAAAACAGGGAGGGCAACGAACTTGAAAACGTTCTCTGGGCCTGGCTCTTGGCAGCTATTCACACAGAAATTAGGACAGATTATGTCAGAAAAGGGGCTGTTAATTGTACTCTGTGTTCCCAGTTTGGCCAGCTTTAAGAAATTCTTGGAATATAGACTGTTGCCTACCTCTGTAAACTGTAGAGATACCAAATGGCATGCAGAGTGCCTTTTAGCACCTACTACCCCAGATTTCAGGCTTGTTTCTCCACCATGAAAAGAGAAACTCAACATAATCTGTTTTGCCTTCCCCCACTAACTAATCCTTTCTTTATCAAAAACCTTCTTACAGTTTTCCACAAGATTTCCTGCAACTCTTCTTGGGAGATGAGCTGTTCCAGGAGCCAATCTTCTTTTCTCATCAATATAAAATGAGTTATTTATTCTTATCCATAGTAACCATGCCTACTACCACCACATAACATGGTCTTGGTGTATCAATTACTCACTTTGCTATTGTCAACCAGGCCAAAATCCTAATTTCTGTAGGATTCTACACGGAAGAGAACATATATGTAACTATGGCCTGTTGCAAACACAGGCAGGTCTTCACCAGGACTTCTTCACAGAGTCTTTGCTCAAAAATTTGTCCTGCAAGGTGCCGGTAAGAAGCACACATTGCAGGTAAGACACAGTAGAAACTCTACCCCGTGTGCTTTCCCCAAAGGATGTGGTCATTATAATATGGGCAATCCACAGTTCTACAGGAAAACAATGCTGAACGATGGAGTCACTTAACATAAGACTAACATTGCTCAAAGTAATTTATTCTTCAGGTTTTGGGTCCATGAGTTCTGTGAGGCAGTTCTCCGAGGCAGTGCAGCCCAAGCTTCAGGCTCCTCGATGAGGAGGTTAACCCACAGCTAATCAATGCCTGCACTAGAAATAGGAGTCCTCAGTGTGGGTTCAGCCAGACATGCAGGTCAGCTCTTGTCTGTTTCATATCCAAAAATGTCGATTGTAAGCAGCTCTGTTCCACCTTGTCTCCATAGCCAGGGGCAGAGCTCACAGGCTGCTTCCGAGGGCCTCAGTGCTTTCAAGGAGCTGAAGGTTTCAAGCACTCCTGCCCAATTGCTCTCAGGGTCCATGACCACAGGCCAAACCTCCTGAAGCTATCTTCTGCAGCTGGCAGGCTGCAGAAACAAGCTTGTCTGAGACCTCCCAGAACAGCAGTGAAGAATGTGCTCTGCACTGTGTGACACGAGCAGCTGCACCTCCCTGTCCTGTCCTGCTGCACCACGTGTCAGCCTCACAGGCCAGAACCCAACAGCCAAACTCTCTACCTGTCTCTTCCAAACACACCATTCCAGGACTGAGGCTACAGGATGACACCCAAACATTGGAAGTTTCCTAGATCCTGTGAAACTAACTGAAATCCCAGTCAGTTCTGTAGCAGAATGATTGCTTTGGGACAGTAGATAAATTTTCATGGGAAATGCCAAGAGATCAGGTGTCCTCTAGCTTTATTTGTTTTTTTTCAGCTGTTGAACTAAACAAAGCCCTATTCTCAGAGAAATAATCCTACAAACACATACAAAGCGGTCATCTTTCACTACATGGAAAGGACATCCTGAGGTCATTTTGGGTTTTCTCTGAAAAGAGCTTGATGTTCAGAAGCTACCAAGAGGGCAAAGAGATTGTGAAGAGTTACTGGCAAAAGAACAGAGAAGAAAACAGGAAATGTTATTATACTGATGCAACACATCCTTATCTTGGGCACCGGGTGTGATTCTGGTCTCTACTGACAAAAAAAGATACTGTAGCACAAAAAGAAGTTATTAAACAGAGCAGTAAGTATATCAGAGGCAAAGAGGGCTTTTGCTGCAAGAATCAACCAAACTGTCTGTGACTCTGTGGCTGAGAAAGGAGAGGACTTTCAGCACCAGGAAAAATTATACTGGAAACTATTTTTCAGTACCTCTCATGAGAAAGGAAAGAGGGAAATGATCAGACATACAGTTAAAGCAGGAAACACTAGTCTTTCACATGAGTAAAACCCAAAACTAATCACTGTGTGAAGTTTTTAGTAAAGTAAATGCACAATTGGTTTCAAGAGGCATGACTCAAGGAGAAGCACACTGATCACCATTTAAGATGCTGTTGGAAAAGCTGCTTTAAAAAGAGGCTGTCCACCCCCTGTGGTTAATACTGACAGAGTTCATCATCCTCTTCTTCACCCATTATTGATGGCTTGTGCTTTTGGTTAGCAATAGAAAAGAGACCTGGAGATGGTGGGTGGGGGAAGTTGTGCAAGCTGGTATGATAGCTCTTATTTTCTTACATAAACAGAGAAACAGAAGAAATGCAAAAGTGTAGGTAACTTTCACTTGAATTTAAATTGCTTTTTTTTTTTAGTTATTTAATTTCATCTCACAAGAACTGTGATTAATACTTCTGCTAAGAGCCAAAAGAGAAATTTCTTTTCCATGAAACCTGGAATTCCTGCAGTCTGGAGATTTGTTCCTGTAAGGTCCCAAGTTGTGCTTTTGGGAAAGGTTTGCTCCTGTCCTCCCCTTTGTTCTTACTTTGGAGCAGAAAAACCTTCTAGGGGAAAAAAAAAGGTTTACAACAACAAATTTCCATTCTTTGTGGTTCAGAAATATAGAGTAATGCAGATATATGCAAAAATGCTTCTCCAGAGTGGGGACAATTAAACAGACGGATTTTGAGCACTGAGAACAAATGTGAAGTGGCAAGATTTTGCATTTCTAAGCAAAGAAACCTGATATTTTATACCAACAGAGAGTTTCCTATTTTCATCCCTGTTTTAGTGCTGTGCCAAAGCCCTTTTGGAAACAGGCTTTCTGGCAGTCTCTTCCTTGGTGTTTCTTACTAGCCACTTGGCACCACACAGCTCTGTTGAAACCTCAGTTCACTCACCTAGGCTGGACTTTAGGGCCTGTGGGCATTCTGCTCAAGCAGCACTTCTCTAGAGCCACAACCCTCTAGCACAGGCGTCGCCCGACTGGTCATCGCTTCACCTCCTGGGTTTTGCTAACTGGTCACTCAGCACCACCCCAGTACAAAAGGAAATGAAACCTCCCTTGTGCTCAAATTGCCAGTGAGATATGAAGGAAGTATTGTTCCACAGAGGCAAGGTCCAGACTGCAGACACATTACACAGCTTGGCAGGGCCACTGCCTCAACTGCAGACTCTGTTTGCATTAAAGTGGAGAATTTGGGGGAAAAATGTGCATGCAAAAGCAGCAGATTTGGGCACTTCTGGGGCCTTCCACTGCTGTGGAAACTATACCTCAGTGTGAAGGAGAAACCATATTTCACCTCCTTTCTATTTACAAAAGAGCAGCTGAAGCAAGTGAATGTAAAATTCAAGTACACTTTGTTTTATCACCTAATGTGGACATGTTGATATGTCTCAGGGTACATAAACATCCCTAATGTAGAAGTAGAAGTAAGTAATAGAAATTATGAAAGAAATAGAAAAAATGCATATGAGTTCAGTGAATATTCATCCTGCAAAGACTGACAAATCACAGCAGGTAAGCCCTCGCATACTCTTGATTCCAGAGTAAGTGTGCACTGTGTACTGGACTCCCAAGCAAGTGCAGGCAACTCTGAATGTTTTGTTCAGATAATTGCACAAGTGAGGGCCACACCTTCTGTCCAGAGCACTGATTAGCTCAGTGAGGATCCCAAGGCTCCTGTGTCTTAAACAAATTGCCTGACATCCTCAGAGGACATTACAGAGTTGCACACTAGGTACCACATTGGTCTAGGCTAGGCCAAGCTGAGGGTGCTCTGGACTGCCTCAGCAACCTCAGTGCAGGCATTCCCACACTGCTGCAGGTGTCACAGGACAGGTGGCTGTTGGGAAGGATGAAAGTTTGACAAGAAAGTTTAACAGATATGGATGCTTGGCAGAAAGATTTCTGAATGTAGAATCTGAGAATGAAATAGAGATGGAAGCAAGTTTTGATATAGAAGAAAAGAATTGCTGAGCCAGTCTTACTGGATAACTAAGAAGGCAAAGAGTATGTTAGCTAGAAGGGGTCTTTATGACTTAAGAGTAAAGGATAAGCTGACCACAAACAAAAAGATGTTTTTACCAAGCAGAAAGATTCTACAGGCAGACAAGACTGCCGATGTTGCAAGTAGAAAAAAGGTCTCAGAATTTTCCACTGCAAGAAAGCTGAAAAACTTCTAGCTTAAACTGTAACATACTAACTTTTAGAAATTGGAGAATAGTAACATGAATATGGTAATTATAGTAGTTATGATAGGCTATAGGTAATAGCAAAGGTATAGATCGGTTGTTATGTATTAAGATGCTCAGCAAAGAAAAGTAGATAATGCATTGTAACCAAAATTAAAGGGTCTTCAAGCATGTCTGCAGCTGGAGCAGACAGCTGTAGGCACGGGCTCTGTCACCCACGACCCTGGACTGCTGTAACATCTTGGAAACAATAAAGGACATTTTAAAGAGCCGCCTGAAGTCCAGCATCTCTCGTTCAGGCTCTTACAGGTGGGTGACACACCGTTGACTGGGTCAGACACTGCACACACAGACAATAACAAGAGTCATAAAAGAAAAGTAATTTACAACTCAGACTGAGAACAATCCACAATGTCCAGACAAGGCTTTCAGTCAGAAAATTAACCAGAGGCCAGAAGACCCAACTTCTAAGGTCTGTAAGGGCTTCTACATCTGAGGAAGAACACTCCATCTTGTATCCTGAAACTGGCATGCTACTTGTTTGGAACTTGTAAGTCATGAGGAAAACAGAGAACAGCCAAGAGTGAATTTAACTCACATTTACAGGATGGACATTAATAAGAAATTTATATTCTGAGGCTCTGACTCCTTTGAAGTGGGTTGGGCTCTCACACATTTGCTTTCAACAAGCAAAACTGTACTACCAGATAGAAATTCAGCCAGGTACCTCAGAAGAAGCAGAAAGTGTCCTAGGAAAAGCTGGGGGAGCAATTCTTCTTCAGGGCAAGAGAGGTCACCAGTTTCCTAATGACTGCTCTAACCACAAGGCCAGTATGAGAATGAAGAACTGAGTGGGGGTGCAGCATGCATTTAGATTTTTTGTATCATCAGAGCCGTTTCTGCTCTGTTAACATCTATTCTCAGAAGACAGATGGCCAGCTTACATCATGACTGGAAGTAAGCATTTCCCATTAGTTACCTCTAAATTCAACAGTAAGGATTAATCAAGACTAGCCAAATAAGCAAGTAGAACTCTTTCTAGATTTCTTAGAGGTCCTCACTTTCTGCCACTAACCAGACTGGACCATCCCTCTCCCTTTAGGAGTTCTGAGTGTGCCTAAATTCATGCAAAGAAATTGTCCATAGGCACTGACTTTTCTGCCTCCACAGGATACCACACAAGCAATACTGTTTTCATGCAAATTAATTTATAATAGTTTTTTCAGACAACCAGAAATTTTCTGAATGAGAGTGCTTGTGTGGACATCTTTCCACAGACTCTCCTCCGGCTGTTATCATAAAGCTTATCAATACTGGTAAGTCAGCATAATATTTCTGTCAAGCTGGTTCTGTCCCAGCAAAACCTCAGGTGTCAGATCTGACCTTTGGATAGCCACAGTTTGAATTTTAAGAGCTCAGCAGAAATGGCAGTCTCTCATAAAAACATAACCAGAAAATAGATTTAATCTCTACATCACTAGCACCCTTTTTCTATGAATTCATATGCTAAAGGTTGGAAGCACACAGTTTAAAAGTAGTCATAAGTAGAACAGCAACCCTCTGGCTGACAAACCAATGAAGAAAACATATCTGTAAATCAATTGCTACATTATATAATCTTTAAAAAATAGATGGGAGATACTGAAGTCTTCTTATTAAAAATATTATATACCTATTTCTATTTCTATATACCTATTATATACCTATTTCTTCTGGTTTGATCAGAGTCGAACAATGTCTGGAAAGAAGGAGTTAACTTCTAGTGACTGAAATTCTGGCTAAGTTAATGAGAAGGATGAAGAACCCAGAAGTTTAAGTCAAAATGTGAAGTCCAACAGGAAGCAGTATCATCTGCATCACAACAAAATAAATATTTATGTTCCAAAGACTAAGACAATAGAATAGTGATGACAAAAATAGAACCTGCGCTTGCAAAACATTTCAAGGTGATTTTCATTGAGTCCCTTCAGATGGTCCATTAAATCTTGAAAAGACAATTAAATTTACCTCAATAAACAACGGAAATACCAGATCTTGAAACATCAAACATCTCATTGGAATTACTGAAATCATGGCAAAATTTCAAATTTATACAGGGATAAAAAGCAACTGTGGAGTTTCTTGAGGCAACATAATGGACAATGACAAACCAACATTGTTGACACAAAGAAACAGGCAGTGATAGACAAAAGCAGACAATGCTGAATTTTGATGAGCCTAAAATTCAGACAAGGTTATTCCTTCCAATACTTGCCATTTATAAATTAACCTATCAATAAATGACACAAAAAAAAAAAAGATTAAAAATACTGCTTGCCAACAGTGGCAGCAAAGTTTGATGGAATAGCTCCATTCTTTGCTTTCATAGTTCAAGTCATAGAAACATGACAGCAGCTGTGCAACTTCAGATCATCTAACTCAGTACTTCTTCTGAGGTAAGGACAATTAAGGAAAACAAAGAGTAAAATCATACCCAATATACACTGTAACCCTACCTCAGTACTGCCTTAGCCTTCAAAGGCTCTCATCACCAGGAATATCCTGAGCCTGTTAATGTTTTATCTATTTATTCCCATTCAAAGCCTGGTCTCTGCAGGAATCCCTGTGGACTTCCTATGTGTGCAGTGTCCTCTGTCAGTGGAGCTTCTATTGTGGGAGCCAGCCCAGCAGCTTGGGGCAGCTGTTGAGATACCAGCCTGGCTTTCAGGAACTCCTTTCACCATGGCTGGAGACAGAATGCCTGGCTGGGTTAGCTGCTGGCCTGACTCTGCAGAGCATTTCTCATGCTTTCCTCCAGTGTTTGTTGTTCCTCTGTTTTTCCCATCAGCCCTTGGAAGTCAACTGTGTCCTTTGGCTGTGAGACAGCTCTTGGCCAGAGCAATAGGTCAGATGGAGCTATTGCAGCTGGCACATCTCCCTCCAGCCCTTACATACCCCTGGCTGGAGGAACATGCATCTGTAGCTAAACCTCATTACACAACAAAAGCCTTGGTTTCCTCACTTAGGGATTTATGATCACCTGCAGGTGGGTATATCCTGCACTCCTTTACAAAATACAGGTGCATCTCTTCACTGTAGGTCAAAAATAACTCCTGCTACAGCTCACCTCAAAAGGCTCACCTCTGTACTCACAGCTAGAAAATACTTTGCTGACACCAAACCAGGAGCTTTTAATGGAAGAAAAAAATCCATTCTGCATCTAAGACAAGGGAATTTCCGCTACATTGGGGCTTGTAAAGGAACATGGTGATCCAGGAGGTGGCTCCACTCCGGAAATCTAAAGATCATCAGACTGATTTGAGTTATCTTCAAAGAAAAAAGCCAAAAGCAATGAATATGTCCATATTCAGTATATTTGTGGTTAGAGAGGGGTAGGTACAAAGATAAAATGGCACTTTCCTGCTTCATGCGTCCCACAAGTAGCTCAAAATGCAACATATGATCATAATCAGTAATTATGTATGGTGCTGCTGTCTTGATTCCTCCTCACTTCCTCCCTTCTTAGCCAGGCCAGGTCACAAAGACTTCATAATGCTGCCAAGTCCAGGTCAAATTTTTGCAAAGCATTACAAGAATTTTATTTCTTTTCCAATTAGCATCTTACTCAGTTGAGATGGTATTTAGCTACGAAGTCATATGGCTATTTTTTAAAATGACACGTTTTCTTTTGCGTACTTTGATTTATCTCCCACTATGATGTTGCCAAGAATTCTCATTTCCTATGGAAGACCACCTCACACTATCCACCTACTCTAGAAATGGAAATACACACCACCCTGTATTATTCACATCCTTGAGAGAAATGTCTCAAGTGCTCTAACCCAACTCCAGCAGGGAGCTGTTGTAATTTACAAGTGCAGACGTATGAGTTGTTGTTTCTTTGAGAGACACAGCTGTGTGATGCTGAGTACAAGGCCAGCTAGAGGCCATCTTTTTTGGTGGATTTCAAGAGAGATAAAATGAAGAAGGGAAAAAAACGCATGGCCTGACTCACAGATTCCTGAAGCCTCACCAGACCCACTAAGCCCTTTTCTTCCATAACTCTTAGCCTACCCCAAGATACCAGTGATTGCTCACAGCCTTCCACAGCTGGGACAGAAAATTTTGGTCCTGGCAGCCCTGCATTTTTGAGGATCCAAACAAAGAGGATGTCTGAGGCTGCTCTGGGACCCTTCAGTCATCAGGGGACCTTCATGTATCTTAATGCATATACTACTACAAAGCTTTAAAAATTACCATCTGAGTGCTCACTACAAAATCAACTACTACTGAGAGCTATTGAATTACGAAGCACTTATGTCCCAGCCTTCTTGAGCTAATTGCTTTAATCACTTTCAGCAGTCTCATCTTCACCATTAGTTCTGGAACTCAGAATCATTTTTGCCTGAGCCATAACCATGGCAGGATTTTTGATTTGGCTGCACTTATTATTGATATCAATAATCAACAACAACAACGATAATATTTTAACAGACAAAGGTCCTAGATAGACTTTGAAACCTCCTGATCGCTTTAGTTTTGCAAATTCTCTTCAGTTTAGAAACCCTGTGGCTATAGATTATTAACTAGGGGGTAAAAAAAAAAAGCAGCACATATCAATAGGAAAAAAAGAGTTTGCAAGGTCCCTTGGGATCGGAGCACATTATCCAAGGATTGGGAACTGAGGATTGGTCATTTCAGGCAGCCAGTGCTTTCTGATCCTGAGAATGCTGTGACGTTCCATCTCAGATGATCTTCATGATGCACTGACTGCTCCTCTTTGATGGCAGCCTTGAGGCAATTCTTCTTCAAGGACTCCAGGGGCCTACTGTCCATTTGCTGTCTGGTTTCCTGTAAACAATTCAGCATCCAAGACTCCAAGATTTCCTCACCATGTAACTATTGGATCCATTTGTTCTCAGCTCAGGGGACTAAATCATTAAATTAGGCACAAATTCCTCATCTATCACTGTGGCAAGTCAGTTCTAGGTCTCTCAGTTGCCTGGGTAGCACATGGCTGGTAATGATCCTCCAGCCATTATGCACAACAGATCTGCTGGAATTTAGATGCCAGGTGAAGTGGTCTCCAATCATAATCCTCTTATTGGAATAACCAATAGTAAGAGTTGCTCAATTAGCTCTAGTTGACATATGCTGGAGGTTGATTAGGAAACACAGCTCTACAGAGCTCTACTACTCCCCATTTCCCAATCAGCTCTGAGGCTCTGGATTAGCAGTTGCACAGACTCAACAGCCAAAACTCTCATTTTCCAATAAATTCCCTGCTAGTTCTTACAAAGGACAGGAAAAGCACTAAAAATAATAATTACAGTATAATTCAGAACAGCAGTTGTCAAACTGTCTTCTTTTTTTTACTCCCTCTTGGTGTGCTTTTTTTCTTTTAACGCTGTGGCTTGGCATTATTAGCAGCAGAACTTCATTATGATCTCATGTAAACAGTGTGGCTTTCATTGGAAGGGGAGAGCTTCAGTCTCAGGCATCACTAGGTGGAGGCACTGCACAGCACAAGGCCAGTGTGGCTCACAGCTCCAGGGGTTCCAGGATCCCCACAGCCAGCTCCTATGGCTCACCAACCCTCACCCTGGAACACCCAATCTTTTCCCATCCTCAGCTATCTGCTCTCTTGGACTCCTTTCCTCAATAATAAGCCAATTCATCTTCTAATTTAGGTACCCAACTAACTTTATGGCCCAACACTCCAAAAATGTCAAACATGCCAAAGTTAGCAGCTTTTCAAAAGTGACGGCAGACGGTGCTGGCACATCTTTGGCTCATTTAAATGCCTACGTGTACCAAGCCATTCAGATCTAGCATGAGGAGACATATTTCTATGAAAAACTTGGCTTTTCTTTCAAAAGTCAGCATGTGGTCTATTCTCTTCAGTCTCTGAGGAGAATTAAGTCCCATTTACTCTAAAAATACAGGAATCGGAGCCAGATATCAAGCAGAACCAGATGTCACGACCCAGAAGAGAGCATACACAGATGGAAGGGGGACATATGGCACACAAGTTTTTTCCCACTGTGAGTGTCTCTGTCCAGACAGCTCTTTAGCTTTTTCCCTGTTTGTTCCTGGAGGCAATATGTAGGGGAGTTAACTGCCAAGGTTTTTTCTGTTTTAAAGGGATAGATGAACGTTATTTTTCACAACTCCCAAATACTCTGCTTATTCGCCATTTCAGAATTTATAAACTTTGCCTCTCAGTAAGGTGTTTAAACAGAATCATGGAATATTCTGAGTTGGAAGAGACTGACAAACATCATCAAGTCCAACTCTAAAGTGAATGGCCCACATGGGAACAAAACATGCAACATGCAAAACATTGGCTTTACTAACACCATGTTCTGACCAACTGAGCTGATCTCAGGGTCCTAAAGATGCATTTGTCCTGCCATTCCTGCTATGCTCCACCTGAAATGATGTAGTTGTTTCATATCTTACCTAGGAAGTACATATCAGAGTGAGAGGTCAGAAAAGAGTAGGCAACTTAAATTTTTTTCCAAATCCAATGCTTGTCCAAGTCCCCCAATTCTATGGCACAGAAAAAAATAGTTATGTTATGCGTATTTGGAAAGAAAAAAACACCAGAAAACAAACAAATAAACAAACAAACAGTGTGGCTATTAGAAACAGTGTGTTCAAAGAGAGAAAAATGCCTTCTTAAGGACTTGGTCCCTTCACATCTTCCAAGGGACATTAGATAAACAGAGAAAGAAAGTGCAGAAGACCAACTCTTGAGGAGAGATGAAGCAGCATTGGGGTGTCTTACCACAGACAGTGCAGGAAAAGGATGCACTCCACTGATGCATACAGCCAGTGAGATAAGGGAAAGAGAGAACATGGATTTTAACAATTGCCAACAGAAATAAAACCCATCAGGGAAAGTATTTAATCAAAAAGAAAGAAAAAACACTAACAACACAGTGTTCAAAATTCCCCTCCAACTACAGCCACTGCGCTGCTCAAGACAAAAAAATCAAATAGGGCAAAGAGAGGCTGGCACCAGAAATGAACCAGAAATATTTACACATCTAAGTAACTTGATCTGGAGCAGCAACTCAAAATCAACTTTTTGGAGCAAACAATTCACCATAGTGACTTGGTGACCTTTCAGCCTTTCTTCAGAATGAGATAGTAACCCCTGATAAACACTGCCAAGCAGGGCTCTAACTCCAGCTGCAATGCCACAGTGTCCCAGGTGCTCTCTCAGAGGAGTCACACAAGCTGTACATTTTAACTGTGCCCCTTGATGCCCAGCAGACATCAGACTCCTTTTTTTCAATCAATTTTAACATGGGAAGCAATCTTTAGAGTGGGCTGAGGAAGCAAACGTTTCTACTACTACTATTTCCTAGTTCCCTTTTAGCGACTAATGTTCAGTTTGTCTTAACAAACGCATCAAGTACTGGTTATTTTTATCCTAAATTAAAAGAGAATATACATGCACATCAAGTGGCATGCTTTGTCTTTACTCTTGAGAATAAGGAGTGTAAAGATGAGGGGACGAAATGCTCTTGCTCCTGTGTTCATGAGTTGTATTATCTCTGACTAAACCTGAGACCTGGAAATACCCTGAAGGAAAGCTGCTAGCCACTCATTTTATGTATTCCAAGGCTCTACAACATAATGCTTCCTTGGTACTTCTAGGGAAAAGGTCTCTCCTTAGCACAGATGTCATAAACATTAACTGTATCCTGCCTGCTTCATCTTCAAGCTAACTGCAGCTATGAAAGGAAGCAGAGTCACTGAGCCACCATAGTGCCTGAACAAAATGCAGGATGGGCTTACCTCTCAGCAGAAGCTCAAGGCACCAAGATAAAGCGAAAATGTAAAACTGGTCTTGCTCTGTTCTACCTTCCAGGATGCAATACAGAGATACATTTAAAGAAAAAAAAAAACCAAAACAAACCCAAAGTCAGTCAGGGCCAGTCAGGGCTGTCCTGTCAGGGGCTACTGCATTAACTCTACCAGGCCCTAACAACTCATTCTGAGCTCAGAGCACATTCCTCCCAATCACATAAACCTCTAGCCATTAATTAATACAGTCATAGATGCTGTGCTGGTTTTGCATGGGAGGTTGGAAGGAGACACAGCTGGGACAGGTGACCTAAACCAACCAAAGGGATATTCCAGATCAGATGACATTGTGCTCAGTATATAAAGTGGGGGGAAGAACGAAGACTAAGGGGATGTTTGGATGGTGTTTGTCTTCCCAAGCAACCACTGCACATGATGGGGTCCTGCTGTCCTGGAAATGGTTGAACACCTGCCTGCCCATGGGAAGGAATTAATTAACTCCTTGGTTTTTTTTGCTCGTGTGTGTGGCTTTTGCTTTCCCTATTAAACTGTCTTCATTTCCACCCACAAGTTTTCTGTCTTTGACCCCCCTGGTGGTGAAGTGAGTGGCTGTGTGGGGCTTGGCTGCTGGCTGGGGATAAGCCACAACAGATGTGTACATTAGAACGTGAAACAGGCCACCTCTCAGTGCTATTTACCATAGATGTAAGAAAGGAGGATATGATAATGAAAAAGTCACGAAAGAAGTCTCACAGAAAGCACCAATGTCACAGTATGGATGGAAAGATGTAATGGAATTAGCAAATTCAACAAGTTAATCACAAGGCAAGGAAAGGACAGTGCAATCTGGAGTACCAAATAAATAGACAGGAGCAAGCCAATAGAATAAGTATGTAGTTATGGCTGAAAAGCAAAAAATGGTGCAGAGAATGCTTTCAATGTATCTTACGCCACATACCATTTAGACTTTGCTCTCTGTCAGCATAAACAATAAATATATCTACTACGAAATGATGAACAAATACACAAATCCATTTATTACACTGCATTTGCCTTTTCCTTCTGAATCTGCCAAGTTTTCAGGGACAAACCTCTTGCCAACTAATCATTTGTGGAGTTGTTGGGATTTGATTTTTTTTAAATAAAGAGCAACCAGCACATCTGTCTCTATGGGACTTCTTTTATTATACCACAAAAAAAATATATTGTGTTTTCCAGTGTGACTTGCAAAAAACAGTTTCCAAGGAGAGAAAACAGAGACAAAATTCAGCTTCAAAATTAAGCCCCCTGATAAAAGAATAAGCCATCTCATCTTGTGCAACATTGAAGTAGCTAGCTAACAACTAACCATGATAACCAAAACCTATCTCCCACATGCACTTTTATACAAGGACACAAAATAATCATAGTGACTGTGGTTGTTTGAAAGAAAGTACCAGGTAAATCAATGCTGACTCACAATCATCTGTCTTCACTTAAGAGTCATTAGGAGTCTCATTTAGTGGAGAAATGGGAAAATTATTATCTTGAATAATGTGGCAAACCTCAGAAAAGAGCTATGAAAAAAAGCAGCCAGAAATCATAACAGCACATTCACAGAAGAAAAAAAAAAAATCAGCACAATTTGCAAATCAATTTACTTGTACGTAGTACTGCAAATCCTAGACATTAGTTTGTTTGGGTTTTTTTATTTCAAAGCATATGAAATAAGGAAGCTGAAAAAAGCTACCACCATTTCAACATCTTTTTCTTATTATTTTTCTCCTTCTAGATGGAAAATAGGAAAGTTCTGTTTTTAAACACAAATTTTAAAAAGGAAGGAAGGAAGGACACTAACTTTAAATACTTTTTTGAACAAGCTAAGTCACAATGTAAAAATTTGACAATTATTATTATCTGAATTCTCTAAGTCTCTAAATTTATTTTTTAAAGGTTCTAGCCTAAATATTATGCATTTCCAAAGAGCATGGATTCAACATCTACTAGGACAATAGTTCCTCATCTGATGGATCTATCCTGTTCCCAGTTTTCCTGGAGACACCTTAGAACAAGTCTCTAGTCAGTTAACGCTGTGGAAAATTACACAGTTGTGAACCCCACAGCCAGGAGAATTGAGACACTGCTCCTAAGGAGTATTTACTACACCTTTACAAAGAAAAAAAGTACTATGAAATGCTATTGGAAATCTTTCCATTTGATTATATATTTCCACTCCCAGATTTTGCTTTCTCTCCCATCAATACAGCCCAATGAAGAATATATTCTACATACACATACCTCTGAGAACCAACTGAAAGGAACTCCATGACAGATGCTATCCTGGCAATAAATACGATGTTATAACCTACATAAATTCAGAAAATAATTTTTAAAAAGCAAGCAAAATTTGTATTTGCATTTAGATGATGTTCTTCAAGGCTGGAGCATGAAAAATCCTGCTGCTTCAGACCAACTTGAAAAGGGAGCAGCATGTCATTTTCTCACAGTGATGCAAACCAAAAGTGGAATGGGATCCAGAAATACCAAGCCACTCTCAAGCAGTTTGATATAGCCACATGCCTCTAACTTCTTCTTCCACAAGTAGGTAAGATACCATTTCTTGCCATTAGAACTTGGTCATGTTTCAGAACTGGCCACTTTCCACTCTCCAAGATACGCAGCCCAAGCACAGTTCTTTGATAGATTCTCAGTGAATTTCTGTGCAGGCAGTTAGCACAGCTGAGACACAGCATGAGAACATCTGGTTTCCAGAGTAGCAGCATGGTCTAGAAAGCTTCCTGTTCTCAAGAAATATGAACTATTTTCAGTTTCCTAAGCATTACAAGAGACTAAGTTTAAAAAGTAAACATACACCAGATATCACAGAATTGTTCAACAGTCTAAAAATCCATGGATTTTATTCCCTTCCATTTGCTGAACACATTTGGTACCAACTGTTCAGCAGAAACATATTTAGTGTTGTGATGAGTTTAAAATATACCTGCTATGTCATGTTTATTGCCCCAACCCTTTCAAGAAGCAAGGCTAAGGTCTGTTGCTCAGGAGACAAAGCTTGCACAGAGCAGATTCTTGCAGCAATAAGGAAATCAGACAATCATGGGCAAGCAACAAGAATTGGAACAGAATGGCTAGGAAAACGCTGATGATAGAAACAGACTTTTAATTTATCAACTGCAGTTTTAATTTTTAAAAAATGGACTTCACAGCTATTTCTTCAGACAACATTTATGTGGACCACAGCTACTTAACAGCCTATCACCGTCACCATGTTTATTTATAATACTTGATGGAGACTAACACAACAAATTGTGTAACTATCCAAAACCTGTAACAGAAATGAAGTTGCACCGGAGTTTTTCTTTTAGAGTGTAATTTATGGAAGGGATGAGCTGTTTCTACTCCTCAAAGAAAATATCTACTTTGTAGTATAAAGAATATGCAAGAAACATCCCAAATCAGAATTATCTTCTTAGTATTAATTAAATAAGTGCTTCTTAAGTTTCCTTTGCTGTAGAACTGTTTGACATTGGGAGCAGCAAATGCACTTCAGAACAAGATACCTTTTTCCTGGAAGGCATTTGATAGCGCAAATTTTTCCAGAATCTTGTGTTTGCTGAACAAGATTTCTCTGAGAAGTCTCCTTTCCATTTAATAGCTCCATGTTTTTGCTTAATGTATCTGATTGATTCTGGCATGCTTGTGTAGTCCTGTATTTCACCCATTTCTATAAGGATCACTTGAATCCCATCACGGATGAGGGCATTATACATAGCTAGTTGTTGCTCAGAGGTGTCTTCCAACAGGCAGCACCTAGATGTTTCTGATCCCAAAATAATCATGAGCCTTCTGCTTTGCTTAAGGGTTTCATCAGCAACACTGACCACAGCTGTAAGTGATGAAGGAACAATCACAGTCTGACAGAAACTTTACAACTGTAGTAAAATAGTTCTTTACTTTAAAATTGCAAACAATGTGAAGCTGTGGCTAGCTCAGAGCAGTGGTTTCTTTAAGATCTTCACACTGCCAGCCATGATTTATGATCCATTGCAGGACATAACTTATAAAAAAACTGTTTTCTTCAGCCCTCAGGAGAAGATATTGTTTTAAAAAACTTGACAGTATTATTAATGCTATTAAGTCCTCATTTGTTCATCACTAAGAAAGCACAGACCCTCATAACATCAGAACAGAATTTTCAGTAAGGAAAAAAAAAGGTAAAATAAAAAAATTTTCACTGGGCACACTATCCATTAAATAAATACAGCTTTCTTTTCCAAAAATAATGGGGTTTAATTGCATAGATAAACTTATAACCTGAGAACAACGTTTCAAAAGGCAACCTGTTAACGCTGCTAATTAAAGCATACCTTCTCCTGGTAAATCATCCCTTCCTAATATGAAAAGGTTATATCCACATTGTTTTTCTAAAACATCTGGGAGTATCCTACGAACAAAGGTTTCCAGACAACATAGACTTCTGCCTTCACTGCTTTTTGTGTACAGGACATATGCATCATAGATTTTCCCATCTAAAACAAACACAAACATTTCTATTAAAAAACTAAAACTCAGAAAAAAGCCTTTATTGCAAAGTTTCATTTTTGGACTGTTTGGAAATTTGGCTGATTTCACCCATCTGACAGAATCACCTCACAGAACTAAAATGCTCAATAAATCAAAATAAAGATGATCAGCCACAGAATCTGACTTTCTTTCTCATCCTGGGGATGAAAGAGTCACCAAATGAGCTGGAAGCAGGACCTGGGACCTGCAGGAAGGAGCTCCCAACCCCAGAGGTGCCAGGACATCGAGGAAGCACCCTCTCACAGGACTTTCTTCACCACCTCTCCTGAAAGAAACTTAACAGCAGTTATCTCCACTTCTGGCTAACCACAAGAGAAGGTGGAAAAATGGCAATTCTTTCTTGCAATAATCCTGGGAAGGCGTTTCTCAGGTAGAAGAAAAGGCCAGAAGGCTTCTGAGGTTTTGAGAGTTAAGGCTGCATAGCAAGAAGGACTGAAAGAACCAAGCCAAAATCAGATCTAACTCAACAAGTTAAAAACTTTGATTTCTTTTTCCTTTTAATTAGAACCCTATTACAGTATTATAGTAAAACTGAATTTTTGACCAGGAGTTTAAATTACTTTTCTGCGACAACATTTAGCACAGCCATGAGTAAGCATTAACTATCTTAATGTATGTAATCCATTCACTTTCAAGCCATGGGGAGCTTCAGACAGCCTCATTCTGAGAACTGACACGAAATATATCTATAATGTTATGCTTATTTCAAATTTTTCACACCTGTCCAATATATTTGCCTACAGTGCAGTGAACTAAAACACATTAGAAGAAACCCAGAACACAGAACTAGCAGCAAATTTTCTCTTTGATATGTCAACATCAGAACTGACAGGATTTGGAAGGAAAGCGAGGGTAACAGAGAGAAATTGCAAAATGAAAGAAAACCCACCAAAATTGATCTCTGACAAATGAGTCTGATTTTCAAAATAAATATTTAGGGCACGTCTTTAAACATCCAGTTTACAGGATGTAGCTCTGCTGACACCTATTGTTCATCATCAGAGTGACCACAAATCTGCATGTAAAGAAACTACGGAAAATGAAAAACAACATGCTCATTTTGGAATAACAGGACAGTTCCACAGCTCTTTTGCCCTATCTCACTATGACTGCCTTCATTATTACACAGTTTTTATGACTTCAAGCATATATTTTACCCATATGACTGAAAAAATCCTGCACAAAATGTCTTTGTGCGTATCTGAAAATTCCTTATAGAAGTTCTATGTACATTGTGCTAAATAATCCCATTATTTCTCAGAAGTAAAGGCAAGAGAAAAAAATCAATAGGCTAATTACACTTACATGCCTGGTCACACTCACGTACCTTCCTTACTTGTAAGGGCACAGACAGAATCACGGTACCAAAGCACCAAATCAATCTTGAAAATCTTGTAGATTATTAAAGTAATAAATGTGAAGATTAACAGAGAGACAAGCCCTCCAGTCAGCCTTCTTCGTATGTCAGGAACTGCACAAAAATACAAGAAATTTGTTTTAAATGTTGAAATTGTCCAAATCTGATCTTTCACATAAATTCAATGCAAATTTGAATATTCCATTTTTCATTCCTATTTACACTGGTTTTTAAATAATGATAAATACAATGCTATAGTACATGTGCTGATTTCTTCCCTATGCACAGGCACATGCATACTGCAAACTGTAATACATCTGGTTTGTTTCAACGCAATGCACAAGAATTTGGTATCAAAACACCTTCTGGGGAAGTACAGATAACCACAGGCCTCAAAACAATAGTATTTTTTACCTCTGTGTTTTAATGTAATATAGGACGCAACTTGCCCAAAGGCATTTGAAGCTCGACAGACAAAAGGCTGTTCATAATCTTCACTGCTTACTTCTGAAATTATTAGCTGCACAGAATGCATAGGGCGCCCATCGTAAGAAGTTTCTCCCCTGTCCAAAAGGTGACAAATAGAACCATGAAACCAGAGCCCTTTCAGGAATGGCTTCATCTCTAACATCTGCAGCACAACTCTGGCTATTTCCTTTTGCAAATGTCAACCACACTTCACAGCAGATGAACAATCACATGATATGAAAGAAACCCAAACAGTCAGACCTCTCCTCGTACTGACATCTAGCGTATGCATCAAGAGAGACATCAAGCACCAAGACATCAAGACATTATCTTATCTGCAGCTGTGTTTCCCCAAAGGAATGTAAAGTTTCTGTAGTTGAAAGTTCAAAAATATGCCTTACGAACCTAAATAAACTCTTGTTATGGGCTTCCCAATCCCTGTGAGAGTACATGGACATAGAGATTTCACAATAGGATATGACACTCAGGGAATGAAAGAACCAACTAGTGCAAGTGACCAAAGATGACCATGTAGGTGCTAGGAAGTACAAAAAATAACACTGTTTTTGCAATGTCAGTTCAGTGACCATGTGTCTCTGCATTATGGCCCAATTGTTTGTGGCACTGCAATTCTTTCACAGTACAATATATTACTTTTGCATAGTGTTTTCTCTTGGTGAGCACCCAAATAAGTCAGCATTTTGTTTCTCCCTTTGTTTTAGGAAGAAAATTTATTTCTTGCAACTATATTCTTACTCTGCAGACATCATTCTCTTTTCCTCACTGGTTTTTTGGTCCGAGATAGTGCTCCAGAATTTACAAAATTTATCACATTGTCACATTTTTTTTATTCAAAGTGCCACCATAAGGCCTGACAAAAAACCCTGAAATTTTTAGTTCGAAACCTGTAATGTCTAAGAAAATTTCAGATTGCCTCTTGCTCCAATTTGAGTTGGTTTTTCCAGTCAGGTATAATGTCTCTTATTCTAATTCCATTTAACCTGCTTTTCACCATCACCTTATCTCCCATTTGCCCTTCACACGCTTTACTCAGTCCAAGTCCTGCCAAAACCCAGCTCATCACTGGAAATCTGTCTCCCTTTTCTCTAAGCTTCAGCACAAACACCCTCAATAAAGTCTTCCATTACCTCTTCAGTTGATCTCAGTTAAATTTCTCTGACTTAATGCTCTTAAACCTATAAATCTTGATTTTTCCTGTATAGCACAGATTTGTCCTCTTGCAACCTCTCAGGTAGGTGGATGTGGAACACAGAAGAAAGAGACAGTCTGAAGATCATGCACCTGAACATGCCTGATCTGACCAAAAGAGGTCTCTGCCAGGCCAGAGCTTGCTCAAAAGAAACTGTATTACAATTATGGGACTGTAACAAAACACCTTTTCCCAAGATTGGAAATTCAGACTGATTTTTCACGAAGAGCAAGAAATGCACAATCACATGTGAAGCCCATGTGCCTACTATGTTCAAGTTTCTATTTCAAAGCAGGAAGTCAGTTGGAGAAGGCAAGCATTAGAGTTTTTAAGAAGAATGCTATTTAAAGCAAGGGGAAAATGTTGCTAAATATTTTAATGTCAAAGGGAGAAATTTCCACTTTAGTTGCCAACACAGTATTTTCTAATCTGAAAATATACTTACTCATAGGAACTTGCAAAAATTCTGCTCATTGTAAATTCATCAATATACACACCATTGCCTGTCCAGTACACCTCATACCCATGAGCACCTGTTGTGTTGCAATCCACAGTAACCTGTGAGCCTATAAAATTGTGTTACAAAGCAAAAAGTTAATTTCCATAACCTAATTAAAGTCTGTACAATCCTGTTCACAGATTCACACATGCACACCAGCTAAGAATGATATTAAACCCTTTCAGAAAAGTTACTCTAACAGAGGGTCTGCATTCTCAGTGATCTGCAGGTCCAGAAAAAGAATCGTAGGATGGAAGAAGCTGAACCCAGGAAGAAGATGCTTCCCTTTGGGGCACCACTTTGCCTGCAGATTCAAGATGGACCTGTTCTTAGAATCACTTCCAGAGTGGTGGAAAGCACCAGATGTGACAGATAATCACTTGGGTTCCTACAACCTTCCTTGCATCTGAGAAATTTCTTTAGGACTTTGCAAACAACATGCCTAGTTTCTTTCCCTCATGCCTCTCACTCCTCCTTTGGGTGGTCAAAAGAAACGTATCACTGAACCAGGTTTTTTTCATAAAATAGAAACAAGAAACCACAGAATAGGACACTACTTGAGAATATATTTTAACTAGGATACAAATTCATATTTTCTCTAGAGAAAACTACTTACCAATTTCCACTTCAATGGAGTTGTTTCTTGGGTAAGTTATTTCTGGAGGCTTTTTTGGTGGGGTCACTAAACAAAAGAAAGAAAATGCTTTTCAGAAAACCAGGAGCAGTTGCAGTTTGTTTTATGCTATACAATGCATGTACAAGCTAAAAACACCCCTCATATTAAAGACAAGGTTGTCAGCTATTTTATAAAAAAATATCACTCAATGCCAAAAGTACCATATCTCAGGTAGTCATTACTGCACATTTAGGTCAAAACCAGTAGTCCTAAGCATGTCCATCCACAAATTAGGTCTTTCCACCTTAGTCTTTAGAAATCTGCAACAAAAATTTGGAGTTGTTATCAAGATAAACACAGTGAAATTATTTACTTACCTCCTACAATCAGACTGATGTCTCGTGAAATGTTATATTGTTTCCCATTGTAGGTATATGTTGTTTCACAGGTGTAATTTCCTTGATCGTGTACAGTCACATTGGAAATTATAAGGTTATTGTTTGAAAGGGCAAACCTTTTTCCTTCCAGCGGCTGGCAGTCCTAAAAGTGTGTAGGGAACTCTGTTAATTCATATCTCTGTATATTTCCATATTTTGTCTCTCTTTGATACAATCTGCAGTTTCAATAGAGCACAGCATAAGGATGGACACCCTGCAGAGGCTGAGGAAAACTGAGGGCAGTGAAATATAAAGAAATGCACGCTTCACTTCAGCTGAGATTTTAATCTAAAGACACCCCTCAGTCCATTCCCTTTGGAAAACAACTTTCTGTATTAGAGAAATAAGAAATTAAAACGTGAGTTGTCAGTATTTGCAAAAGTATTTATCAGTGAAGCATCACCCAACAATTAGACTTTATTTTTTAAGGAGCCTCAATGTTACTGGTACCATATGGACTGCATGAGCCTGAGGCAAGAATCTGGCAGAAGGCACTACATTCTTGTAACAGAAAGAGCCTTTAAGAGAGCGTGAACAACAAGAAACAGAAAAATGGAATAGAACAGTATTGAGCACCTAATGGAAATGCCATAGTAAATCTGCTTCCACACAAGGCCGTGTCACCCTGGCAGGTGAACAGATGCCACCTGGTGGGTACATGGGTCAGCATCACTCCTGCACCTCAGCTGAAATTCTGCCCTGACAATCAAGAACACCTTTAAAAGACAGAAAGTCTTAATCCTCTTCCAACTTGTTTTAAGCATTTTTCTCCAATTTACAGTAAATCTTTAGTTCTTCTGCTCCAATTCTCAAAGATCACTGATTTTTATTATAAATAATGGACAGCTGTAAGACAGAAAAAACACTGTTCTCACCTTATACCAATGAACAGGCTGAATATTCTCTTTCCTGAAATAATTCAAGTGGGGACACACAACCTTTGCAGAAGATGATGTGTATATCATCTCCTCTACAGCAAAGTTTTTATTTAAGCATAAACCATCAATCCTCTCAAAAACTGTTACTTTTGTGCCCATTTTCTGACAGCTTGTCAAATTCCTGCAATTAATAGAACACAATTAAATTAACCCATTTAGTATATTTTGCAGGTCAAAAATGTATTGCACTCTTTTTGGAGAAGAAGGAGAAGAAAAAATGTTTACAGTTTCTTTAATAGATTTACCTTTGCCTACAAAGAAAAAACCCCAAAACTAGACTTAATTTCCCCAAACTAAAGTTAGTTTTTGTAGATGCATTCCCTCTTCTTCATTGGTATCTCTCTTACTCTCAAAATTTTACTTGCTTTCTAAAAGTTACTCGCTTTGCAACCCATTTCTGTAAAAATATATTTTTTTTTAACTTTCACCTTATGACACACTCATAATCTCCAGAATCTTCTAGCATTGCAGGAAGAAACCAAATTAGATCCTCCTGTTGATGAACTCTAGACAGGTTGTTTTTAGGCACAGCTCTCTGGTTACCAACTTTATACCATGTTAAATTGTAGTCTCCACTTTTCAAGCTCTGTTCCAGTGAACATTCAATAGCAAGAGGCTGCCCTTCAGGCACAAGACTTTCCCTAAACATCACATCATAGGCTTCACATTTGTCTAAAAGAAAGAGATAAACATTAAAGAAAAACTCAAACACTCTACAAAAATATACTGAACTCATTTTCTGATTATAAAGTTCATTGGAGTTTTCACCTCCATTCTCAAGTCAACTACTAAAAATACAATTTTAATCCCTTATCTTTATAGCTGAGAGTACTACTCAGTAGTTTGCAGATATACTTATGCCACTAAATTTAAATGCTGTTCTTTGAATGCAATCTTCACACTCAATAGAGTGTCTTTGTAGCAGAGTTGTCATTTGCATGTTTTATCTCAGATGCAAATTACTGAAGTACTTGTGTTTCTCCAGTCTGAGTCATGGGCATGTACACAAACACACACAAGCACACAAATTTCACATTGAATGTCTTTATTTTGTAGCTTCACTTAACTGTAGTTAAGACAGACTTCGGGTATTTAAATGTCCTAAGAGGACACAGAAGTTAAAGATTGTGTTGCACAAATATTAAGTTTGCTATGGGAATTTCAACTGACCCTTCGGTTTATGAACATTTAGAGAGGAATCATTACAATCACCAATGAGCTCATTTTCTTTACTTCTGACACAGACTTGTGCAGGAAAAGAGCAACACCAAGAGTTTGGTTTGGGTTTTGGTTTGTTTTTTTTTTTTGTAATATGACATAAAAGACACCAACTCTGGATACCATGGTCACATTCCCAAGTCAGTAATATATTTATTGAAACCTCCTTCCTTTGTTATTTTATAAGAATTGCCACAGAGTATCTGTTTAGCCCACAATCCTGTCTCTGATAACTAGCAGTGGCAAATGTGCAGAACAGAGGAGGACACAACAAATACAATACTAGTCTGATTTCAGTCCCTTTCTTTCTTCTTATGTTCTGCATGCAAAACTATCACTGGATTTTATAAATTCTCTGAGTATCATGCATTTCTTGTTACAAGAAATTGTAAACTTCCTCTCATCTGCCTATTCTATGGCAGTTACATTTTTATAGACCCTCATCCTATCTTGCTTCTGTCTCTTTACCTCAGAGTCCTCCTTCATTTAGAGACTTCTCATATGGAAGCCATCCCATATCAGACAACACTGCCACTCATCTCTCCTGAGATAGAATGACCAGAACTGCAGAGTTCAGCTAGCACACATTCACTGTGGGGTTAAAGAGTAGCATAATGAGACTTTCTGTTTTGCTTTGCTGCTTTCCAAAAATTATGGTTTTCTGCTCACTATTGATATCAGAGTTAATGATTCCAGAGAGCATTCAGAGATATCAAAGCAGCATTTTCCCAAGAGGCTATTAATAACCTAATGCTTACATCACACACATACAGCATACTTGCTTCTGCTATATGTGCATGACCCTTTCATGCCCCTTCACATCCACTTGATTTTACTGACTGATATTCTGTCACTAAATTATTTGATATCCAGGCACCCTTTGCATAGCAAGCATCAGTTTTAACCGCCAAAGAATAATTTTGTGCCATCCACAGTTCTCATCACCTCAACACAACTGTTTTCCAAATTACTTACCCAAACACTGAATTACTCAGGTATCTGAGTTGAATGCCCCATAACAACTCTAGTGATTATGAAATGCTGTGGCTGCAGGAACTGATAGCATTCTTCTGCCTCTTAATGTTAATATCCCGAAACAGTGTAAGAGACACCAGCACATGCTAAAGACCATTCAGCTGGGAAGCAGATCTGCAGAGAATATTGGGGTCCTGGTAGACCACAAACTGACCATGAGCCACCAATGCTCCCTCATGGCAGAAGAAGGCTAACAGTGTCCTGGGATGCACTAGGACATGCCAGATTTGAATTTACTGGAGAGAGTCCAGCACATAGCTACAAACACAATCAAGGGAATGGAGCACCTCGCACTTGAGTAGAGGATCAGAGAGCAGGAACTGCACAGCCTGGAGAAGAGAAGGTCTGAGGAGTGTGTGGGTGGATATTATCAACGTGTGTGAATACCTGATGGGAGAGAATGAAGAACAAAGAGACAGACCTTTGCCAGCCTTGCCCACTGACAGGACAAGAGGGAACGAGCACAAACTGAAACATAAAACATTCTATCTGCACAGAAAAAAACCCTTTTTTTTTAATTGTAAGGGTGATCAAACAGTGGAACAAAATGCCCAAAGAAGTTGTGGAGTTTCCATTTGCAGAGGTTTTCAAAATCTTGACCCTGTAAGGTTATATGCCAAGAGCTCCTTTCCAACCTAAATGATTCTAAGTTAGAACATGAAATACCACGTATTATGTTTTATAGGTTCCTGCTCTTGAGACTATTTAAAAGAACTCACTGGCATGCATGTAAATTTCACTATTACATCCACTTCCACAGAAAGTTAGTATTATTTGTGTGAAAAAAAGTTCCATAAAATGTTCAGAACAAGACTTTCCATAGCTACCAACAGACTTACTTGCAATAATTAAAGACAGAAATGCTGTTGCAATGTTACATGAAAACAGTGTTTTTGCTGTCATGTTTCCCTGCTGAAATGGAAAGAAAACTTTAAATTAGTGGTTTTCAATATAAACTTCCATAATTTAAAGTAAATATTTGCATTACACAATTAATGCATTATGTCATTAATATAGGAATTACACAGTTTAAAGAAGACACATGAAATGCAGCAATTGTCTTTGACTTGATTTGAGCTGTTACCTGCTTGTTTTACTTGACAGCTCCTAATTTTACACCAAAAGAAAAAAAAATGAGTGAACATCTCCTATCTCAGCTTGTCAAGCAATTGGGGCTTTTTACATCTCTAGCACACTCCTTCCCATTTCTTGCTTTCCTAAGCTACAGTCGTAGATTCTCTTACTCTCCCTTGGATGGAATCTGATTTCATAATTCTGACTTTTTTTGCCACCCCATTCTGTACTGCATCCAGTTATGCTACAACCTGTCTGAGATAGGGAGGACAGGAAAGAACTTGCATACAGTCTTCAAAACATAAGCGCACTATGGCTTTATAAACAAAGACAATCATTGGTTTTTTCTGGATTTTTTTCCTAACGATTTCTAACCATATCTTTGTTCTTTGAGTACTACTGAGTATTGATCCGATATTTCCATGGGCCTATGTAAAATTTCAAGATCTCATCATTGGGTGCTAAGAATCAGGCAAACTCAGTCAGCTGTCGAGCACATGATGTCAGGATTTTGGCCATATGTTCCCATCTTCAAATTTCTTTGTATTTCTCTACTACAATTTTCTTCTGCTATTATTACCCAGTCATTGACTATTGTGACATTTGTGCCATTCTTTGCAAGTTACACCTCCATGTTCTACATACACAGCTTTGTATTGTTGGCAAATTCTGCCACTGAAACAGATTCCCTCTGTCTAGATCATCAAAATACATGCTGAAGAGTTGTTTGGGACTCTAGTAGTGATGTTTCTTCACCTAAAATCTACACATTTATCTTTTACATGCTTATTTATGCATTTGAGAAGGATTGTCAGGACCCTTTAGCAGTCCTCTGATCCCTAACTGTGGTAGTGGCCCTCTGGCCACAGAGAGCAACAGTTTCCCAGGCATCATCCTGAGAAAAGCTGTGAGAAGCTCAGAGAGAAGAATGACAAACAACAGTTATCTTAACTTGCTGCACCTGGTGCTTGTGATGATGTTAATGTGCGCTACGTGATGTTTACAGTAAGGCTGTTACCAAGGGGTGGCTTCTTAATTAGCCACTGGTGATGGTGTTTTGACCCATCAGGTCCACCCATATCAGACCGAGTATAAAAGAATAGGTTCCCTAATAAAGTTATCATTGTTCATTGCCTTTTGAGAGATGTCTTTGGAGTCTATGCCCCTTGTGATGTAACAGCAGTACCTAACATGTTTGGAGATTGAGCTCTTAGCTGCATGCCTCTGGCAAGCTGTTCCTTAACTTAACCTGCTTTAGTGGTTTTTTTTCTATTCAGCCTACCACAGTGTTTCACAGCACAGTGAGAGGACACATGCAACTACTCCAACTGAAGTATGAGCAGGAGAACCCCACGCTGTCGTAACGAACATTTAGCTGATCACCATTTTCTACAAGAGTTGAAGATAACACTTCTGGCTGCTGTGTCTTACTTCACCAGATTGACTCGGAACTGTGCCGTGTATTGAGTCATCCACATGGCTTCCTGCAGGGCCTGCTTCCCTTCTTCCCTTTTGCCTTCCTCCTCCCTCCTTGCAAATCTCCACTCAAATTACCAGGCAGGTCTTTTCTTGCCTAGCTCTAAGATGGGATGAGTCCCTGAAAGAATCCTGACCGTAGAAATACTCAAACATTAAAATCTCAGGAGGTAGGTTATATGTGTTTGTACAAAAGCTACAACTTCTTCCATTATTCGTGATGCACAGTAACTCTTAAAAATCTATAATTTTTGATTTTTAAAAAGAGGAGTATATTGTAAAAGATATAATTTAAAGATAAAACAGGATTGAATAGATTCCACTTATGAGCAGGTATTTTCTTTATGACCTCTCTGAATCACTGCTTTTTCACGAACTCTGTTCTCTTGGAACATTACCTTGCTCTAGTGTTCTGTCTCACAAGAAATCTCTCAAGAAGTTTTTTGCCCCACTAGTAGATTCAGCAGATGCAGAAGGAGTATTTTACCACATCCTGAAAGAAAGTCTTCCAGGATCCTGCTTTTCTGTAATTTCAATGTTCTTTCTATCTATTTAAATTTATAATTTGCCCTTTCGTCAACACAGAAGACTTGCAAACATATATCCAGCCTTGTGTAAAACCATACACACTACTTTGAGGAGACTCCCTTGTCTCTCACTTTTCATGATGAAAAATTCCAATTTCTGTGGAAGGTAGACACAATAACAAAATTAGGCTCTTCTCTGTGCAGGTATTCACACAAATAAGCAAGAAAATAATACAGATACAACTGCAGAAACAATTGCAAATGTTTTTCCTACCACATTGTGCCATGATAAACGGCTAAATTTCTCCCTTTTCCCCGCCATTCTCTCCACATCTTGAGCAGTCAATCAACCAGTGGACTTTATCATTCACAACAGACTTCAGCTCTAGTTATCTTTGTCCAGATTTTCCGAAGGGGAAAAAAAATTTCATAAATGCAAAGCCATGTCCATAAAGTTTCACCCTGAAAGGAAATATTTTTATCAACTGCAGTTTAAAAAAAATCATTACAACCAACCCCCCCCAAAAAACCCCATCAATCACCTGAAAGAAGTCCTCAATGATACACACACCTGAATTACAAGTACAGCATCGATGATGGCATGTAGGCATAATTTTCATCAAAATTTCTCATTAAACTGGCATAACCATCTTTTCATCTGTTTTTTTAGTCCTTTCAAAGGACTAGTTGATGTACTCAATTAAAAAAAGAAGTCTCTTCAAAACTTTGAAGGATCACAGGTTTCACTAATTTCTGGCAAACTTTGAGGCAGGTTTTGCAGGTTTATTTGAATCTCATTCAAAAGCACAAATTGATTCAAGCATGCCACAGTCCTCAGAACTGAGAGAACCAACAGAAAGTCAGAGTATCACACTCTTTCTGGCATATAAGCCTAGCAACATTTTAAATCATAAAAAATGAATATGAGTATTACCTTAAATGCTCCTATTAACTGCGAGGTACACCATGCCTCTTCTAGATCAAAAGTGTCTCACTTCTGATCTCAAAAAGAATTATGATGGCAAACACATAAATTCCTTCACTGGACCTAGTGACATACCTAGTCAGCGTGGAAGAGTTGCGTTAGCCCCGTCAGGATGTAGTGACAGCGCTGCGACTATCGCGAAAGTCGTGTTTCTGTGAAACACGCTGAAACCTCAGCGGGTACGACAGGAAATCATTTTCCAATGATCTTCATTTCAATTGCGACGTATTTTGGGAAGCATTCCCTTGGAAGGGGCTGTGGCTCCTGGGCGGTGCAGGCACCGCGGGCGCGGGCAGGGTGACCCGCCAGGCTCAGCGCCGAGGGGCAGCTGCGAAGAGCCGGCGCTCGCTCGCTCGCTCTCGGTCGGGAACCGAGCCGCGGTCAGGGCTGAGCCTTCACAAGAGGTCTCACACTAAACTCCTCCTAAACGGTCCCCAGCCCCCAGTTTCCCCAGCAGACACTACCTCGGTCCGAACCGCCTCCCAGCCCCAAAAGGGAGGCGTCGGAGCACAGTGCGACCATGGGCGCAGCAGCTCGAGGGGTGTCCTGCTCGGATTCCCCCGGCCGAGGAGCCCCGGAGAGCAGCGCTCCCGGCCGCACCTGCCCGGCCCCCGCCGCCCGTACCCGCGGCCGCCCCGCCACCCCCGGCTCTNNNNCTCGGCGCCTGAGCCCCCGTTACACCAAGGGCTGGCTGGGGCCGGGCCGGAGCCCGGGGAATCCCCTACCTGCTGCTCGGGAGCGGGGCAGCTCCGTTGTCGCGTCCCAGAGAGCCTCGGCAGCCGAGGGACCGCGGCGCCGCCGCCCCGGCACGGGCGGCTCCTCCCAGAGACGCCTCATCTTCCCCGCCTGCCGCCTGCAAACCCGAGTGACCCCGGCACGGTGGGGCGGCCCCGGGGCAGGGCAGGGCCATCCCCCGTCCCCTTCCCGCGCAGGTAAGCGGTGCTGGCTAAACGCAATCTCCGAAAGACAGAGCATTTCAGCAGCCACTGCAGCCCCTCGCTGCTGCGGGCTGGGCTCAGCCTCTGCCGCAGGAAATCCTCCAAGTTCAGATTGCGAGATCTGAGGCAACTGACTTTCGTTTGTTTGTTTGTTTTCAAAGCACGAGCAGCCGCAAACCTCCCTAGTCTTCCTCCCTAGGGACCGCGTCACTGGAAAAGGAACAGCCCTTCAAGACTCCGTGGAGGCTGTTGGCAGGATCATCTCGGGGACATCAGCTGATTTATTTGCTTATTCAGTAGGCTGTTTTGGCTGCTTGGTTTGACTTGCCCAAACTGTCACTGAGATATTCGGAAACTTGAACATACATGTTAATCCCTAAATCCCCCCATTTATTCTCTAAGTTTTTATCTACAAACTTAACAGCTACTAAGTAGTCCTGATATTTTCCAGAGATTACTTGACTTGTGACTGGTCTGGGAACAGTATGTTCCCTAGATTCCGGTGATTCTTAGTTCTCGGTTTCGCACCACAGCTAGAGCCAGAGTTTTTCAAAGCAGAAGTTCCTCAAACTATTTAGTTAAACATGGAATCAAATGTAGGCAGTTTTAACACTGCATTGCCACTTACTTGTTGACTAACTACTAAACCAGATATTGAGGTAGAAGAAAGCTCATTCTTATGTTCTTCACAAAGCAGGCAGCAATCATGGACTATAGAATTATCAAGGTAGATGTTCTCATTATTGTTAAAAATACATCATAACATTTGCTAAGCAAATTAGAAGTATTCTGCAAAAACAGTGTAAAATAATCCAGACATGTCCTGTCCCTTCCACCTCTTTTCATCCTTCTTCTTTCATTTCATGTTCTGGTACTATTATATATACCAAATGGAAACGTGTTCAAACATCCTGCCACTAGCTGCAGATAAGTGAAGATGAAAGATTATGCCCTCCTGTGCCTGCATAAATTGTCTTCCATCAATAAAAGGTATGTAGTGCTAGCTGGAGGCACATTGCAACACTTCCAGACCCAAAGCTGTTGGGAGGTACATAGAAAATTAATTCATTCCAGATTTGGCAAACACAGCAGGATTTATACAGTCAGCTTGTCTCTGGTCACCACTTCTATCCATATTTAATTTTGCAAATGTTTCTCATTAAATCTCGAACAATGCAAGATTATGCAAAATTTTTAGTTTCTGTATTATTTTGCAAGACCAAAAAACATCCGTGACTGGAATCTGATTAAGTGAGGTCTCTACTATATTTCTCTAGAAGCACTGATTTAAAAAAGAAACAATAACTTCATAAGAATTATTTTTGAGGTGCACATACTAGAGGTTCTGCTGTTGCGATGGGGCTTTTTCTCCTCTATTCATTGTAATACTACTAATAGTGAAAAAATGTTTCCGGTAAAAAGGTTTCTGGTATAAAACACTTTGTTAAAGTATTACCAAAATGAACAGGTAAAATCAGAACTATTCAATCATTTAACTACTCATTGAATGTGAACCAGAATTCAGAAAGAAAAAAAAAAACGTGTAGTAAAGCTGAAATGGCTGGATTTAGTGAAATAGCAAAAATACACAGACCATGGCAGTCATAAGACAAAAATTGTAGATAAGAGCAAAGGTGTGGGTTGTCTGAGGAAGGTGGACATTGACATTAGTCTGCATGAACATTTGGTATGGTCACTGTGGACACTTCAAAGCAGTCCAAGAATCAGCAGATCCACCAGTGAAGGTGATGTTAAGCAAAGTGTTACACAAACATCCTCTGGATCAGATCTATGCAAAGGAATTTACTTTTTCTTTTTTTTAATCTATGCAAGCATTCAGCTGTATTTTACCTCATAAAGCTCTAAGATAGAATAAGCAGTCATAATTAGCACAAGGAGAGATCTGTCTGTTCACCAGTGCCATCTTTGAAAATGGATTGCAGCAGAGTAATGATCATGGTGTACATTTCTGCAGCTGAGGAGAAGTTCGGATAAGACTACTTCTTTGCAAATAGAGAGACTGGACTTGAGCATAGCATTTGGTGTATAGCATTTCTCCAGAGTGAGAATGCTAAATAAGGCATCACTGAGAAGTCATTTTTCTATCAGCTGGTGGCATCTGCTTGCTTTATTTGATAAACATATTGCCAATGAAGGCAGCACAGTGCCTGTGATAAGTAATTAAATCCTTCTGAGTTACACTTAGAAGAAATTCAGAATGAGAGCATTCTCTTAGGGAAGGATGGGATGGAAGTTGCCTGAGTAGTTTTGTTCTAGCTTTCACAATCACTTGCGTTTCTCAATTTGCAGTATTGGCAACTTTCCTGTTTCACATATATCATCTCCATGGGGCGTGTGGCTGCATTAGCTTTTTTGTTTGAGAGAGAGCACTTCTGTCACAAAACAATCCTGGAGCCCATCAGATTCTTTTCAGATGAGGCAAAACTTGAAGATAAATTCCAGCCAGCTGGGCAACCTATCAACAGTGCCTGACAGCAGTTAGTCTGAAACTACGTCTTTTCAAGCATGCCTTGTGTGGTCACCAGGTCCTCCACACAAACTGGCTTGAACTGCAAGAATCAGGGCAATACTTGCCCTGACTTCTTTAGGACAAGTGCCAATGACAAGAAAACATAAGGTTTTTTTATGGCAATTTTAGAATCCAGTAATCTCATGTTTTACCTGTGCCTGGTAAATTATCCCTTCTACGTCAGGAGACTGTAGTCATACCATGTCTCTAAGACAACCACAAGTATATTTAGGGCAAAACTGTGGTTTATAGCAACCATCATATTTTTTGGGTTTGGCTGTCATATGTATTCATCATATATCTTTCTCATCTGAAACTGAGCAGGGCAAATAAAAACAGAGTTTTAAAGCACTTTTTGTAATTTTTTATACCATTTCTACTTCGAGCTTTACTGCACTAAGTAACTTTGATGAAGACATTAAGATTATCATTGTATGTACAAATCTTCTAAAGCTACAAGAATAAAACATATCAATAAATGTAATTGAGGGTAATTATTTACATAAGTTAAAGGCAAGTATTTACATAAGTTAAAGCTGCATAAAACCTATGTAATACATTATTTGAGAACAGAAAAATCTATTGAGGAAGAAATATTCAAGAACACTAATCTGCAGGGTATGCAAAAATTTTGATTAAGAGCGGTTAAACTAAGGCAAATTGGAAATTTAAAATACAAAAGTTGTCTAAGTAAAAAAAGTAAAAAAATAAATTTAAAGTATAAATGTAATGTTGCAGTGTTTGGTTGCATTACATTATTCTTTTGCTTTGTTTCAATATCCTTATTGCCTTCGTTAACCAATTGTCATGGTGAGCAGAGAAAGTTGAGCACCATTGCAAAGCCAGAGTTTCAGGGCTGATTGAGAAGTCACCTAGCAAAAGATGGCAGCAGATGCTTGAAAAGGGAGAAGCCAAGGTGTGGCAGTAGTTACTGCCATGGAGGGAACTTGCCAGGTGATTTGCCATGGCCTTCATATCAATGTTTCCATTAGTCCTGGCAGTACAAAAAAATTGAAGTTTTCCTATGTAATTTTCTAATGGCACAGTAGTTAGAAAAGAGGTATGTGACCCTGCAGCTTGGCTTATACTGACTTTTACCTGTTTACTCCTCCCACACTCAGAAATTACACCACTATTTTATTTTCTTTAATTTTAAACACAAAAATAACCATTTGCCATCCAGAATCATAGACTAAGGAGAATTGTGGTCAAGATTCCTATGATTCACCAGTATATTACATCTTTTAAATAAAATTTTTAAAAAATAGAAAATGCTGCCTTAAATCAGGTGAACTGTTTCCAGTAGAGTTAGAGAAGTACCAAAGGCACCTGTAATGCACGGATGCAAGTCTTCATTATAGAGTCCAGTGAGAAAGGTGCTCAGAAGCCATGGGATATTGGTTAAAATTAGGATTATTGGAGATAAGCTGAGAAGGTAAAAGGAGATGATAGCACCGATAATCTTATGTCTCTTCCAATGCTGGGAACCCAGAGCTGTGCAGCCTCAACCAAACCTCTCGTCAGTGCACGCCACATCCCGCAAATCCCATCTGTGGGGACATTTGCCAGCACTAAAGGCTTAAAGGGTTTTCCAAGGTATCCTCAGAAGCTGAAAACTCTATTCATCATCTTTACTGTAATGAAAAAGGATGGTGTATGAAAACAGCCCGTTTCACTTCAAGTTAAGCCGAGGGAACGGGTGGAGCCGTCGTTAAGTGACAAGACTGAGCTGCCTAAAGCTCCCCAACACAGGTGAGCTGGCTCCACTTGTACCTGCAGCACGGGGTACATCCAGCACAGCCCAGGTGTGTGCCCACTTGCATCAGCTCTCATGGATCACTAACTTCTGCATGCCCACATCCCTGACAACACTCTTCAGGGTACGGGCCCACCTTCAGACAAAAGGTTGTGCTCTCTCCTGTTAATATGTTCACAAATCCCAGGAGATTTCACTGAACTATGGGTATACTAGGGGAAATAAGCTTACATCTCAGGAAAGTTTTAAGTTAATTTGGCTTGTCTAGGTTAAATTGAAGACAGACAACTTCTGCCTATAAACAATAATCCAGTATATACCAATGAACAACTCCTTTGTTAGGACAAAGCATGGTAACTCACAGAGAGAACAACATAACTGGATACCTGAGATAGGAATGAGCTAGACAAAGGGCAGAGGAAGCCTCTTCCTATCCTGTGTTTCCCAAGCTCAGGCCTTCTAGGTGCTATATATGCACATTGCACAGGTATCTACAGCCAATTTTTTGGTCACAGACAAGGAAAATATGCATTTATGATCAAATACGTGTGACACTCACTGTCATAAAGCAGTAAAAAAAAAGTGGAAAGCAGCATTTGGGCTTACAGTTTAGATGGTAAAAAGATTACATAGAAATTACCAAACAAAATTCTCCCTGAGGTTGTCTCCTGCAAGTCTTCACAATTACTTTGTTAAAATATTCTTAGCAGACGTAGGATTGCATACTGCACTTTATCTGTGCAATTACACAAGGATAACCCCTTGAACAGGGTTCAATGCCATCTTGCAACAGTTAAAAATGCTGGTGCAAGGGGTCCTACAACCAAGTAACCACAAGAACTTTGAGCTAAATGAGAAACAGGAAACATGCAATGAAAGTATTGCATCAATCACCACAACTTTCAAGAAAACCCAAAACAGAGAAATGGAGGTCTCTGACTTCCTGAAAGGGCTTCTTTGGGCAATTCTGTGACAGTCAAATCTCCCACTTGTAGTGGTTTTTTTTATTGTTTAAAACTAGTCAATAAATTACTCCTGCATCTTTTAAGAACTTCACTGTAGGTCATTAAAACAAGTTTCTACTAGATGCCAGCATGTACTAAATTTCCTCTAACAGAAATCTTCTTGCATGCTCTCCATCAGACATGTCTCCTCTCTGGCATTTCCGCTCCACTGTAGTTACCAAGTTTAATTTCAATATGATTTCTTGGAAAAATAAGCTCATTTTCCTCCTGAAGATGGAAATACAAAATGTTATCAGAGGAAAAGGCACTAGCCTAAACACATGTACCAAAACAAGTGGGACAGCACTAGCCTAGAAATTTCACTAGCAGATAACAGAGTGACATTCTGTTTTGCTAAGGAACAGCAAAAAAAAAAAAAAAAAAAAACCACCAAAAAACACAAACCAGCAGATGAATTCTTGTTATTTGTGTCTGGTATTCTGGTATAACAATTTCTCAAATATCATTCCATTTGTTTGGGCTGTTATGTTTGAATATAGCATTGAACAAAAAAAATCCCTAAGAGATCTAAAAAAATTATTATGGACAAGGGAAGAAAAGGAGGAACTATTGTTTTGACTAGAAATACCTGAAAAAATATTATTTTAAAGTAAGATACAGCTTTCTTGTGAAATACCTTACCTATGTAGTAGACAAACGTTCAAATTATTCATTTAATAAAAGAGGAAAAAAAGAAAAGTAGTCTTCTCACTGGTTAGTACCTCATCTGCTGATTAGTTTATCATCTCAATCCAGCTACCAAGCTTCCATTATATTCTTTTTAAGCCAGAAACAAGCAAGCCCCAACACTATCACCTTTCACTGTTTGAATAATTATCTATTCTTAGGACCAACATGGTACTAATATGGCATCAAGACTTCTGTAACTCCTTGGTGCCTTTTTCAGTTGCATGAAAAAAAAATCCAACTGAAAACATTTCTGTAACATTAGGGAAGATTTTTACAAACAGCTGGTTTCCATTATTAATTGTTCAGTTTGTAGTCAAAGCAGTGGTTTGTTGGCAGAAATCCGTAACACTGAAACTGTAACAATATTTTTATTTACACTGGTAGTCTAGGCAGAACGGATTGCTCAGAAAAGGAGCCCCCATCAAGGGTTCCTGGGTGAATCAAGCAAGAGTTGAAAAGAGGACTGAAAAACAAAGTAGCAGCCTCTGGCAGACTGGGTCTTTGTGAAATGGGAAATGAAGGCTGCCAACCTTAGCTCAGTGTTAATCAAGGGTTTGCACTGGAACTTCTAATATCTCAGCCTCTCAAAGCACTGACTATTTGCATGCTGGGGCTCTGCTACAGAGCATGCTCATGACTCCCTTCTGGCTGCAGGCTGGGTTTTCTTCCATGGAAGCCAGAGAGGTGGTTTGGATCCACATGACATCCCAGTGTGGAGTCAGGACACAGCTGTGCACTGCAGCTAGGCTCAAGAGCACCAAAGAACTAAAACATCCTGTGATAGTGGAGTCACAGACAGCTCTCAAAACTTTTATTTATGGTTCTGCTCATCCCCAGAAGACTTACCTGCCTGGACTTGTTTTCCTTCCACCCCTGAGGCAATGAAGGTGCGATGCAGTACTAGGAGGGCATCCAAACTGCCCACATTCACAGCCTTATGAACCACCACACACCGCAACCTGCTTCCTGCTCACCACACTTGCCATCCAAGAACTGGTAAGTGTTGAATAAGTTCTGAAATGGTGATTTTCACCTCAGATTTTCACTTTCCACTCATAACCAACATCATTTGACTAGGAAAGAGTAACTGGTGGCAAGAACACTGTTGGATAATACAAAGCTCAGTATATCAAAGGACCCATAATGTAATCACAGAAACCAAATGGAGGTCTTGTGATTTGTCATGGGAGGTGAATGTGGAGTGAGGTGGAACCCACAGGGTCTCATCCTTCTACCTGATACCCTGGAATATTTTGTACAAACTAAGTACACCTCCTATGGAGAAATATTCCATATAAGGCAGCGACAAAGAATATAAGGTTTGACTGCAGCCCCACCCACAGCACTTTGCAAAATAGTGGTTAGTAAGGGTACATTATAAAATGTACCCCAATTTCATATCTAAGTGGGAGGATGAGAATTTGACACGAAATTGCAGGGACAGGTTGATGGGTTTGTCCTCCTTGCCCTCCCCAGAAGGGAAACCTTTTGGTAAGTCTTGTGTCCTCAGCTATGCTGAGTGTTGACCCGGGATATTGAGCTTGTGTTTGCAATCATATTGTTAGTGCTGTATACAGGTATTCTGCAGTTAATGCCTTTATCACTGGCAATCCAAAAGAACCATAGATGTTGCAGCCAATAATTCCTGTTATTCATGAATCCAGGTGTCTCTTCTGAATGCAACCAGACCTACAGCTCATAGACTATTTGTGGACTCGGCATCGGGTCCATAGTTACACATTTGCAACAAGCACCAGCTAAAGTGCAGCTGAGTAATAGCTGAGTTCCTGGGCTCTGAATTTGAAAGTGAACGTCCTTCTAACCACAAAACTACTAACAAAGTGTTAGTAATTGTATTACAACTTGATATTTTATAAAGGATTACTGTAATTGAAGAAAACCATTTTCTTGGGTGTTTCAGTTCAATATTCCTCATGAATACAGAGAAGCATCACATCAAACTTTTGGATTTAGATAAAGAAATTACAGAAAAATCCATGGAATTGTATCACCTTTTTACACAAAAGACTGAAGACTGACTAGTAACTTTTACATAAATAACATTTTCCCAAGCAACCATAGGTGATTTCCATTAAGCAATTCCTTCCACTCCTTTTTCAGTCATATCAGTGTGAGAAACTGAAAACCTGAAAGAGTTAATGTCCCAAACATCTGGCAGAAGGTAAAAGGAATGTTGCCAACTAGATAAGGTGCAGTTGAAAAAAGAGGGTCTTGCAGAGGCAGGAGAGTGCTTTTCTGGGGTCAACTTGCTTATCTTGGGGAGCTATTTCTAAAAACAAGTTTGAGACAGCAGTGCACTTGTATCTGTCAGGGGAAAGGATTTGAAACCACGAGATCCCCTAGTCTCCTTCTGAAAAGTTCAATAATGACAAAATGCACATGGGCAAGGACTGGTTTATAAATAGCAAAGCAGAGAGGGGCAGGGTGTGAACCCATCATCCCTGTACTCACCATCCACAGGAACCAGACCAGAGACAGTGCTGGAACTCTGGGTGGTGACCCAGATATTTTATTCTCTATTTCCCTATCTTTCCTTCTTCCTTTCTTCCTCTTCCTGAAAGTTTAATTTGTTGTTGCCACATGTTGTCCAGAAAAGCTTAATCCACAGGCTGTTCAAAAACCACTGCTGCTACGTGTTGCTCAGAAATGTTGAAGTTGCTGCTACAGATCATCCAGCCTACCATAAAGTTTAAATCAGTTAAATCAATGTACAGTTGCTGCCTGTACATTAGCCTGAAGGCTAATTGATTGCCTTTCTTTCACCATAATTTAGCCCAAGGGTATCCCAAGCACCAGCTACCTCAGAGTAGGTGGCCCAGGACTGCCCTCTAGGGACCCACAGTCAGAACACGATCCCCTCTCAAGCTAATAAACCCTTTGTCTTTAGGCAGATTAAAATTCTAAATGCAACAACAATTAATTACTAAAACATAGACAATGGAAATAACAATTCAAAATCTATAACACTCCTTCAGGAATGCAGAAAGTAATTGTGCTGGTAACAATAGCAATCCTTTTCACATTAAAACATCTCTGAAAACCAGGGTTTTTTTCCACTTTGTGTATCATAGCTAACTGCTGGTTTTGCCCACGAGGTGCTGAGAAGCCTGCTACAAGCCCTGCAGAGCTGGAGCAGTCCATCAAGACAAGGTGTGTGGGAACGTTACTGGGGCTCAGTGATGCTCTTCAGATGCACTGAGCCACCTTTGCTTCTGGAACCATTCTAGCCAAGAGAACTATCACTTTATCACCTCCATTTGTGTGTTTATATGGACAAATATTTAAGGTGTCCTTTTTAAATGCAATTTAGAAATGGAGGAAGGGCAGAGAAAATAACCTGGCACATTTAAACAACCAAGAAATACAAAAGCTTGATATAAAAAGTGACTCTTACTTAAACAACACCTTTGCTTTTTTACAGTAGGATGCATTTACTATTTAAGTAGAAGCTGAAAGGAAAATGGATATATGTGCTGCCACAATATAGTTTCAATTTAATCACAATGCATTTAGATGATTAAAAATATTTTAGTTATGCTGTTTATAAAAAAGATCATATGACTACTGATTTCCCCTTTTGTCTAAACATAATAAAATAAATCCCATAATTAAAAATTAGGTAAAGTCAACCAGATTAATGTCCTACACCCTGTATCAGTGAATGGGCAATGCATTCTTTCTCATCTCTGAAACACTACTGATAAGGACACACAATATTCAGGCTTGTCAGTCATAATAAAAAATAATATGATCATAAAAGCCAGCAGTATTTCTAAGTGCTAAGACATTTAAACATATTTTGTTACAGCTTATCACGCAATGAAGACAAAACCATTGGGTAAGCATTTTGGTGTGTCACATTTATATTATTTCATCCTTATTTCCTAAATACTATTTCATCATTAACTTCTAGTGAAATCAGTGCATAAGGTTAGGGAAGTGCATTGCACTTAAAATCAAATTCCCTGCTGTCTGGTGTATTAACACAAAAGAAGCAATCTTCTAAAAAGGAATAATTACCATTGCCTCCATCCTCCCCTCCCTCTCACATCTTTGTTTTTCTAGTTTCACTACATTTTTTTTCTATCATGTAAGAAACTTCAGACAAAAGGAAAAAACAATATGAGGTATAACTTGGGACAAATCACTCATACCTGCTGAAAACCTGAATCCTGCAGTGAAACCACTCTGCAGAAGTGGCAGGTGCAGAAGGAGCACAGCATTCCTCTCTTCACTGCCCCGTATCTATGCACTGGAGCCACTGCAATCAGCATGAGCCTGTGTGAGACTCAGGCTGGCAGGAGGCAAGGACAAGTCAGCCTTACTCAGACTACTCAGACTCACAGAATCAGAGATGCTTTAGGTTGCAAGGGGATCTTGAAAATTGTCTAGTTCCAAAGTCCTGCCACAGGCAGGGATGCTGTCAACTACACCAGGTTGCTCAAAGCTCCATCTAACCTGGCCCTGAACACCTCCAGGGATGGAGCACCCACAGCTTCCCCAAGAAATCTATTCCAGTCCCTCACTGCCCTCAGAGTAAAGAATTTTTTCCTGCTATCTGATCTAAGCCTACACTCTTTCACTTTGAAGCCATTCACCCTTGTCCTGTCACTACATGCTCTTGTGAAGTCTTGCCCCGTCTTTTATATAAGTTCCTTTCAGGCCCTGGAAGGCCACTATTTGTTCACCTCAAAAGTTTTCTCTTTTCCAGGCTGAACAGTCCCAACCCTCTCAACTTTTCCTACAGAAGAAGTGCTCCATCTCTCTGACCAACTTGGTGGTCTCCTCTGAACTTGCTCCAGGTCAATGCTGGAGACCCCAGAGCTGGATGCAGCACTGTAGGTCAGGCCTCCCCACAGCAGAGGAGCATAATCACCTCCCTCACCCTGCTGGCCATGCTGCTTTTGATGCAGCCCAGGATACAACTAGTTTCTGGGCTACACCAACCCCTATAGCACAAGGGTCTGGCTTTCCTTGAGCAGATGAGAGAGTAAGCACTTGCCCCAGGGGCTGAGCAGAGAAGGCTGCCTCTCCACTGCTGCTGAGAAGCAATCGACATTTGCCCCATTTGAGGTCTCCTGCATTTCCCCAGCTCCTGAGGAGCTGCAGCAAAAGGTTGCTCAGTATTGGCACTGTTGAGGACCATGCTGGTCCCAGAGAGCAATGCAGCAGCCTTGGGGCTGTTCTAGCTTCACCTTGCTGCAAGGAGAGAGCAGAGCCAAGCTCACAGCCTCTGTTTGCCCAGGCAGGGTGAGGTAGTTTGTGCAAGTGTTGTACCACAGCCAGATTGACTGGCAGCAGCCTGAATGAAGATCTATTATAGCAGTCTTGTTAAGCCACTGAGTCACAATTGCTGCTTGCCATTGTCCATTCTCAGGATGCTTTAGCGGAGAAATGAGGGCAAAAGAAACAGCAGTGTGTATGAAAAAAATATGTAGTGCCTTTATTAAATTTTAAAATGGGCTCTTCCTTAAAGTGTCTTTACATAACACACATGAAAACTTTAGCATGATTTATATAAATATATCAAAAGGAACAAATATTTTTTTTAAAACACTATTTTGGCTCAGTAAAATAACCTTCCATTCCTAAAGTTAGGGATAACAAGTAGCAGTTCTCCTTTCAATCTGTTCCAGTTGGCAGAAGTAATTAGGAGGATTGAGGTCACTGGAACTCTGTCGGCTGGCCTGCATACTGTGAGCTGTCAAGGTGAAAGCACAAAGTCAGTGTTACACCCTAATTCTCAGAGTACCATACCATAATGCCAGTGTCTGGTCTTCACATTTGATACAGGGATCTTCTTAAAGAAGAGTTTTGTGACCAAACCATACAGTTTCTGTCCTATTTGAGTCTTCTATCATTGTGAACCATAACAATTAGCCTTGCTCAGATGGTTTTCAGAAACTTCAGATGGATCCCAAGGCTCTTTTACCCTACAACAGGCTGCCACTGAATACACACCATATTTAAAGGCAGACAGCATGAATAGCTAAGCAAATGTGGCACTTCATGACTAGGACTGATTGTCCCTTGACACTTCTCTTGTGACTAAAACACAGAATGAGAAAAGACTGAGCATCTGCATAGGTCTCTACATACATGACATTCATCAATAAAACACTTCTATACCATAACAGTTTGAATTAGTCTGACATTTCAAATGCATTTTCCCCCATTCCTCTTGAAATGAAGATATTCCATTCTGGCCAAACACACATGTAACCCACAAAGCTCAGGAGGCAGTCTCTCAAAAGCACTGTTTCAAGTTTCCAGGACACACTTAATTTAGTTGGGAGAACTTACTTCCACTGTTTTTGTCACTTATCAGCCAGAACAGTTTTGTATGGTTGAGTATAGAGGCATAAGAAAATTGCTTGAGCCATGAAAGAAAAAAAGCCAACACTGCAGTGTGTAAAAGAATAGATTAATTCTGAAGGTTACAGAACATCATTTTTTCAGACAAACAAGTGGAGATACCAGAGGGAAAATTTCTGCCTAATACTGTATTAGCAAGAGCCTTCAATCAGAGATTGGAAAGTGATGGAGTTTGACACAAAAGCAACAAGCAAGTTGCTTGTTTCAAGATAAAGGAGCTGCAAGAGAAAATATAGAGTGGAGTTTCAATGAGAGGAGAGCAAAAGGTGCTGCAAGAAAGAAGCTGACAGGACACAGAAATTCAGAGCTGCAAACGGCACTAAGAGTCAATTCCTGAGGCTTCCCTATACAAGATCTCACAACCTAAAAACATAACTTTCAAGGACAGACTAAAATTACATGGGCAATTTCGCTCTCATCTCCTATTTCTATAAAATTATTAGCTATAAACATAGCATTAAAGAGGTCTGATAACTTTTTCTAATCAATCAAATCAATTCCTGCCCTAAAAAAAGAATTGGTCATTGCAAACTGCATCACTGCCTACAAGTCAAACATAACTTTAGAGTTAACACTTGTGGCATACAAAATACTATTTAAAATATTTTAAAATGAAAGAGAAAAGATTCAGCATTTTACACAACTTCCTTTCCCTTTTGTTTGGAAAGCCATGACTGCAGCCTCCAGCACACAGTCATCTCAGATTCCCTACATATCAGAGCAGAGGGAAAGGAGAAAAGCAAGCAGCTGCAGGGGGTAACACAGGGGCATCTCTCTCTCTCTGCCCCTTGACATGGTCCTTAAGGTAAGGTGGATGAAGTCAATCATCATGTACCTCCCATGACAGACTCTGTGTCATTAGCCAATTGTTCCACTTGTGTAAATAAATATATTAAGCCATTTAACTGGAAAGAAAAAGTTCTCTGGAGATTAATTTTTTGACTCGATACAGATTACAAGTGTATTTTTACAACATCTGCATGTGACAAGTGACTAAAATCGCATTGATCTTTTAAATGCAAAAAAGATCAGGGAAGAGTATTTAAGCTTTGTTCAACAGCACTTTTGGGAGTGCTGGGATTGTCTCTTACCTTTTCTCCAGGACGATAACACACTGATGCAGTAACACAGGGGGATTTATCTTTCCGCGAACTGAACAAGGCAGATAACAAACTTGTAACAAAGAAAAGGTTTGTGTCATTTCATTAAAAAAAAAAGAAACAAACATTTACTGGCAACAGCCATGCACATTATGTAATATCACAACAATAATTAGTGTTAATTCCCTTCATATTGAAACTTTAATTGCAGAAAAAAAATCAAATTTTCTTCATTGGCTTCAAGTTTTTGACAATTTTTTGTCCATTCATTTTTAATACAAGGGAATTTCACAGAATCATTCTTGGAAAAGTACTTGTGCACTTTCTACACATGCTACTGATGATATTTCATGGCGTTCTGTTGATCCAGCCAGAAGTAAAAAAGATTCACCATCTGTAGATGAAACTGTAGTACCTTCACTCCAGTAAATCTGGATTTGATTGCACAGAACAGATACACGTGACCTTCAGGCAATCCATCACCAACTGTGTGAACTGAATCAGTCGTTAAGTGTCACTTCTCATTTGTTATTTAAGGCAAATTCAAGTTTTTTGGTAACAAATGCAATTGTGATAAAGAGCCACTTTTTCTGGATGGCATCTGGTAGCGCACTTTCTTCCAGAATCTGGTTCTTGCTGAGTGGGACCTTTCTGAAAAGTCCCCTTTCCATCGAATAACCCCCTGCTTTTGCTTAATATATCTGATAGATTCTGGCATGGTTGCATAATCTTGTATTTTTTCAAGTTCAATGAGAATTACTTTAATGCCATCTTGGATAAGAGCACTATGCATGGCCAGCTGCTTTTCAGACTCATCTTCCAGAATGGTGTAACAGGAGGGCTCTGGTACTAAAACAATTATCACTCTCCTACTTTGACGGATCTTTTCATCAGCAACTCTGACCACAGCTGTAGAGAAAAAGGTTGCAAAATTAAGGTTGTACATTTCTATTTTCTGTTACCAGTATTCTGCAGCTGGTTCATCAACTGTTTGATATTTAAGCCAAAAATCAAAAGAGGGAGAGGATATGAGCATTCAAGCAGTTACCTTGGGTTAGCCAACCAGAGAGATCTGGCCAATGCAACACAATCTGACCCCATCAGATTCTATGTCTATATTGTTGTTTTGCAGAAACAGAGAAGAGCTACCAACTATCTACTACTTATCTTGCTAATGCTATTTTATTACCATCATAGCTAGCAATGCAAAAAAACCCAAGTTCCAGAACCACAGGAGCTTTTTACCTTAAACAGTCTGTTCTGACATGCTCAACTGGTTTTGTTACAAGTAAGTAGAAGAGAAAAAAAAAGATTCCCCCAATCAATGGCATTCCAGTCAGTTAGGTCACAAACACTGAAATATGGTAAATGCCACACAAAACCCCCATGGCTAAACCCTGAGAACAGACCATTGCATTTTTTCAAGTTGGAAAAATTAAGCAGCACTTTAGATTCTACTTCTCAGGGGACCCTTCCTTCTCAAGCCACTACCAAAATCCTTCAACGGTAAAAAAAAAAGTTCATTTGATCATGAGAGCTATTTAGATTCCCATCTGAATGACTGCCTGTTTCTCAGTTGCATTTCCAGGTCAATGAGAAAACTCGAGTCAAATTTGTCTTCAGCTAACTTACCTTCTCCTGGTAAATCATCTCTCCCAAGTATGAAGAGGTTATATCCACACTGTTTTTCTAAGACCTCTGGCAGTATCTTCAGAGCAAAAATATCTGATGAATATAAGCAGCTTTCTCTGTTCTTTGGATACAGAACATAAGCATCATAGATCTTCTCATCTGAAACTAAGGAGTGAGCAATGGAACTTCCATAAAAATAAATTCTAAAGATACAAGAGCAAGCAAGCAAACAAGCAAAATCTCTAAACTCTGGGGGGGTTCTCCCTTACTTGAATCGTTGTTTTAGGTCCTAATCCTGCTATATTAGCTAAGCATGTATGATTATACAAAGCCTGAAATATTTGTAGGACCAGGCCTTCTAGAATTCAGGATGCTGAATCTGAATAGGCAAAAGAGACCTGAAAAAATAAGTTGTAACTTTCTCTTTTGAACACTAAATAAAAAATGTCATCACTAAATTCTCTGAAAAACAGTGGACCCAGTGGTGCAACTGATACTTAAAATTCCAGTTGCCATATAACTCTTAGGTGGTGTTGCAACCTGGAGTTTCAAACCCCAGCAACCACTTAGACATGACAACAAAATCAAATTAAGTGTCAAATTTCAAGATCGGAATTATTTTAGATATTTTGGATCAAACTTTTCAGCAAGACCTAATTAAAAAGACTCCTAAGAAAATCTAAGAGAATATCAATACCTCTAGAAGATACAAGGCTAGAGAAACAAAGTATCTCCTCTCAGATGTTTGGAAATTACCCATACTTCAGGATACTCTCATAGACAATACCCCTATCAACATTTTTTTGAATGTCAGGAAAGCAAAATTTCCAGAAAGTAAAATAATCAGAAGTGCCGTCAAATAGAAAACAAAACAAAGTTATATTTTCCTTGTTTCATCTATGGAAAATAAAAAATACTTAGTACTTTTAATGAATTACTGCTTTCTGTAAGAACAGTAATTAAAAGTAATCTGAAAAACTGCTGTCAGAGCAGTATTCAAACCACTGGAGTGGGTCTTCAGGAAAAGCAATGATAATTCTGGGTTACTGGAAAGTTGCTGATTTTTTCCCCTGTAGATGCTTTTGTCCTCTGAACTAATTCTAAACATCCTAAAAACAGTATCATTCTTTCAAAAACCCCAAGGAAGACCAATCATGATCCGTAAGAGTAACTCACTGCTTTGCAAGTAAAGGCAGGAGCTCAAAACGACACTCGGCACTGTTACATAAACATACCTTTTTTCCTCAGGAAAGGATGGCAAGAGTCCCGATACCAAAGCACAATATCAATTTTGAAGATCTTGTAGATAAAGAGAGTAGAAAATACTAAAAATACCAAGGAAACTCCTCCTCCAATTAGGTACCCCTGAATGTTTCGAGCTGAAGCAGCATAGAATAAGAAAGAAAAAGTACAACCATAAACTAGAACCAGAGAAAGACAAGTATTGTTCAAAATTGTTTAATCATTAAAATATTTTTGTTTTAAAAGGAGTGAAAGAACAGGACAAACTGTTTAACGTATGCTTTCTGACGTTACTGTTATCTGATAAGCCTACTTTTATCTTTCAGAGGAAAAAATACTTCAACAATACAATGAGGCTACTCTTCAGCTGAAACACCAAAAAAAAATATTGACATATAATGCAGCACAGCAGTAGAATTTTGTACAAGAATTCTCATTCTATCAGTCAGAAAGCAAGGAAGTCAAAGGTGGGGAGGTGATTTCCCAACCTGTTGATCTCCCCAGACCAACTAGCTTTCCATTGTCTCTGCCCCTTCAATGACCTGTCAGTGAGCCTACTCATTTACAGTCCTTTAAAAAAACACCCTCCACAAACTGCATTTTTTCGTCAATGCATTAAAGAATTTCTGAGGTTAAATCCTACCCTGCTAATATTTATGAAGAAATTATAGTAATGTAACAAGTTAGAGCTCATATTCACTTTCAGTCCCAAAATACTAAATGAGAGAAGACAAAGCAAATCAAAAGCACCGTTTTCTTTCATTTTGCTAAAAATGTGATAAAAATTCACAAGAAAGATACTGAGATGCACTGCCCATTTTGCATAAAGATACATCACACAGCTTTAATTCTAGAGTAGGGCATTGTCAAACTAACTGACAAGTAACGCAATGATCACTATTTTATCAAGAAGATATCTCTTACCTGGGTATTCCAATTTGATGTAGGCTGTAAACTGTTGAGAACCATATATGAAGTGGCAGAAGAATTTATGAGCATAGTCCTTTACTTTCACTTTTGAAATGTTAAATTTTGTTCCAGATACAGCAAGTCCATGAGGCAGCCCCTCTCTGTTATTAAAAAAAGGTAAAAGAGAAACATCTGTACATAACTGAATATCTATGCTGAATATGAGACAGATTCATCTATCCACAAATACAAAAACATATTTTTTTTAATCTCTATAAACCTAAGAAGCTAGTGAAGCACAGTAAATACACCCCTATAACTAACAATTTCATGAACTAAAAACATACTGCTTAAAACAACCGAGATTAGTTGTTTTAGGCTGGGTTTGTTGAGGTTTTCCCCCAAGTTGGACAGAGTGCACCATTAGCAGTTTTGCAGGTGAAACAAAACTCAAAGGGATAATCTGATACAATAACCAGCATCCAGAGGAACCTTGACAGGATGGACAAATGAGAAAAACATCTCATGAAGTTCAAAGCAAAATGCAAATCCTGCATATGAGGATCATATCCCAGGCAACCTGGACTGCATTAGGAAATACAGTGCCAGCAGGTTAAGGGAAATGATCCTTCACCTCTGTTCAGCACTGGTGAGGTCACACCTGGAGTAGTGGGGCCAGTTTTGGGCTGCCTAGTACAAGACATGAATGGATGGATTTACTGGAGCAAGTCCTGTGCAGTGATGTGACAGATAAGGAATTGGAGCATCCATCATACAAGAGAGCAGGGACTGCTCAGCCTGGCGAAGAGAAGGCTCAGGGGCAGGGGATGGATCTCATCAATGTGTGTTAATACCTGATGGGAGGAAGGAGTGGAGAAGAGGGAGCCAGGCTCCTTTCAGTAGTGCTCACTGACTGGACAAGAGGGTATGAACACAAATTGAATTACTTTCCCATCTGAAATTCCACCTGAACACTTTTTTACTTCAGGATAGTCAAACATTGGAACTTAAATGTCCTGCAACAAGAGTTTCTGCCTTGTGTTCTTGAGGATTAGCTGTGTCTGTACTTTAAAAGGACCATTTTCACAAATAAAAGGTAAGTTGGGTGACTTTTTATTTTGGGAAAATCTATCCTTCCCATATTAATGACAGAGGGCAGGCTTTCACATACTATTAAAAAAAAATCACATAAGAACAAATGCATAACTAAGCATTACAAAATCGTATTTACAATAGCATTATAAAAAGCAACATGATTGCTTCATTCCATTTGTATCAGACACAGTATTTATAATAAAATGTTATTCTTTTAAAACCAAGCTATTATAATATACTTGTGTTTGATACAGACTTCTAATCAGCCTTTCAATGACTAGTGGCATTTCACTAGTAGTCTATCAAGAATTCACTGCACATTCTGCAGATTACTTCACCTACTATGCACTACAAATTCAATGTATAAGGATACTTACTCATAAAACTGTTCCCTGTAGGTTTTATCAAAGATATCAACATCATCATCATTAACTTGCCAGAATGGAATCAAGCCATTTATGCCACTTGATATGTTGCATTCCATAACTACAAGAGAGCCTACAAAAAAAACAAATGTCAATACAGCAACTGAAGGTCTTGTAATAGGAGCAGAATCAAGTGATGAGGGAACAGCTGGGAGAAGGAGGGATATTAAAAAAAACCTACCTACCTTATGAAAAGCAAAGTCCTTAAAACTCATCCATTTGTAATTCAAATTTGGGTGTCTACAATTTGGATTTAAATTCCACCCTAAATGTAGGTGTCTAAATGTTCACATCTACATACAAGCCAGGTGTCAAAGCTAGTAACAGAGTTCATCTCTGCTGAAGTCCACACACATTAAAGTAGTAGATACCTTAACTGAATGACTCTCCAAACTCCACTGAAAGATCTCCAGGGCTCAAATCATTTTTGCATGTAAACCTACGGCAACATCCGAGATGCTCTCCAGCATCCAAGGTATCCATACAGAGTTGTCAGACAGGACTCCAGATCTTCCAGGAAACGGCACGGCTAGAGTAGCCAGACCACCCAAAACAGCACTCTTGGTGTAGGCAACTGAATTGAGCCCCTGTTGATACTGGCCTGAGTTAAGGACCTCGGATCATATGCACATACCCATGTGCAGACAACCTACATCTGGGAACTGAATCCCATTCTTAGTGACCACGAGTATCTTTACTCCAAATCAGGGTCTTTTGGCCAACACTGTCCACTGGGATGGTTTCTGAATATTATCACACTTTACTTCCAGAACAAGTTCACCTGTCACTCAGCTCCTTTGCCACCAAGAGTCCAGATCTTACGGTACACCTCAGTATTAAGCAAGCTGATTTGCAAAATGTATTTATTGCCAATGTACCTCAGCGAGCTCCATGTACAGGAAGGTAAGCAGCTTTCTTGGATTCCTTTCCTTCTGTATTTTACCCATGGAAGTTACGGTTTGATAGGAGAAGGTGGGCTCTCTCAGCTGGCCTATGGAAAGATCTTAGTCTTTCATTTCCTAGAAGCACATCAGATCTAGATGCTTCCACCAAGGGATGGTCTCTAACAAAAGTATGGAATAAACCTTTAGCTCACATGGAAAGCAGTTACTTGAACAAGAGCTCACACAGAAATCAGAGATGCTCCCCAATCTCTTCCCTCATGTCCTTCCACCACAACAATTAATTTTTTTAAAGATGTGTTTTAGTGCATTGCACAATTATTAAAAAAAAACCAAAAAACTCAAGTGTTCCATGTCCTCCATGTCCACACATTAATGAATATACTGTTAAGTTTCTACACCACCTTCTCCTGCCATTCTCATTCAAAAAACCATATAGGTGCTTCCACATAAGTGTTCATGCAGCTGCTTAGAGATTCTGCCCCACAGCCAGACATGAAGTAGGAGGATTTATTTTTTCCCCCAGTACTCCATTGAAGGTACTGGACAGGGAATATTGAATTTTTGAATGGCAGTGTCATTTTAAAACAAACAAAAACAAATCTCACCAAATTCCTTTAAGAAGTGTCCCCCTATGTGCCCCTGTAATAGGGAATCATTTGTAGATCTCAGTAGTCACAATAAATCCACTTTGTGGCTGGAAACTCCTTTTAGTCTCACCTGTGGCTATTACCCTAATGTCTGTAAGGCAATCAAGGTTTGCTCATCCTAGGTGGTCCAAAGCATCTAATAATACATCAGCACAAGTTTTAATTAATGCTGTGTCCAAGCCATAACAAATATGGACCAAATTCTACAATAAGGTGTCTAAACAAGTTGTCCCATAATACAGTCTTAATGACTTAGAAAGAGAGTCACAGCCAGCCCCTGGACTAATAAATTGCTCAGAAAATACTATCAAGGATGGAAAAGACCCTAACACTGCCTTCAGTAAATTTAAGAGCCTGCAGATCAGACTCTTCCTGAGTAGAGGCTGCATCAGTAAGAACTTTTCTGAATTAAATAAGAAGTCATAACTACCTGTCAAAATTGGGGATGAAACTGATATATATATGATATATTCATATATATACATGATATTTTCATGGGTGGGAGATACAGTACATGGAAGCCCGACCGTAACATTACTTCATTTCTTCCATATTTACAATTACAAAGAAAAAGGCAAGTTGTCACACAAAGATTAGGGTTATGTGAGGTAAAATAATTACTATGGAAAGTCTCACTGTTTTATCCAAAATCTGGTGAACAAATTTCCTTAACAGTGAAAGAACTGAAAGTCTTTCAGGCATGTATTGTTTGTAATGAAGACAGAAAGATATAATTGCCAGAAAAGAAGGGGCTGCTGAGCGATTATAGACTATTTCAACAGAATTAAATAACCATCTGAAGACCACAGGACTGTAAGCTTTTAAAATAATACTTTTTGTGTCAGATCCTGAATATTCTCACTGTATAAAACAAAGCCTTCTGGACTTTGGAAGAACACAATTTCTATTAAAGCACATTCACAATTCTGGTCAAAATCTACAGATCCTCACCAGAACCTGGCAACTTCAGAGTAAGTTATCTTTCACAAGCTATTGAGGCCAAAAAAAGAGAAAAAAACAAAACAAACTCACCAAAACCCCAAAACACCCCCAAACACACACACACAAAACCCACTAGTGTTTCAGTGCTGTCCAATGTAATACCATATATTCAAAGTTAGAATTTGGGACAGACAAAAATGTTTCACATGATACAAGAAGAAACATGAAGCTTTAACAGCAGAAAACAACACCTGTGGCACACAATTTACAAGCTCAATGTCAGAAAAAGGAGCAGCAAAAGTACGTGCGTTATGTGAGATTCCATCAGGGTGACACACATAAAAATAATCCACAATGCTCTGGCCTGACCTCCCATGTGGTGTCAGAGTCCAAATGCAACCTTTGCTCCGAGCTTCTCTAATGATCTAATTCCTCAAAAGAGTACATAACTGTTTCCTGTACTATGAAATTCTAGTAAGTGGCCGGTCACACTTCTCCAAAATCATTTAATGCCCTTTTAAATCAAATATTTTGTTTGAAACTACCCCCTTTCATACAAAATTATTTTTAAAAATACAGTTTAAGCAGTTCCAATCTCATTCTTCTGGACTTTGTCAGTAGAACACAACTCTGTCCGATATGTGGTGCACTTTAAACACATGTAACTTTGCTAAGGAAAAGACTGCCATACCATATACTTGACCCAGAGAATTACAAAATAACTGATGTTGAAAGAGAAGTCTTCAATCAAATTTCCTACTCAAAGTATGGCCTGATTCTGAGGTCAGATAAGGCTGCTCAGAGATGTATTCAGTCAGGTTCTAAAACCTCTAAATATAGACATCACAAGTTTCCTGGGCAGCCTGCTGCACTGCCCAGCTGTCCTCCATGTGAAGAAGTTATTCTTTATAACCAGAAATCTCTTCTTTATGAAATTTCCAAGAGAAACAGTACCTGGGATATGCATCAACTAGCAGCTCACTATTTCACAAAAGATCGGTATCCAAAATCTGTATTACCCTAAAAATAGGAATAAAATCCAGGTGGTGGAGAGGGAAGGAAGACAGGAAACACACAGGAAGAGAAAGAGCTACTGAACGGCTGTCAACTGCTAACTATCCTAACATGCTACATGTACAGAAACCATATTTCCACAAATACTGAGGATACATCAAGACAGAAACACTGAGAAATGGTAAAAAGGACAGATGGCAATAATAGTAATAGTAAATAAATAAATAAATCAATAAATGCAACCTGCATAACACTGCTGGTCAATAGACTCCAATCTTAAGCACAGTTACTTCCCCCTACAAATTATTTGTGAGAATCATGTTCTATTATCTATCTTCTGTCTTCTAGATATTCTCAATCCACATACTTATCTCCCAGTCTTGCTGAAGTCTGTGGAACTGTTCACATATCATTTCAAAAAGACCAGGAGCTTATTTGTTCCATTAAAGTCAATAATCTCTTAAATAGTCACTACTTACCAAGTTCTACTTCAATTGTATTGTTCCTTGGATAAATAAACTCTGGTTGCACCTGCAGTGGTTTTTCTAACCAAAACAAAGAAAAATAAAACCTTCAGGAAGGAAAAGATCCACAATTCAGTTCAATTGAGAATAGTTTCAGCTTTACAATGGGTTTGGCTTTATGGTTTGGTACTATTTTACTGCCATACTTACCACAAGTTTCAAATTTACAACAGAAACGTCTCATAAGATATTTGCTCTACTCTCTCCAAGTTATTCTATTTTAGCTTCCAAGTTAACACAAAAAAAACCCTTAAAAATACTTTTAAAAAATCTCAAATTTACTGGCAGCAGACATGAAAGCAGAGTAAAACCAAAAAACAAAGACAAAACCAAAAAACGCGGTTAACTTTTTCAGAAAGAGACAGATGAGGAAGAGAAAAAGGGCTGTATCAATGACCTCCTAGATCAGGTGAATATTTTTTTAACTACAAGTTTAAACAAACAATTATAAACTGGGCTATAATTGTATCACTCTCCATGATGTATAGATCGGTTGCCAAGAACTCACTCTTATATCAACTATATAAAGTCAGAATTTTGATTTAACCTAAAAAGATGGACCTGCTGTCTCCAGACAACTATTCTGATAGGACTATTATCATGTTACTAGTCCGGTCACTACCAACATTGCCCGCAAAGACATAATCACAATGGTGCAATAAATGACACTACTGGCAGAGTGAGACAGCAGAAAAGCACAACCAAGTGCCAACAGTAAGCCAATCCTTTCCACAGGAAGATTTATTAACTTTTTATTATTTATACAGCTCATCACATCTCCTTTCCCATCAACGGAGAAGCAAGTTCCCCAATAGGGCTTCAAGCAGGTCATTTGCTGTGATAGTCTCAGAAAAAAAATCTTCCATTTTTAAGTTTATTTACTTTAATGATGCACTATTTGTTTTGGCAAAAGCAATACCACCACCCCAGGAACCACTGCTTTCTTCTAATTCTCATTCCTAACCCTGCATTACTCATTTCCCCATGACAATTCTTCCTCAAAAGCAATGCTCAAGGGTAGCAACACGCCACGTTGCCTTTCAATTTTATATCCAGGAATAAATTAAAGAAGACTTACAACTCTAATTTCACACAGCTGAAAAGTAACATGCCAAACATCTTATGCCTGCATACAAATGTTTACAGCACAGCCAAAAACAGAATAACCTCATGCACTCACCTTTAACCTCTAGACTTATGGTCCTTGAAACATTAAATTGTTTTCCCATGTATGTGTATATCATACGGCACGTGTAGTTTCCTCTGTCTTGCAAAGTTACGTTACGAACCAAGACAGCATTTTCACCCTCTGCCAAAAGAAGTCGCTTGTCTTCAAGAAATCCAGGTTTACACTCCTAAATACACCAAAGGTAACTGTGACTTAAAGGGAACTAAAAAATTCTGACAAATCAGTTACTGTACTCTATTGATGATTAAAATACTTGGCAAACACTGACTTCTTTAAAAGCCATGATGTGGATTCTTTTCCAAGCATCACTACAGTCTAACGAAGTCTGATGACATCTTGCTCCATTTGCACTTCTTAAAAAAAAATCACTGCAGCCAACCCTTTCAAACGCTGTGCTTTAGTTCACAGCCTACATTAACAGCTTGACAGCTTTCTATCTCAGGTGTAGTAGAAGTTATTACACATGCAGCAGTTATTACACATGCCTCCACCCCTACTTCTCTGTGATCAAAGAGCTGCTGTAGCAGTGCCTCGTGCTGTTTGGGTGTAATGCCATTTCTGCGGCAATGCAAATTCTGGGGGAAAGCTTCCTTCTCTTCCTTGACCTAGAAGCAGTGGAGACTCTCTTCACCTCAAAAGATGTAGAGGTGCTGCACCAGGGTTATTTAACATGTATAGGCCCATGTAGCTGCTGTAACACCAGCATCAGAATTAGGAGTTGAGCTGTTTAGATTTTTACCTTAACAGTGATAAAATACATGTTTTCAAGCTTGCACACTCTACAGAGCATTTTCATAGAACCAAAGCAAGCAGCAGAAGAATATCACAGCATGGTCAACAATGCCTAATATTCTGAGAAACTGAAATAATTATGCAAAGGCTTCTATGTACAGAAACATACAAGTTTTAAAACTTATTCTCTATATAGAATAATCAAAGGATAAACCAGAACTTCACAGATCTTATTCATACTCAAACTGTAGAGAAAATAAGCCTGTCCTTCCAAAAGCTGCTTTTCACCGTTACTTCATAAGACATTTTAAATAATACATTTTCTATCTTGTATATATGAATAGCACATGCTCAGTACCTTATACCAATGTACTTCAGGCTGATTATTGTCTTCATTTTTAAATTGTTCTAGATCAGGGCATATAATCTTTCCAGTACTCGTGCTCATCACCTTTTGTTCAAACTTCATTTTTCCATTAAAACACAAACCATTATCATTCTTAAAAACTGTTAGGTTTATAGTTTGTTTGTTTGAGTGGTTAAGGCTCCTGTAATTAGAACAGCAGACAAGTCAGGTAATTAACAGTCCATTATTTCCAGCAAGTCAGGGAGAAAGACTTCAGCAACTCCACCAGCCTTGCCTCTATAATACCCCTGCTATATTCCCTTAGTTTCTAAACACCATCCTCAGCCTCTCAACCCCTGCTCCAGGTGAAGAGATGGGAATAACCTCTGCGTTTGTGTTGTGAGCAGAAATGCAGTTTGCTCTGGACACATGACAGGGGATGTCAGAACTTCTCAGAGCTGCAGTTAAGGCTTAAGTGTTGATGCACAAAATGTTGCTTCCAGTTAATACGACTGAACCTTATAAAGTTTTTTGTTCTGCTGATATTATGTAAGCCTAGGATGTGAGGTGCCCACAGGAACACATCTCATACCTCAAGTAACTAAAACCATAGCAGGAAAGGCTAAATTAAAATCATGCAGCTGGGTAGCTTTGAAAGGATTACACGTCTTCTGACTTCCAATTCTGGTTTCCGGGTAAACTCCAGTGAAGGAATGTGCCTGGGACACTGGAAGTTTTTGCAGATCTTTGTTACTACATTTACAACCCAAACTCCTCCAGCACAACTGGTGTATTCTATGCACACCAGTACACACAACTACACACTACTAAATCAAATCTAGGGCCACTTCAAAAGTCTGTATTGGCTATTCTCAGTGTGTTGTGGCAACACCATGAGGAAAGGAACATTTTATGTATGTCTTCCCAAAATTAATTTCCTGTTCAGCACACAGTGAATTTCAACCATTTTAAAAAAGATTCAATGACATAAGTAGTGAAATCCAGTGTTTAGCTAGGTCTTAGCTATTGATCTAGCCAGAGCTTTAAAGTACTAAAAAAGCTAGATTTAGATACTTTTCAAAGAATCTATTCCTTTTTAGTTCCCTGTGCACTGAGATTATTTGGGTAGTACTAGAGACACATTATTTTCAGTCTCTAAAGCTGTCTAGCACACTGCTCTGCTCTTTTAATGTATTCCCATTTTTCACCAGTAATGGTAATATTTTAAAATAAATCATAAAAAGTGGTTTTCAGCCTTTTAACCTATGGATTTCTAGTAAGACTTTCAAAAAGTTGCTAAGCTCTCCAGAAAGTCTGTGTGTGATAAAATGCATTGTTTGCTCCTCTTAGAACTTCCTTACATTTAGGCTCATCCTACAAAGAAACCAGTGTTCTTCTCATCTGTCAGTATCAAACAGCAACTTGAACACAGGAAAAGCCAAAGAAGTTAAGGCATTTTCCTGTGGCTTTACACTTCATCCAAAACAAACAAAAAGCAAACAACCACCCCCACAGACCATTTCTAGTATCGTCATGCTGTAAGATAAAGACAGTCTTCTGTATGAACCACTTCTGCAGTACTAAATGTGTGGAATAGCAGAGAAACACAGGCACCACGCAGAAAGAAAAAGCAAGGTGAAAACAGTGATTTCAACTGATCTAAGCATTTTACCTAAATCAAGAAGATTTGTACACTCAAGTTTCACAAATTATCACATTTGCAAGCACTAGCAATCCACTTGTTTCCTTCCTTACCTTACATTGCATTCATAAAGTCCAGCATCTTCCAGAACTGCAGGAACAAACCAAAGCAAGCCCTCTCGCTGGTGGATCCTGGCATCTCTCTCTGTGGTCACTGGTGTACCACTACCATTTTTATACCATGTCAAATTGTAATCAGAGTGAAGCACTGGCAATGTAATTACTGGGCAAGTAATAGCTATAGGCTCTCCAACAAGCACAAAGTAATCACAAATAACACACCCTTCTGTTAAAAAAAAAAAATATCAATGCTTTTAATTTGTACACTTCTATGTTTAAGAAGTATTAATACCCATTCCAAGTTACACAGAATTAGAAAAACTTTCTATAACAATTTGCCATTAAAACACCACAAGGCTATTATTTTTTGTTTGTTACCACCTTCTGGTTGAGAACATGAACACATATTTTGCAAGCTTAAGGCACAACTTCCCTCTGTTAAGATAGTCAGCAACAAGCACATGCAAGTCAAACAGCCTCATTGCAAACCAGATGTAAGAAGATCCACGGGATTCATCAGGCAACTCCAAGCTTCCCAACTTTACCTGTCATGTCCTTGTTATTTAACCATGCTAGTACTTTCGCAGAATTGCCAGATTCTTAAAGTAAATACTATCTATGTAAAGCACAGTGCAAAAAGCAGCAGTACAGAGCTCCCGAGAGTATTCTGACACTACGACTGTGGGGCCAAAAAACAAATTAGGGAAAAAAATTGAAGAGAAAAAGTATTCAGATTAAGAAGCCTTGACTATAATGTATTATTTCCTTCCTACATTTGTGCCTTTAACCAGAAAGCCCATTATTCAACACATCACGAAAAAAGCCAATGTAAACATAGTTTTTATAATTATGCCTGTGTAACAAGTTGACAGGACACAATCATGCAGCTTCGGAAGCATTTCTTTCAACATCAGCAAAAAAAAAAAACAGAAAAAAGGACAGATACTGCAAAAAGTTATCAAGAGCTCAAATATGCAAACAAAAACTTACTGGAGAATACTACTGTAGCACAAACAGAGCTGACCATTTGGCTATAAAGCAGATTGTAAAACTTTCAAGGTTTTGCATACATTTGTCCAGAGAAGCTGTGGATGCCCCATCCTTAAACATGTTCAAGGCCAGGTTGAAAGGGACTTTGACCAACCTGGTCTAGTGAAAGGTGTCCCTGTTCATGGCAGGGGGATTGGACTGGTGACTGATTACCTTTAAGGACCCTTCCAATCCAAAGCATTCTGTGATTTCATGTCCAACACTGAATTTTTATGAAACTGCAAAATATCCGACGAACTGATTTTACAAATTTTGCTAAATGGCTGTACAGATACAAAGTTAACATATTCAATTTCAAAATAAATAAAACCTTCACTAATCTTTCTAATATCACTGCCTTCCCATTTAAAGACTTCCAAGTAGATCTCTATATAGCTCAATTGAATTCAGAGACATTAGTATTAGACTGCTTATGCCAAGAGTAACAGGACAAGCATAATTAACTTATGTAGTCTAAACTTTACTGAAATACCAGACCTATCATTATAAATATTACTAATTTAATTGTAAAGAAAACTCAGCCTTACTGCTTTCAGGACTAGACATACACAATGTCTCATGAAGAAGGCACTCTATAGCCAACCTCAAGTCAAGGAAGCCAATCACTTTGGGATTTCTTCATAGGAAACATGGAGAGGCTAATCAAAGCCTCAGAGCCCTAAATTTCTGTACCTAGATTTTAAAAAATGTATCTCCATTTGTCCATGACATCCCTAGTGCAATCTGAATCCAGCAGAAGCAGCTATCACCAATATGCTAAAGCAAAAACAAACCCCAAACTCACTACTTGTTCTCAGTAACTCTTTTCTACTAAATACACACAACTCCTCTCAGGCAGATTTTCTTTTTTTAAATGGTAATTTCAACAAAGTATTTAACCTACCAGCACTGAAGAGAGATATCAGTACAATGAGAAGACCAATGAGCAAAAATATAGATGTCATATTTTGCTGCAAACCAGAAGTTTTTTCATAGATGTGGTAAGACTGTTCAAGCTGCACTGCTCTCTGCACCCTGCATTACTCCTTAAGAAAAAAAAAATCAGAAGAAGCATTAGTCATCTTGGTGAGGGAAAACATGGATTTGCTAATTTAGCCCCAGTCACTGAAGACTTCAACTACAGCAACTCTTGGCCTTCACAAACAGCTGCTCAGTTTTCAGCTTTCTGCTAGAACTTTTCCTGGAACTAGAACTATCCTAATGGAATAACTCTTGCATAAGTGTAATATTCTTTTACCAGCATAGTTAAACAAAAAAAAAAAAACAAATCCCTCAAGCACAGATGAATTATGCTAGCATAGTGATTTAAGCTATACTGCATAATTTAAAAACCAAGCTTGATTAACCTACCCTTCTTTCCAAATGCTTACAAGAGTCACAATCACAGAGATGTACAAGATTTCTTAATTTGAACGGTTCTTATACAGCTGAGGCAGCTTTTAGGAGCAGTAACTTGCAGTTCTTTGCAGAAGGACAAGCATACTGTAACTCCATTGTCATCTGCCACTTAAAACTGACATCCGAAGTCAAATGTCTGTGAAAACCACAGCTGATATGAACTGCTGCAGTCAGACACAAAAAAAAATGCCCAAGAATTGTAGTTTCAATTCACACTTTGGGTCTTTTTTTCAGTTTTCTCCAACAAAGACATGACTGAACACACACCCACTGCCCTCACGGCCCACAAGTGGCTTCTATGAAACTCTGAACCTTAACCAAGTCCTGCTTCCCTCTCAGATGCACCAGTATTTTTTTGGTAAGGTGTCATCAGAGATCTCCCCAAGCTTTCTGCTGTCAACCAAGTGGCAAACAATTAAATTCTCCCCCTTCTCTCAGTCATTGTAGGCTAAGACCTGCATTCAGTGACCTTGCCTTTCCTCAGCTTTCGACTGTTTTGCATGCTGCTGCCTCTCACTCTAAAGCAAGCTGGTTTCACATGTAGCAGTCCATTGCAAAACATTTCTTGTATAGGTGTTGGGGAAGATGAAACAGGAAAGCCTTATAAATATGATTGCCTGGCAAAAGATTTTGAGAATATGGAAACTAGAAGTGAGATTTAAATGAAAACAAGCTTTGACACACCAAGCCTTAGTTACTGAACAACTGGAAAACAATGGTATGGTTGGCTGAAGGTAATCTCCTTTTTGATTAGACAATACCCTCTGCTTGCAGACAGGTCCAAGGGTCAGAGCAGACCCTACTAGCTGGGCAGGAGGGGTCCAAAGAGTAGTTTTTAGGGTTTAAAATGTAACATAGTATGGTAATGTAAGGGTTCTTATAGGCTATATGTAAATGCTATAGGATTTGTATCTTGTACTAGATTGGTTAGGGAGAATTAGAATATTCAGCACAAAAGAAGATTTATTGTATTGTAACAGGAACTTCGCACTCTTCTCCTCCTCTGTTTTTCTCTCTCTTATCCTTTTTTGTCTTACTCCTTACCCTCCTGCTCTTACTCTCACTCTCTCTCTCTCTTTGGGGCCTGCTCTGAGCTGCGGCTGGCAGCTCCAAGCAGGGCCCCTGCACCCACGCCCTTTGCAAGAAACCGCAAGTTCCAGGACCTGGCATCAGAGATCTCTTGTCTCCGTCTGTCCCAACCATCCTACCCACCCTGCTCCTACACATAGCTCCTAGTTATATTTGCCTTCTATCCAGCTACAAATGGCAGGAAGAAGATAAGGTATTCCATGGAAAAGTAAGCTGTGACTTACTCTTCTATCCAATGTAATTCACTTCAGTCGCAAATAAGCCACAGCAGCTCCTTCTTTTGAAGCATTTTATATGCGGAAGTGCTGGGGTGTTAGCAAGGGTCATACAGTGCAGAGCTCAATAATTTAATATAACAGCCTCCAGGTACATAGTTCTTTTGGACAGTTTATCTGACAAAACCCTCATGCCACAGTCCTTATTTAGTTACCTTGCATGTGCTTTGCCTGTAACTTGCCAATGAGTAGGTCATCATTTCTGGAGTTTCAGTTTACCTGTAAAAAGCAGAGAAAGGGAAAAAAACATTTTACAGAATACATCATTTGGACAGCAGCATACACATACAAAACTAAATTTTCTACAAACATCATAAATGTAAAAGCAAGAGCATCCCCCTGTACATTAGAGTGATGACTTCGAAGAGCAACAAAACTTGCAGTAGAGACTGACCAAGAATTCTAGCAAATATCTTTGAGAAAAGAAGTTTCTGTCAAAAACAACACAATGTTATACATCTGTCAAGCAACTTCGTAAGACAGGTTCAACAACTAAAAGGAAACATACTTAAATTTAGGGCAAGATAATAATCAGCATTATAATAAGGGTATTCTGACATTGACACAATCACCACAAACTTTAGTCCTTGTGTCTCCTTTCCAGACAATCTTGCAAACTTCAGAACTACAGAAAAGTAGTATCTTTAAGACAAACCCATTATCTAGGGAATTCTGGTGAAGCTACATCAAAATGCAGCCCAAGAGTATTAAGAAGCCTGCAAGACTTAGGTCTTTGCAAGCTAAATTCCAGTTCAACTTTGAGACAGTATTAACTGTCCTAAATCTAAACTTGAAGAAAATGTACTTCTTCAGGTTCAAGTAACTGCCTCAACTTTTACCAAAGAACAGCAGGAAGGAAACAAAAACAGTATCTGTAACTGTACATAACTGGCCACCACTGGTTGACTCTACAATAGTGAATTGCTACCTATTCATTCTGTTCCACATCAAACTGGAGACAATGAGTGCATCCAAACCCGAGAGAAAAGAGCAGCCTTATCAATATTCAAATAAATTGAAAATAGTACCTTCTTTCTGTATCAAGTGGAAGGAGTTCATTTCACAGTCCATGCTTTGAATGTTTTTCTATGTCATTTTAACTCCTAATACCTGTCAATATGAAGTAATAAGTATTTTAATGTGACACATTTTTTATTTAAATCCAAATTAAGTTATTAAGTTTCCAGTATCATTCTCAATGTACTGTTAGGAGGCATTTAAAAGAACCTCAATAGCTCATGCAAACAAAATTATATTTATCAAAAATAGTGATGTAAAGTTTTTAAAAAAGAATGTCTTAATCTCAGGAGGAGCGAGGAAATCAGTAATACCAAAAAAAGAAGTAATAGGTGTCTCATTTCTCATAAATTATGTGAATTAAAATATCTAAATTAAGGATTCTGCATTCTAAAATACCTTTTTTTCAAGACCTTTTAGCCTGTTTTTAAAGGATCTAAACACGTACAAATGGTCCAAGTCATATAAGTGCACAGCGCTGAATTCCTGAAGAAGAAAAACAAAACACATCCAGCAGCTTGCTCGAGTCCCTGAAGAAAACGCTATAAACCTAAGAGCTGCTGCTGGAAGCACACCAGAACCTTGATTCAGCTTGGTAACTTTTAATGGATCTCTCCTACAAGCTGTGGCTCCCCAGGCTGCTGCCAGGCACCGTCAAGGCTGTGACCAGCACAGGTCTGGGACTGTCAGAGCAGCAGCTCCTTCCTGGGTTTGATACAGGCATCTCTTTCACCCAAAATCTTGCTCTCGTCACACAAGCAGTTAATAAAGAGCCCCTGTCCGATCATCGTTATGCAATAAATAAACACAGAAATAGTTTTTGTAGGGTTTTACCAGGTCAAGAAGATTTACGCCAAGCATTATCCCGCTTCCTGTTACAAGTACTTTAAAAAATGTGACAGCGTTAGCACTCCTACAGCTTTCATTTGTCCGTCGTACTTCCTACCTGAGCTTGTACAATGCGACACACAACGAGGAAGCAGACAAAAACGCAAAATCAAAAATTACTTCCACGGAAGCTATTTGGGGCAATAAAAGCTGAGTAACCAGCAGCCACAAAGATTGGGAGACTGCGCCAGCACACCTCGCAGAAACATACACGGCCTCAAAACACAGCTGAAAGTAACAAACCCAGGGGTTCGGTGTTGGTTTTCTGGAAGCAGTCAGCACTGCAGCCTCACCTGGCCAGGGCACCCCGACCGCCTTGGCGGCGCCGGCCCGGGGCACCCCCGCCAGCCCCGCTCCCCACGCAGCCAAGGAAGGCAAACGGGTCCCGGAGCGGCAGGAGACACGCGGGGAAGGAAAACCCCAGCCGCCCCCAACCTGCACCTCTCAGCCCGCCGTCCCTCCCCTCTCCTCCTCGACACGCAGGCGGCACTGGAAATCGAGCCGGCCCCAGCCCGGCCCAGCCCACCCTAGGACTGAGCGGGGCACTGTCCCCACAGCGCCCACAGCCCTTCCTCACCTTTCCGCGTTCCCCACCACCGGCCCCTGCCCGCTCCACTGGCGGGGCGGGCGGGCAGCACTCCCAGCCTCGCCCGGGAGCACGGCCACCGCCCCCGGACCGCCCCCGGACAGACCAAGGACCGCCCCGGACCGCCCCCAGACAGGTCCCGGACCGCCCCCGGACCGCCCCCGGACAGACCAAGGACCGCTCTCGGAGCGCCAGGCTCGGCGGGAAGGGCCGGTGCTGCGAGTGGCAGCTGGGAGCCGGCCAGTTCTGCCGAGCCCTGCCGAGTCCCGAGGGCGTGCAGCAGCTGGCACAGGGCGAGCTGGTCCTGACGGTGGTCTCCTGTATGACCTCCTGCGAGGCATCTCCCCGCAGCTTGGCTAAGCCCGTTTTCTCGGGCGTCAGCCCACTTCCTTTGGCCGTCACGCCTGGGTTTAACTCCCTTTCAGGCTGTGAACTCCTGGGCTGGCGAGCTGACTTCAGCGCAGATTTCCACCAGGCTGCCCTCGGGGCTCATGGCAAGCCTTGGCTGGGCTGTCCTTGGAAAGAAAGCATGAGAGCCGGAGCTGATGCCCATTTGACAGCCTAGTGGAAGCAGAGACATTTCATGCATTCGAAGAAACAGATTGTACCTGTGCACCCCAGTGTATCCAGGGCATGCCAGGCTCTGGGAAATTGTCACACATGAGAAACCAGTCCCTGGCAATCCATCACTCCACTCATGAAGTGAGTCCAGGCACCGTCACCTCTGTCTGGTATCCACTCGAACAGGCAATATGTCTGCTGCCACCGTTCCTGTGTTCCATCACCTGAAGTTGCTCACCCTCTCTTTTTAGAGCAGAGCTCTATTTGCTCTTTATCTTGTAAGTTGGACTTGGAAATAGATGATCTTTAAGATTTCTTCCAAGCCAAACCTTTATTTGATTATATAATTCTAAGTGTTTATTTTTTTTCTGGTTTGATCAGCCATCCCTTCCACTGTGGCAGGATATCACTTTTTTTGGTTCAAACAATAGTTTCTTCCTTCAGGTTTGTGTAAAAACTCTATACAGTTCTCACTGTTTAGTCTGGTGGTAAAGCTAAACTTATTCAAACAGAAATTGAATTTTCCAAGGTGAAGTTTCCCTGGAATTGTTTCCTTGTCCATAGTTTTCAGAACCTTTTTCTCTTGTGCTTTCCTTCATCTCCTTAATTTTGGTTCCCATAAGCTTACTTTTATTCACTCCTCAAAGACATGACTGTAGGGTATTCTGTAATTGCTTATCCCTGTATCTGCTTATGTTCAAGATCCACATTCATTAGCTTTATTTACATTCTGATTGAAGTAAACATACATTTTAATTGGAATAATAAAAATGTAATGTAACAAGAAGCTTCAACTTGAGGTTTGAACAATTTCCAAATGGGTGTGAAAGGACTCTCAACTTGATTATAGGTTTGAAAAAACGTGGGAAGGCATGTTTTAACTTCTTAAATGGTAGATAAGAGCTGTGGTCCAGACTCACAGAACCATTACTCTTTTCCAAGTGGGAAGTTTGGACTTTTTTTGTAGTAGAAGGGTTAGTTTTCTTCTCTCTTGGTTTCAACACTAATTTGAGAAAAGAAAGGATTCTCGTACTGGCTTCTTCCATATCAGGATGAAGGGCTGGCTTGAGCAATGGAGCTTCCAGGGAGGAAAGCTGTGAAATGTTTACCAGCTTATCTGGTAAATGTAAATGGGGAGAAAGCACTTTATGAGCTAAAGGAGTAAACTTCTCTTCCTGTTACTGTGTGTTTGTAAACCTTTGCAAACTCTGTTTTAGCTGCACAAAATATCTTTTAATCTGCTTTAGCCTTCACTGGTTTTGAGTCAAGTTTGATGTTAAGGTGACTGGCTCTATTGGGCAAACTTCATAGACCATAGAAATTTAAAAACAAAGATTTTTCTAAGTGTTTATCTGTCCAGTATGTTTCTTCACAATAGCTATAAGATAACAGCAATGCTTCAAATTAAGCTGCACGAAGTTTGAAAGTTGGTGACACGGGGGAGTCAGAGAAAGAAGAGTCTCCCAGTAGCCAGCAATGATCAGGAAAGCTCTCCACCATGTAGCACAAGAGAATAGGAAGCATGCCAGAAACCCATCAGTCTCAAGGAAGAGTAACAACTTATATAGTGGGTGTCTAGAATATTTGATAAATACTAGATAAAATGATTATTTGTATAATGTGGCACACATCACTATATCCATATTCTGATATGTGTCATGACCACACTTTCAAAGCAACTCCCCAAAGTACTGTCTGGCACTAATTTTAGAGAAACTAATCACTATGAACTGAAAGTACTGAAAGAACACACGTAACAATCAGTACTGCCAATCTGTGATTCAGGAGCAAAGCATGCATTTTTCGCAGAGCAGAGGATATTTCCTAGACTTTTTAAGAATGATGTGAATGAATCAATCATGAAACATTAGTAAGATTCCAGTCAGAAAACAGTAATTTTGCAAATTTCTGCTCTTCTTCTACTGTAGATCTGTTTTCCTGAGTAATTTTACAACCTAACCTGTTACTTCAATTGCTCCATCAGCTGTGTGAGTGTACTGTTATATACGTACACATTCACATATAATTGGGAAAAAAGCATGTCATTGTGTCCAGCTGCAGGCCTCTGAGGTCTCGGGCTCTGGACTAATGCCTGTGCTTCTATCAAGACTTCATTGCTGAGAAATCACTCAGCACCAAGAGGCCAGACAGAGGCTTGTGTCATTAAGATTCAGGAGAAACTGTCCAGGGTGATGTTAAGATGTTCCAGTTGGCCCTGAAAGGTGCAGCTCCTCTCCCAACACATCAATCACTGATGTTGTAAGTAGTGACTGTGTCACAGGAGTTAATTCAAAGACTGTTTGGTAATTCCACCAAAGTTCTCCATGGGGCTCTTTTGACTTGTAGTTTAATATAGATTAATGTGGAAAGCAAGCAAGAAATACAAATTTATGTCAGAAAGACTATTTATACTTAGTTAAATCTTGCTACAACTTGCTGCATCACCAAAAGCTACAAATCATTGGAATAATTGGAAACACAAACCGGTTCTAAGTCTCCTACACACAGTTCTGAGTCTGAACACACCTACTTTAGCACAACAACAGAAGTCGTGGCCACCAAGATCCTCATTTTGGAAAATCTTCAATCTGGGGGTGGTTGATGTGCTCGTTATCCAAGTTTAAAGTCCAAATCAAAACTGGCTACATATCCAACTAAATCGCATCCATTAATGCCCTCTTGTACAAAGCTCTCTCTTCTTAGAGAGGACAAGGTAGCAACAGAAGCAAGCATAAGGAGAGACACTCGCAACACTGCTTTTAGTATTACTCCTGCAAATGCACATCAGACCTATTTTTGGACATATGGCAGTAACTTAAAACAGATTCTCATGTATTGAGATTTGTTCAATCACACTGTTTGGTCAGAGTGAGAAAACTAAGTTTTCCCAGGATCGGCTTGTGAGGCTCTGAACAGTTGAATATAAACAATGATAGCTTCTAGTCTAAACAACCTGCAGGTGCTATTTTTTCTTACTTTCTGTTTTCTTGTTCTAGGACGTTGAGCTGGCCAGCCAACCAGAATGTATTGATTAGTTGACCAATCCGATCCAGTTGGATCGGAACAGTGTATAAAAGAAGAAGGATTTGTAGTAAAGGTAGAATCTCTGCAAACCCAGCCTTTGGAGTCTGTGTCTTTTGTTACTGTAACAGTGACAGTTTGGCATTTCCACATGAAAGAGACAGAGAGTTCATATTTGATCAGGTACATCCATCTGCACTTAGAGCAAATTTATACTGGATAGAGCAACAGATCTCAAGTTGACATTTTAAGTAAGTGAAAAGCGTGAACATATAAGTTCTCTCAAGAGACAGCTTTTGCAATTAGAATCTGGTTTAAAATAAAAAAACGAGGTTTAATTTTTCTTTTTTTAAAAAAATAGAAAATCTTCCACCAGTTCCACATCATAATCACTTCTTCACATCTTTGCAAGTACAACTGCTGCTTCAGCAGTTGCAGAGGAGGTCTTGGCAGTTATATGACTGTCACTGCCACACTTAACCAGGAATGCATGCAAGGAGCACCTTTCTCCTCCTGCCCCACCCAAGCTCACTGTGGATTTCTTTGCAGAATGCTTATCTGTTCCAGCCTTTCTGTGACTCTTTTCCATGACTCCTGAGGACAGCTGTGGGGAAATTTTCCTTTTTGCCTTCAGCACGCAGAAGCTCTGTAGCTTTGTTCATTTCCACTGTGACTAAATAGGCCCAAAGTTTTACCACAGTACTGCTTCAGTAAATCAGCCATCCTTGTATTACTGACATTACCTGAATAGTTCTGGTTTGAACCAAAGCAGTTCTCACAGCAGATCCTGGAATGGCTTCAAGATTCTCCTTAAAACTTCCTTGAGGTGGAGACAGTGTGTTGGCACTAATAAAACTCATCAGAGCCAAAGCAAGTAATGCCTTCACTAGCCAGTAGTTGAGTCATTGAAATGAAAATCAAGTTTCACAACTTTGTATCTCTGCCCAACATACATCCACCTCAAGATCTTATCCTGTTTTGTGGGTTAGAACTCTTGGAGTCAGCAGAAGTGCAACTAAAAATGCTGTAGTTAATTTGTGGTGAGATCCGTAAGATTAATGCAGTGGTTTATCCCTCATATGTAAGCGTATATATATCTATGTATATATATATATATACACACATGCACATAGTGAGTTTAAAATTTCCTCATCTGTTAACAACACAGTCTGTCCGCTGTTACCATAGAGCAGCTCTCTAACTTCTGCTTTTGCAATTTGCTCATTAGTTTGTACAATGTGTGCTCAGAAATTACTCTTAAATATTGTACAATAAGGGCCAACGTGCAAAAAAGAAACCCAGAACTGTGAGCAGAGGACTTCAAGATTTAGCTTTCTCACCCAGCCAGAAAGGTACAGCATACAATAAATTCTGGACAAACTGTACAATGGCTGCACACCTCTCATCAGATTACCCAGTGTCTTGCTAGAATACCACTAAAATTCATAGAATCATAGAATGGTTTGGATTGAAAGGGATCTTAAAGATCACGTAGTTCCAACATCAATGCCGTGGGCAGTGACATTTTCCACTAGACCAGGTTCCCCATAGCTCCATCCAGCCTGGCCTTGAACACTTCAGGGGATGAGACACAGCTTCCCTGGGCAACAGTAAAGAATTTTTCCTAATATCTAATCTAAACCTACTTTCTTTCAGTTTGAATCCATTCCCCCTTGTCCTGTCATTACGTGAACAAAAGCAACAAATAAAATGGAGAAACAAAATGGCCCAAGGAAAGCCTTACAAGACTGTTCATCTTTAAATTGTTAGAAGAGCACAAAAAGGATATCCACAATTACAGCAGACCCTGAAATATGGTATCTGAAACAGAAAGAATCTTTAAAAGCAATAATTGCAGTGGATTGAACTTTGAAAAATTAAAATTCTTATCTCAGCAGACACTAGGGTGTGTTGGTGATTTCACTCTAGGAAGGGTTAGTTGCCTTAGAGCATGTAGAAATTACTGTTCTGCTGCTTTCTTCTACCACTGTAAAAGCTCAGAACTGTATGAGACAAAGGAAACCAAATTCAGAGCTGCTTTTGCCTGAGTTTTCACATTCCTTTCAGCTAAAAGGCAAGAAAATCAAAGTAGCAGCTGTTTGGAAGATAATGCTTGTGATAAAATAATTAATTATCTGTAGCAATTGATTTCCCATGACTGGAGCACAAACCCTTTGCCTCTGGAGAGTAATCTGCTGTCTTTCTAAGGCTGAACATGAATCACTGTGCTAAGTGCTGCCTCAAATGTTTCCAGAGACTGGGCATAATAGTTTGATTAATATTTTTCAAGAAGTAATTCTTTTTTTTCTGCTGGATACATGTTTCAGAGTCTTGTGCTGGCATTGCCACTGTGCTCTTGCAGATGCCTTGTTTTTGCTGAAGTGTTGTAAAAATTAAATAGCATGGCCATTGTTAGTAATTTTTAATTGATTAGTCATCAGAAGCTTTGTGCACAAGCTAAATAGGGCTCTGATGCTAAACTAATTGCAAGGAAGTCTTAGGAAAAGCCTAACTAATTTGGAGTGCTGAACACAGCTGGAAATACAACATGCTCATTCACTCAATAATAAGTTATGCTTCCTAGTTTTTTCTTTCTCTATTAATAACTCCTATCCACTGTTCTTTAGTACGAGATCTTTAAGGTCTCTTCCAACTCAAACCATTCTATGATTCTCTGACTATATGTTATAAAGTCTAAAATCCATTTCTTGGCACAGCAATTTGTCTTTGCAACCACTCTGGACCAAACCTACCATAAACCTCGGTTGCAAAAATAGGACCCACAGACAAACAGGAAGGACAATAGAATGAGTCTGATCAGAAGTAAGAAGTAGAAATTGGTTTGCAGTTATCTAATTAGCAGTACACATGAAAGACAATGAGCAAAATCAAATTACTTTAACGAGAAAACTGCTGTGGCTGTGTCATGACAAAGCTTTGTCTCAGTGCCACTATATTGGACCTAATTAAGATTGATCAGCCATTAAAAATGGAAATATTTAAAGCCTATGAGACAGATTTTAATTTCCATTCCTGCATTTAAACCAAAAACCCTTACCTGTGACATCCCTGTAATTCATTGTAAGACACTGATCAGAAACACTGTTTTCTAAGTAGGCTTTTAGTGATCAGCAGCATTCACAACATATAACACTACCAGATGGCTTTGCTTCTCTCCTTTTCCTTACATGTCCTTCAAACACTAACATTAGCTCTAGCTTCATAAGAGTAATTTGCAATTCTCTCATTTTACCCAAAGAACACCAACTCCTTTCAGCACAACAGCTTCTCCTAAATCCTATTCTTGTCCTACAGCCCTCAGCAGGAAATAAAACAGTCTCCAGCTTCCTTTCTGTCAAGAATGCCCCCTGCCACACTCTTAGCCTAAGATCTTCCTTCTTCCAATGCCCCAGCTGCACGTGTCACATTCCTCCTTATAACCTTCCTTTCAGACCTTTCAGCTCCCAGGTCTCTCAGACTTGCACAAAGACTGCCTTAAGCACTTAGAGTTCATCTCATCAGACAATCCATCTGTGGTCAGCAAGAATTGTGGGGAGCAGTTCAGAGAACTCTCTGTCTGCTTCAAAATTATCTCAGCCATAGAAGTGTGTCTGTATTCTGAATCCGTGTGCTGGGGAAGATGAACCCAGTCCTCAGACCTTCCTGAACAGTCTACAGGATCTCTAATAAATTCTATGAATTTATTTTAATCATTTGTTTTATGATAACTCCTTTTATTAGGTCATGTTACAGAAGAGAGGAAAAACAATTTCCCTTGTGTGTTGCATTATGTTTTGAGATAGTAATTTCTTGCTGATTCCAGAAGAACTTGTGAGAGCTTTTTTTTTGTTCCCCTAGGAAACTTTCCATTGCCTGAAGAGCTGGTGATTCTCCTCAGCCACAGGAAAGCAAACAATAATGTGGAATACAGAAGCAGTTAATGAGCTGGCTTTCTATGAGTGCAACCTTTAAAAATGAGCTGGCAAATGCTGACAGTGGTGTTAAGCAATCCCAGCTCTCACTAACATTATGTTTTCTCCCTTGGAGACATTCACTATGTGTCTTTTCATTGCTATAAAACACAACTGGACCACAGCTATAAACTGGCTTTTGAAGATAAGGGGGGGACAAGAAAAAGGAAAAATTAAAGAACAGTCAAACAAACTCCAATACTGTTATTTTCAAGAGCCACAGGAGATTTTTGCTCACTTTCATTAAAGTTTCTTAATTTTTCCTGTTGGCAGTCACTTGGGGACTATCTTGCTATGGGAGTAAAGAACCTTGTGTGTATGCTTTTGTCCAGCTAGTCACATTTTTTCCCATGATCCTTGCTTAATTGTAAATACAGCTCCAGATGGCACAGTAAGCTACTACATTCCAAAATACATGAAGTTCATTTTGAAATTCTTTGAATTCAAATGTTTTTCTTCTCTGGATTTCCATGTACTCTTTTTGTCCTCTTATCTTTTCTCTAGGTTCAGTGTGAGTACCTGCAGAGATGGGCATTGCAGCAATTCCTGCCTTTGAGGGTTACCTGACTCATGGGTGTGTAAAGATGGTGACTGTGGCATTCTCAGGATTTGGCAGTACACAGAGGTCAGGGGTTTTATGAATTTCTTTGTTACAAATGACAACAAAACTTTTACTAATAGTTTAAAAAATAAATATAAATTTATGCTAGAAGTCACTCAGAATTACTACGAAAACAAGTATATATATTACAGGAGTTAAGCAAATATAGTTATATTAGACGCTATTGCAGAATTCCAATGAGTGAAACAAGTCCATACTCACCAACTTTTACCTGTGTGCATGCCTGTAAATATATTATGCAAGGTACTACCAGTATGACAGTCGCCAAACCACTTTGAAGAGTGGATCTAATTGACAATGGAGAAGGAGTTTTATTTCAAAGATCATGCATGTGCATCCCCAGTCTGGGAAATTACGTGCAGAATAAGTCTTGCAGAGAAGTTCATTTTGGGCAGGCAGCAAGTGACTTTTTATACTTTTATGGCATAAGTATCTGTGTGTAGGACATCAGTTCCTATGACAGTTGTTACTAACTCCTGTTTTCATGGAAGGTCAGTTTTTGTCCTGCACCCATCAGGGATTCTTTGTGGTTCAGGCATCACCAACAGGAGGGCCTGGCTGAAATCAGCCTTGCTCTGCAAGCCAGGAGAGCTGTGCAAGGCTATGTCTTCTCAAAGACTAAGGAGTCTAGGCTGTGTCTTATCAGGAATTAACAGTACCAACCTGAGCTGGGTCTAGACAAAACTAAAACAACTAACCAGTGTAATGTTTAATGTTGGTAAACTTAGAGAGTTGTGATTAAACTTAATGTTTATTGTTTTGACATGTTTTATTGTCAACTATTTTCTTCACCTCTTCCTGGTGTATCAAGTTACTTCATGCCCCAAGTACCAGGTTCCAATATTGTATAAGTTTTAGCAACAAAAGTGAACATACCTCCCATATGCAGCCTGCATTCAAATATTTCATAGTGAAAATAGGTGAAAATCATTTAAATAATTTGACTTGTCTCCACAGCAGCTGAAGCCTTTCTTTCTTGAGATGCCAAGGCAAAACAGAGGGTGATAGTATGGGAAGGTTGAAATCTTCCTGCCTCCCAGCATCCTACCAAAGGAACAGCTTCCTCTGAAGTACCCAGACCTTTCTGCTGAAAAGTGTAGAGCTTAAATTAATACTGTAGAAAGCAACAGAAATTCAAGTGCTGGAGTCCCTTAATTATACACCTTTTTGATTCTAGTGTCTCTTGCCTTTTTAACTGAGCTTAACCATTATATGTATTACTTATAATCATCCTTTTTATAATATTGCATCCCAGTCATGTCTTGTCCCATAATGCAAAGCAGGGCACAAACATCTGTGATGTACACTTTTGCCCTAAAGGGCATGGAATTCATGTGAAATTAAAGGATATTACAAAGAGATTTATATGGGAGGACAACCTTGGTAATAACAATAAATGAGGACTCTTGCTATAGTCTCCCAAGGCAGACAATGCAGTGGGTTCCAAATCCCCTGTTCTGAGGTAAACCTCCTTGTATTTTGATAATTTTAATTTTATAGGAAATATTACTGTCTCAACCTTTGTCTTAGACCTTCAAAGCTTCTTAGACCTTCTTAGACCTTCAAATCAGATCAGCCAGACTTATATAATGAAGAGGAAAAGTTGAGCAGGACCTACATGGACAGTCAGAGACAGCATTCTCAAGAATTTGGTGTTATGCTGAATGAATGGCAAGAAGAGAGCTTGCATTAGTAAGAAAGGAGGGTGAGTCAGATTTCTGAGATCACATCTAAAAGCAAGGTTAAAAAAAGTGAAGTGAAATATTATTACAAAGTATGGTAAGGCTTGCTTGCAAGTAGAGAAAGGTTTCTTCATGATTTCCTGCAAAAGAGCAATCAAGAGTTTAGAGAACATGTTTGTGACAAACATTTGAACGGGAATCCGTATTCAAATCCGTCATTCAATGTTCATCATGCTGCTGTGGCGAGGGGGTGGAGCAGCATGAACAGCAGCCACAGCTTTGACTCAGAGGTTAACCACTGTTTATGAGTGTAGCTGGAAAGAGACAAACGTGTCCCTCTTTCCATTTTTGTTCATTTCAACTGAACTCTCTGGATTTAGGGGCCAGGGTGTTACTACTTGTCTACATGAAGAATCAAAAAATTGTTAAATAATCAGGAGGACCAAGTGGGAGCGAATATTGTTTGAGGAGTCCTAACCTTATTTACAGGATTCAAAGCAATCAAAAGGAGGTCATCATTGATGTGGATTTTTGGGGAGCTTCTTACTTATCCTTTTGCAAAGAAAGCTTGTGACAGTAACCTCATAACCTGCAGTCAACTAGCTGCTTTCTTTCATGCCATATAATTTCTATATTTTACTGTTTTTATGAAATCTACTTTTGCTGATTTTGCTTTTTGCAAAACTGAATTGAATGAATTCAATGTAATGAATTCAGACCTGCCTCATTCACCACTGCTCACAGCAGCCTTGACATTTGTCCCGCTCAAAGTAAGCACACTGAAATGGCAGAGGTCGATGCCTGTGAGATTGAGCAATATAGTCAGCTTAGGAGAATATGCTGGTCATGTAGTAAATACAAGGAGATGTCCACTTTTCTTCTTAAACTGGAGAGTCCTGTTGCTCTGCAGACTTGTTCTGTCTCTCAGCACTGAGTGTCACAAAGAGACGGAGCATGTTCAGTAAGGCTGAAATCTTCAGAACTGTAAGTTGCTAAACCTCAAAACTTCATTTTGTGTAAAAACAGCAATTTGCCATTTAGCATCTGACATCATCTCACCTATTTCTCAAATAAAGTTCATACTTGAGCTAACAACACTGATATTTTGTGGTTTTTTAGCTTCAAAGTTCCTAATTTCTCATATGGATGAAATCAAGATTAAGCAAATCAGAGAAGAATGGGAAAGCAAACCTGAGGTAGAAAAGGAGAAAAGAAGTACTTTGAATTTGTAAATAATTGAGGATGTAGGTGGAGAAATTGCTATGTGTGCCTGGCTTTATCAGAGAAGCAATATAAAACACAGAGAAATAAGAATTGACAGAACCAAAAGATTGTTCAAAGAATTTACAGAAAAAGGTGTCATTATAAGAAAAAAAAACCCAAAAACATTCAAAATTTCATTTAAAAAATAGCTGAACATATTAAAGATGAAAAAGTGGAATTTTATTTTACAAATATAAAAATAAAAGGGGGGTAAAGTGGAAAAAAAACAAAAGAGGAGGAAAGTGATAAATGTAAAAGGAACACTGATGATGTTTCTGAAGTGTTTCAAAGTATTGCCATAAAGCTGCAGCTTTCTGAGAAGCCACCAAAGGACATGCTTGAAGAGGAAGTGAGGCATGTGCCTTTGTGGTTAGCTGACCCAATTAGTGATGGAAATTTTCCTGATTTAGTAAGCAGGATATATGCCTTTATAAATCACTCTCTTAAATATAATCAGCAGTTTAACATTTTAACAACAGAGCTGTGATTCTTTGATGCTTGGTTGTACTTTCTGTTGAAGACAGCTTGTTGGGGCATTTTTCTCATACACAGTGCTATGCAAGCTAGTATTTTGGTATAAGTGCTCACTTCACAATGCCTTTTCTAAAAATAATAGACTGTTTTCACTAGGTGAAATGCTTTGTGAAGTCTTACAGATCAGATTCATTGTTCATTTTGAGTAGGTCAGTATTGAATAAACAGCTGAGCCATCTTCAAATGCAAATGGTTTCTTACCTTGATTTTACAAGAAAATGTGGTGAAGTATGGCATCATTTAGTCTGAACTCAGGAGGACAGCAAAGGTCTCCTCAAAAGGATTCAAAAGTTCTTCCTTTGTCTACCAGTGAGCATCAGATCAAAGTTCCATAATTGAAACATAAACTAGGCAGTCATTTTAATCTAGAATTTCTTTCCAGAATTATATAAAATCACATTAGACAATAGTTTTTGGCAATGAAATGAGATTTTTGTATAATATAAAATGCAGCTGTTCAACAGGGAGAGATTTTGTCCAGGTCATAATAGGCACTACTTAAATCATGCTGTGACATTGCCAGTATTCAACTAGTTTTGGCTCAGCCTTGAAATTTGTGCCTGAAATGATTGCCATCATCCCAACCCTTATATATCCTTTTCCTTCCCCACCTAATCCTTTTCCTCTCTCTTTCATGCCTTACAGTTTATAAACCCATACATAACTTAGAAATACTTACAAATCCATTAGAAGTTGGAAACTGTCATTTCCACTGTATAAGTGTATCAAATTATGAGTAGCTAAGGTTGTTTTGATGTTTCTGGAGATAGTGTTGGCTTCACCTCTTCACATTTCTCTCCCTCATTTCCAGGCAATTGGAAAAATAGGTAACAATTAAGGGATGTGCTGAAGGTTCCTGTTTTATCTTCTCCTGTGTGTGGCTGGGAAGAGGAGATGCTGCCAAACTATCTTTCTCTGTTGTCAAGTTCTGCATGTTTTTAGATTAGAACAATAGCATTCAACTTGAGAGCAATTCTTTAGCTGCCAAAAAAAATTGCCAGTGTGCCTAAATATTTCCCTAATTCTCACCATATTTACATCCTTTGCAGGTAATTTTTTTGTTCTCTTACAGCTTCGAAACTGGAAAAGTGACTCAGTGCTCTTTGTCTTCTCACACTGTGCATCTCTGCCCTAATGCAGGGGCCCTGGAGGTGTCCCCAAGTTGCCAAGTGAGTGGCACTCCCAGGCTGATGCTTCTTCCCAGTGTGCATCAGCCCACTCTTCCCTGTAACCTGCTTCAGCCCTCTGAGGGAAACAGGGGCTTCCTGAGAAATTCTGCCTTTAAGTGGGGAGAATATTTGCACCTCCTAGCAGCTATATGTGTACACACCTTACAAAGCTGAGCAAAAATCTCTGCTGCACCATAATAGTCCAATCCTGACAGAACTGATCATACCTAGGCTGGCCAGGGGTGGAATGTATTGGGTTTACGTGGCCTGTTTTTGGTAGTGGCAGGGGCAGGGGAGGTGTCCACAGAGGTGGCTTCTGTGAGAAGCTGCTGGGAGCTTCCACCATGTCCAGCAGAGCCAGCCCCTAGCAAAGATGGACATGCTGCTGGCCAAGCATGGGCCAGTTAGAAATGGTGGTAATGCCTCTGTGATAACATACTTAAGAAAAAATCAAAACAAACATTTGGATGCAGCTTTAATTGGGACTAGAGAAGAGTGGAATGAGAACATGTGAGGAGAACAGCCCTGCAGACACCAAGGTCAGTGGAGGAGGGGCAGGAGGTGCTTCAGGTGTTGGAGCTGAGATTCCTCTGCAGGCTGTGGTGAGACCATGGTGAAGCAGCTGTGCCCCTGGAGCCCCTGGGGATCCACAGGAGATGCAGAGATTCACCTGCAGCCCGTGGGGGAGGTGCCCACACTGGAGCAGGTGGATTCCTGGAGGAGGCTGTGATCCTGTGGGAGTCCTGGTGGACAGAGGGGGCCCTTGCTCCCAGGCTGGAGCAGCCTGTCCTTGGAGGACTGCAACCCATGGAAGAGTGACCGTGCCACAGCAGTTTTGGGAGGACTGTTGCCCGTGGGATGGACTCACATTGCAGCAGTTGGCAGAGAACTGTTGCTCATGAGATGGACCCAGATCTGAGAAGTTAATGGAGAGCTGTCTCCTGTGGGAGGGACCTCACAGTGCAGCAGGAGAATGACTCCTCTCCCTGAGCAGCAGGAGAAGCCTCGGGTGATAAACCGTCCATAACACACATTCCCTGTCTCCTTGTGCTGCTAGGGTGGGATTTAGAGCTGGAAGAAGGGACCAGGGGGAAGGGTGTTTTTAAGGGCTAATTTCACTTCTCATTTTCCTGCTCTGATTTTGTTATTAATATATTCTCTTCATATGTTTAAGTTGAGCCTATTTTGCCTGTGATGGTATTTGATGAGCGATCTCTCCCAGTCCTTATCTCAACCCATGAACCCTTAGTTAAATTTTAAGCACTTTTAAAAAAAATATCTGCTCCATTGTCCTGGTTTTGGCTGGGATAGAGTTAATCTTCTTCTTACTAGCTGGTATAGTGCTGTGGTTTGATTCAGTGTGAGAACAGCATTGATAAGTCCCTGATGTCTCAGTTGTTGCTGAGCTTACCTCAAGTCCAGGACTTTTCAGTGTCTCCTGCTCCACCAGCGAGCAGGTGCACCAAAAGCTGGGGGACCCCATGGCCAGGACAGCTGCCCCAAACTGGTCAAAGGGATTTTTCTTCCACAAAACATCATTTCCAGTACATAAACTCGGGGGAGTTGGCTTGGAGGGGCTGACAGCTGCTTAGGAATAGGCTGGACATTGGTCAGCAAGCAATGAACAATTGTATTGTGCATCACTTGTGCATCTTGGGGTTTATTCCTCTCTCCTTTTTGGTACTATTGTTTTTATTGCCATCATTAAAAGTATTACATTTATATTAGTATTATTATATTAGTAGTACTAGTAGCGGTAGTAGTATATTTCTCCTTTTCAGCACTGCTGTCTTCATCATCATCATCATCATTTTTTAAAATTATTAAACTGTTGTTATATCAAACCACAAGTTTTTCTTTTTTCCAATTCTCCTCCACATCCCACTGGGGGAGGAGTGGAGGAGCGAGCGATTGCCTGCTCGACACTCAGTTGCTGACTGGGGTTAAACCACAGCACCCATTTATTCCATTTCCTGTGACACCATGTTTCAACTTACTTAGGAGTTTTCTTGCTAAATGTTAAAAGTAACTCAAAGTGATGACTAGACCCCCTCTGATTACACAGAGGAGAGAGGAAGAGAGCATGGACAAGCAGGCAGCATTCTGACACTCAGTTATCTTGAAGAGTAATCTCAAGGAGTGGAAGTACAAAGCATGCAGCCACTTCAAGATTTGCAGGGTTTGTATCTTCTGTGAATCCACGTGAGCTGAAGAACTCACAAAACTCTGTTGAAACACCATTGAAAATTAGAGAATTCCATGGGGCACTTCACTTTTCATTTTGCAACATTCCATATAATTTCTCTGCTTTCCTATCTTAAGTGCACTTAGTGCTTCATCTGATCTGTTCTGATTTTATCCAAACATTCATGGTTTTCCTTTTGAAAACATCATTCACCAAAAGAAGCCCTTGCTGCTCTGGCTTGCCAATGATTCCCTAGAGCCTGTACATGTGGATTTTGCTCACAGAAGCCCTCAGTGAAGAAGAAGGTGAAGGACAACTTCTTAAATGCTATATTCAGCTTTTTTTCCCGTTTTATAGTTGACCTTTGAACATGCTTTTCCATCCTTCTAGCTAAAAACTCATGGATTTAGTCTCTCTCCTCCCTAGACCTTGTGCAGGATGCAGATTGGATATTTCCTGCTGGACAGCATGTGCTTAAGGATTATTCATCTTTGGAGCTCTTCCATCCTCTTTCACAGTCCTGGTTCTGCAGTGTATGAATCACAGGGGAAAATACATTCCTAGTCCATGCGGTGAAGAGAGCTTGGTCCTTAAGGAGTCCATAAGAGCTCTAATCCATTCTGACTCCAGTTCCATCAGGATATACCTGCAAGATCACCCCATGTTCTGTTAACACCCCATGCTCTCAAATCCATGCCTGCTGAACATTCCAGAGGTCAGAATGTCTCTGAACCCTGCCAGCTGTCCACCTGGAAGCCCTACTGAAAAGAGCACTCTGGAACGCAACTTTGACCCTTTTTGTAGCTGTTGTATTTTACTCACATATGGAAAGACTACTTCCTGCTGTCCCACAGTTCTGTGTCCTTCATCACAAGAGAGAGTTGGAGCAGAGAGCTGGCACTCCTTAGCAGAGCTTTGCAGGATAATGATGACTTTCAATTCTATGGTTCTGTGCCACACACTGTGTAGAAACTGTCACATAAGCAACAAGGCATAGAATAAGTGGAGCTCAAACTATCCAGAAGTAATCACAAAACCTCTGCAGGTAACAGGGTAGTGAAAATGCCTGTGTGAAAAGGTCAGTCATAAGCCTTAGGAGGAATTTATGTCTACAGGACACTGTGCAGATTTACTTAAACAAACAAATATAGTAAGTATCCCTTCTCTATCTCCCTCCCAGTGTCAGCTCTATAAAAAAAGGAAGTAGTAAGTCAGGTCAACACTGCAGCCTGAAGCCAGCAGTTCCTGCAGTCGATACCCTCTCCATCACTTGCAGGAAACATCTATAACTCTTGGCATGCCAAATCGTACTGGGTAAAGCAAGACGGTTTGTTCTGCCTTTTCTTCATTTTGCAGCCATTTGCTGGTGTCTCCAGCAACAGTTTCAGTGCTGCAGGCATTCCACTTTTCTGATTTTTGCTAAACAAAATACTGATAGACAATCACTTGTGCTTTTGTTCCTGTTGTTCCACAGCACGGCATTGTATAGCAGTCTCACTCCACAGCCTTGCAAAAGATGCTTTCCTGTTTTGAAACTATTTTCTGTGAGCCAACTGGGTCAAAATAATGACCAGTAGTGACTAGTTTATAGCTCTGCTTTTCTGCAAACTGTTCAAACACAGCAACCATCAAACTGAAGCTTGTTAAGAAGTTATATAGCAGATATGCAGCATATAATTAAACTAAAACTGGAATGCACAGCCACAGTCTATAGTTCAAGAATAAATCTCATAAACCATCAAATAAAACTCACATAAAGAAGATTTGGAGCTGTGAGTAAAAACAGTTTCCTATGCAAAACACTCTGTGGTGAGGAAGTAAGACTTTATTTGCAAAACAAGAAGTGCATTAAAGATATCTGAGTCCATAATCAACCTCTCCTCGAGATAGAGACAACCCACAGGATGCTGAATTTTGGTTAACCAAGTAGGTCAAAAAAGCAACACAAGTGGGAGATTTTACAGAACATTTTGAGTTTCAAGATATAAAGAGATCTTATGCCCCTTCAAACGGAAAAGGGGAATAGAAATGGTAACCCCATGAGGTGGCTCAGACACTACCATCATTCTGTGCTGTCTATTCCCAAGGGGATGGGATGCTTTTCCTCCTGCAAATAGCTTTTGTAATGCATCATTCTATAAGATAATAATATTATCAGAAATGAGACCACATAAGCCACAGGGGAAAAAAGTTTCATTGAAACAGAAATTATTTTGTGTAACATGGCAACCAAGAGCACATTATAACCCTAAGCATTTGAAGTTTTCTGAGCAATGTGGGCTGACTCTTTTGGGGAAAACCACAATTTCTGAAAAAAAATTAAACCTACCTTCTAACCATGTTTGTCTTCCCCCTGCTTCCCATTATCATTTTGCATTGGTTTTATGAAGACACCCCTAGCTTAACTTGCCTCTAGTGCTGAGGTTTCAGTACCCTAGAACTAGCTCCAGCTCCAGGCCTCAGCCATGCTAACAACCTCTTTGGGGAGGCACCTCAGTACATGGTAAGGATCCCTCATCCCTTGTTGTCTATGCAAAATAAACCTCACTTTGAAGGCTGAACTGATACTCTTCCTTTATTCAAATTCACAGTATAAATATGTAGAAATTTAGAATTAAAGGGGATGACACAGCACAAGCCTCCTTTGAGTCTAGAGGCTGAAAATATTAGTTAATTAAGAATTCAAGTAGGTGGCCAAAGTGTGATTATTATACTGTATTAAGTAGTTCACACTTAGGCTGAATAACTTGATGGAGAATGAGCACCAGGATCAAAAGTTTTAATTGCTTGTGAAGTTGAAGTCATGTTGGCAATTATCAGAGGATTGTTCTGTGCATTTGAATAACACAGCTGCAAGGTTATGCTATATTGACAATTTAAACATAGTAAGGAGTATATAATAAAAGGAAAACAGAGAGTAAATCTGAGCTAACAGGAGGTGACCTATGTGTGAGCAATGCAGAGCTGCAGGTCTGGACTATCTGGTGCACAACTTGGGATTTAAAATTATGCAGTTAATGTTAGCTTTTTCCAATTTCATGGTTTGTGCAACACCCATGGGCCTATCCAGCATCTCTGAAAAACCATAAATCTCCTGCATTCTTTACTCACTAGGGTGCTGCTCCTAATTTTTAAAAGATGAGTTGAGTCATGTAATTTGGTTTTCACTGGCCAGATGTACAAAAACCCCATTAACAGCTTCCATGTGTTTGGAGCAACGATCTAAGCAAAGGACCTGGTCAGCAGCTCTCAGTATTTGGAGGAGACAATTTTACTCCAGAAGACATCTTGGGTATATCTGCTATAATTCTCACTGTTCTTGTATTGATCAGTTTGTCATATCTCAGTATGGTGAACTATTGTTAATCTGCCTTTCCCCATTCGCAGGTAACAAAATTCATCTAATCCAACTAGCTGTATATCTTGTTATAATGCCTTCAGTGATGAGAAATCACTGGAGAATAAAAATTCAACTGTGTATCTATATTTACACCTTGCAGATCTCATCCTAAATTTGTGGTGTGGAAGAGAAATCTACTGTCTTACACCAGTTCTGGTTTAGCTCCTAGCCAAGATCCAGAGGACATCCTGTCAGCTTAAAAACACTCACAAAAATGTCAAATGTCTGACTAACATTACCTAATCTAAAGATTGTTTTGTCACAAGCAGAGCAGGATTCACATCTTTGCTTCATTGTTTCTTTCTTGTATAAAAGGTGTGACTTCTGGCAAATAATAGTGATCAGTGGCAGGCCCTTTAAAATAAATTAATGACTGAATTCATGACAAAAGTCCTTTCATTAGAACATCCTGTGCACAAACTTGTGCAATCCAGATATTGAAGCACATGGGCAGCATGGTGTCCCAGTTTTGTGGCTCCTACAAATTATTGCTGTTTGGGGAGGAGCCAAAAAAGAAGAGAAAGCATTGTCTGGATGATAATCCCTTCGTTATGCTTCATCATTTACTGCTTTGTATCCTTTAGGGAGTCCAAACAGGAAACTAAGTAAGCAGTGTCCCTAAGGAGCCCCAGAAGGTGACAGAACATTATGTTTTGATGACCAGGAAGCTGCACATTGTGTTGTCTAAATCCCATTCTCTTATTTTTCCACTAAATAACTGAGTTAGAGCCTGGTTTAGAGCCTAGGCACAGACTTAGATCATTAATAATTCATGTCCATTTAAAACCTTTTCATATTCACCTCCACTGTACTGCCTTCCCACTTTTCTTTTTGTTCATACATACAAATGGGGCATTATCTGATCTCATGCTGATTCTGTATCAGTTTATATTAAAAATAATTCTTTTTTTTCCAGAAGCCACTGGAAAAAAATTACATTCCCTACACTCGCTCTGCACAGTAACTTACAGGTTCACAAAATAAAAGCATTTAAAATTTACCACTTGTTAGAGGCAATGTGGCAGAAGAACAGACATATAAGGCCAAATTTAGAGGCCATAACAACCCTTGAGACAATCTCTTGACTCACACCATGGCCAGCTGCAGGTACTTGTAAAAACAGCAGTTTAACAAGGCTAACGAGGATTCTGTCTGTGTTTGTTATTCTCTCTTATTTTCCAGTAATAACATTTCAGGCATCCCGTCAGCAAAAGGTCATGTCTGTATTCAGTAGTTATAAATTAACTTTCCCTCTCTAGTGTCTGTTTAAACTTCTTATCTTTCTTGCCTTCACATCCCATGGAAATGACTTGCACATTAATCAACACTAGCCACACACTATGATTAAAAAGCAACACTGCTGCTTTTTCTTCATCTGCCACTCAGTAACAGCTGGGCAGCCTTTGCTCTGATTATGTGAGAAAGCATGAACACCTCTTTTCTTGCTCACTTTCTCTATCACCATTTGTGACTCAGAGGATCCTCTTTGCGTTTCTGAGCTGAAGAGCCTTCTGGCAAAGCCACCCCACACCACCAATCATCTGTGACACCCTCCTCTGTGCTGTATTTTGTTAGTGGATGGAGGACTAGGATTATGTGCTCTTTCCAAGGCACCGGTGTGCTTGCTTTGGTGCAGCCACTTATTCTATGTACCTAAACCTACACTGAGTCTGGATCCTTTCGGTGCCATTCTCCATTCCTTTCCTAACAACACCAGAGAGCTCATCTGACAGACTGCTGCTCATCACTGAGCTGCTGCTTTCAGAGAACTAGTCACAGTGATCTCCATGTGAGAACATAACTAATGAAGAGCCAGCTCTTTTAACAGTGATTACTGTCTTTCCAGGTATAGCTAATACTGGTTTTCCACAGGATTTCTATTTTTCTACACTAAATTTAAACCTCTCATTTTATCAGATAGTTCTGTGAGAAGATTTAATAAGACCCTTTCACAGCCCTTACAGTATGTTTTAATGTATTTGAGTAGCCTAAGTAATTCTGAAGTACATCCAGAGTCTGTCACCTTGCCTTTTTGAGAAAAGCAAACTTTAAGTACCAGCACAGAGCTCAGCAGGATCCGTCTGAGATCTCTCCTCATAGTGACCTGAATCTGCATAAGGCAGTATGAAATACCATAATTTTTTACTTAATAGCACTCAAATAAAATTGCACACTAAAGTACCCCTATCAACAGTGAGTGAGAAAGCAGATGCTGATCCCTTCTCTCCCTTGTAGATTGGGAAGGAGAAGGAGAAAAGGAGAAGAGAAGGAGGAGAAGGAGGAGAGGGATTGATGCTTTCTCATGTGAATTGCATTCGTCCTGCAGCTGACTAATATAAACGAGCCTGGTTTGATGTTGCAAAAAGCTCCAGCTTCTCACACTATGCTGCTCTGAAGCTGCTCCTGGTCTGTGCCAGTGATGATTAAGATATTGCAGTCTATGAATGAGGAGGCCAAGTGAGTTGTGAAAATATTGTTCTTTCTTCTTGTCTTATCAGTACAGACTGAGAGGAAATCCAAAAAGCTCTGTGGCAAGTCACATGCTCCAACAGTATCTTGATTTTGGATATGAATGGGAAGTGCAAATACCAGAGTATTATCTAAATTAGTTCCAAAAGCCTATGGAGTCCCAATCCAAAATCTAAAGGATTTATGAGGAAACAAAAAAATCCTTTTGGTGAAGAGATCAAAACAATGGATATTTCTTTTCTTAGCACATTGGTTTGAAGAACAATTCTTTCTAAGTTTTTCACCATAGCATCCTAGTTCCTTTAGAAAAGCCAAAATTGCAAGGGTGAGAAAGATTCAATCTCGTGCATCACTCACTTTGTGACAAAGAATTCAGCCTGGCTCTCTCATGTCTCAAAAAAAAGATTCTTCACAGAAATTAATTTGGCCAAAATTAATTAATTTTTAAGATAAGTTAAACTTTTAATAAATCAGTATTTTCCAGTAACTAAAGTTTTAATCAAGAAGACTCTTCTCAGTGAAAGAAAACTTTCTATCTTGTTTTATGAGGTTGAGCAATTAAGTAAATTCCTTTTTCTTTTTTATTTTTAAAGCACTTGCAGTCAGAACAACTTTAATTTGAGCCCAACTATACCAATTTATTCACTGCACTACACACATAGCCAAAAAGTATCCTAACTGCTTAAGCACTGAGACCAGCTGCTTCTGTCTTTTGCAGAGCATGTTAAAACCAAAAATCCCTCTCTGTGTCTTTATAATTTATTTCATTTGACAGTGACATATAAAAGAGGAAAACACTTCTTCCAGTATTACTGGGATTAATGGGACCTTAAATGAGCCACAACAAAACCAAAGCTCTGGCTGGCAGTACATAAACCCATGTTATGGCAAGTATAGCCTACCTGCAGCAGTAATCATCTCTCCTCAAGGAAAAAAGCTTTTATTCTCTTACTTAGTTTCAGTCTTCATGTGGTAGGAACTTAACAGTTAAACATTCAAGGGTTGGTAAGGAAAAGTGGGAAGCTTCCAAGCCCACATTTATAGGAGTGAAGTCAAGTCAAGTGAAATCTTGCTTTTCTGCAATCGTATTGTCACATAGCTTGCTCATACTCAAAATGTGCCAACAGGGCAATTCTCACTGTGCATGCCGGATAGGAGCTTTGAAGTCCGTGGAAGCACTGCCCTTAATCTGAGTGACAAGAGGATTGTACCCCACTCAAGTACCACTCATCTCTTTAAACCATATGCTCTACTCAGGTTCATTGCAGCATCTACTCCTGCGTCATGCCAGTGAATGGAAGCAAACTGTGCCCTCTGGTAGCCAATTGTGCGTGCTAATTAATGAAACAAACCTTTAAACCCCTACTATGCACGAACTGCATCAGCACGCTGTTTCAGCATGAGTCCCATTTGTTCTGAGCCCTTTGTGCAAGAATTTCAGGCAAATGGATTTACTGGAAAAGGCTGCAAGGCTCCCTTATCTCTCTTAGAAACACTCATTTAAAGGAAGAGCTGTCACGTGTCACAACCAAATGCTCTTAAAGAAAATCTCCCACCCTGTTCCCCAAAGTGTTATTTGCTTTTTTACTTCACTTTTGAAAGCCAGGCTTATTGCATAGCTTCTGTTTGCACAGGAAAGTGCTATGTATCCCAGTGAAGCATGCATGTCTTTCATGCAGCTTCTTCTGCTTACAGACCTGATCTGCTTCTGACTAAATTTATTGGAGAGGATTGGTTACTTACAGCGTGATGTTGATGGAAAACTGGAAAAAAATGGAGTTTTAAATAAGTTTGAAGAGACACACATATATGCATATCTGTATAAAGGCAAATCAGTTTCTCTTTTGCTTCATATTCTGTGAAGTACAGAAGACAGCCCTGATCCTGCTTGGGATACTAATATAGCAGAAATAATGAGTAACTGCCAGACTAGACTGCTTGACTGCAATTACTGATGCATTATATTTTGTGCAAACTGCCGCTCACAATAAAAATCCACAACTGAGATTCCTTTGGGAATCTCGGTCTCAGCTGGAAACATGAGCGCAGTTTCTGCTGAAAATGTTTCCACTTATTTTCAGGAAGCTACAGCTCTCACTCCTCACACTGAATGTTTTTCCTGACCTAACTCTTATAAGGCTCTTTCACTTCTGGGTTCAAGTTATCCAGTGAGTTCATATACCCATTGAGCCCTTAATCTGAAGAGAAGCAGCACTAGAGCTAGGAAAGTACTAAGAAAAAAAAACATGCTAAGGGCTAAGCAAACAAATATGGTTATCTATCATGCTGCTGCCAACCTGTCTGCCTTTTCTCCTGGCATTGCCTCTTTCCAGAATCACAGCTTTGGGCATAAGTTTCTAAACTTCCAGAATCATAGACTGTCTCAATTTGGCAGGAAACCATAAGGATCACTGAGTACCACTTCTTGCTCCTTCCAGGACTATCTAAACCTAAATCACAGAGCTAAACATATGGACACTAAATTCTATTTTGCTTTTGGACAGGGCTGTTTTCATTCTGCCTGCCTGACCACATCAGCACAGTTTGCTCTCACAGGTACTTAATTAGGTAGCACTACCAAAGCTGTCAGGGTGATATGTCCCTGTCTCAGCACCTTCAAAAATCATGCAGCTTCTTCAAAGCAGCATCCCAAGAGCCTTCTGAGCTGAGCTGGGAAGGGATATGTGCTTCAATGATAGGCACATTTTGGTCACCAGCAACTGGCAGACTAGGTATGAACTGAAAGGACAGCTGTGTGTAATTAGGAATGCAGGCAAGCTGTACAAAATGAAGAAAGAGCCAATTAATCTCAGGCCTAACATTTTGTTTTTAGCCAAATTACTACTGAACAATCTCTCTGAGTGATATCTTATGTCACAGTTCTATTTTTTGAAGAGAAAACTTGATGAAAACTCTAGGATCTTCCCCAGCACACTTCACTGCCATCTGCATTGCTGAATTAAAAGCTGCTCTGTGCTCCCAGACCTTGTTTTTTCCATGGCTGCTGGTGAGGACAGCATCACAACACAGTCGCCAATAACTGCAAATTTCAACCAGCCTCTGACTAATCCTTACAGGAATTCCAGCCCAGTGTAACACAACATGGATGGTTGCCAACTTTGGCTGGGTGCCAGGCCATGGACTCCTGGCTGGCACATTTATGGTATGTTCAGCAAGGATGTGCAGGTAAAATGTCTGTGGACTGGGAGCAGGTTTGACTCTTTGTGGAGGATCGATCTTGCAGCCTTGCAGAGGCTTCTTGTAGCCTCTCAGTCCAATGGGCCAGTTGCCACATGCAGGCAGGAGCTCATGGTTTGTACCATCTTCAGCTTTAAAACCACAGGCCAACCTCCATCATTTGACCCTCTTGGAAGCGTGGAGGCAAGGCGTGAAAAATATCTTCTTCCTTATCATATTATAATTGTTTTTATCTCTAGAAAATAACCTGAGTTGCTTCCAGCTGGTCTGCAATTTTGGCATGTAAAAATTCCATAAACCAACCAAATGTGGGGAAAAAAATGTGAGGGGAATAATTTTGTTAAAGGAATTTGCTTTTAATTTTATTAGGCAACAATCTGACTAGCAATTATATTTTTTATGGTGAATAACCATTAGAAAGCTGCACAGTGGCTACAACCTTGTAGTTCTGAACTATAAATTTCAGATCTACTTTTTGGAAGACATTTTTATTTCCTTTTTAATTTCTTCCAAGGTCTATCAGTGTTTTACAGTACTCGTTACTGAAAATGCAAATGTCCTTATTTGAGACTGGTTACAAAACTACCAGAGGGCAATCAGAGCCCTAATTCAATAGAAAAGCCTTGAGCAACTTTCAAAGGCTGCATGATCAATATGAGTGTCAATGTGAATAACCCGACCTGTTTGTTAACTAGCTGCTGACGTCCAAATCCCTGCAGCCAAAATAGCTGCTTGTAAATCACCCAGAAATCAAACAGTGAAGTAAAGAAACTGCAGGGTTTTCCCTATTAAAACAAATAACATAGGTCAGAAGGAAAGAAAAAGAAAGAAAGAAAGAAAGAAAGAAAGAAAGAAAGAAAGAAAGAAAGAAAGAAAGAAAGAAAGAAAGAAAGAAAGAAAGAAAGAAAAAGAAAGAAAGAAAGAAAGAAAAAGAAAGAAAAAGAAAATGCTGAATAAAGGTCCTTAGGTTCTTTTGGAAATGCAAAATCACGAAGTTAGTTATAGAGCTATATTGTTATTTCATCTGTGAATCTGAGCTAAAATTGAAATGCATGTTTATGCAAAATGTGTATTTGTGTCCACAGACTTAGAAAGGCAGCATGAGAAAGAGGCATTAAGGTGAATTTTGCATCCTGCTATTCATAAATGTCACTGAAGGCTTCCAGAGAAAATCTCTCAGATTTTATGGCATACTGAGCTCAAACATTCAACAAAGAAGCTCAGCCTCAGAGAATCAAAATCAGACCTGTATTTTTGTCAAGAGGTTAAACTATATCTCTTCCTCAACAGAGGCAAAGTGAAAATTTGATCTACTGGAAGGGACTTAGCTCTCACTTGCAGATTGAGTCTGGTCTTCGCTAACTTAAAATTTTCTGGTTAAGGAATGTTTCCAGCCTGCTCCAGGAAAAGGTCTGATGGATTATTGGGGGGAAAAACACAAACAAAATTTTCTCTGCTTCAGTGCACACAAAGAAAAGGTTGACTCTGAAGTAGTCCATAAATCTCTGACAAAGCTGTTTGAACTACAGAGAGAAGCCTCATCTGACATGTTAAACTAATGCACGTGTACATTTCTGCTTGCAGGAAGAGGGAGTGACTCCATAAAACCTTGCACAGGATCCTGAAGGTAAAAGCTGGGATGTACCATGAAAGGATGACACAAGGGCATCTAATCTGTGCTTTTGTCATGAAGTACACTTGGTAGATCTGTAATATTCAGATGGATATTTAACATACTCATAGAGATTTCTTAGTCCCCTTGTCCATGGTTTAAATACCACCTGGCAACTCAGCCCCACACAGCCACTCACTTACTTCCCCAGCCCCATTGGGATGCAGAAGAAAATTGGAAGAGTCAGAGTGAGAAAACTTGTGGCCTGAGATAAAGACAGTTAAACAGGTAAAGCACGCTAGCAAAGCAGAACAAGAAATTCATTCCCCACTTCCACTGGCAGAGATGTTTCCAGCAATCTGCAGGAAAACCAGGCTACTTCAAAGGTAATGGTGACTTGGGAAGACAAATGCCATCACCCCAAACGTGTCCACCACTTCCTTCTTCTTTCACCAGCTTTTATATGTTGAGTATGATGTCATATGGTATGGGATCTGTCTCTGGTCAGCAGGGGTCAGCTGTCCTGGCTGTGTCCCCTCCCAACTCCTTGTGTATCTCCAGTCTCCCCCGGCTTGGGGTGCGATGGGGGCAGAAAAGGCCTTGATGCTTTGTAAGCAATTGCTAAAACATTGTATTGTATACTGTATTCACAGCCCTGTTGTGCTCACAGATCCAAAGCACAGCCCCATACTAGCACAGCCCCATACTAGCTACCATGAAGAAAATTAGCTCCATCCCAGACAAAACAGTGCACAACACCCCCCCCATCATAGTCTACTTATGCCCTTAAACTGGAAAAAACTTGATGTAGAGTTTCCCTAATACAGTACATTAATATTTATTTTCCCATGCAAAACTGAAGAGATTACTTCTTGTCTTAATCCAGTCAAAATGGAAAATGACTGTTTGCTACTTTCTTGCCATTTTGAAAGTCTACTATAATTTAAGCAATATTCCCTTAGTTTTTTCTTATATAAACAAACTCAGTTGTTTAAATTTGTTCCAAATAAATAATATTTTACAAAAATCTTCTTCCTGGATATCTATTCTGGATTGTCTCCAATGTATGTGCATCTTTCTCAAAATGTGATTTTGAAACTCAATGAATTTTCAGTGCCAGATAAGGTCTTCCCGATAAGGATACAGTTGAATAAGTATCTCTCATGCTATGTGAACAAGAACCCTGTTATGATATGCAATGCAAATTGTCTTCGTTGCAACTGCTTTGCATTATTTACCAACTCCATTTCTGGGTGATTTTGTTTTCCATATGCCTGGCAGAGCTGCTATTGCCTAATCAGTACCCTAATCAACACTAATTTTTTCCTGGTATTTTCTTTCTTGGATTTATAGTCATATACCATCATCTCAACATACCAAATCCACTTTGACCTTTGTGGTTTGTCTCCAGTGCTTCCACCCTTTCCTACTATAATTTGAAATATAAATTCATTAATCTATTCCTTAGTCCATCACATACATTGTAAATTACTGGATTTGGTAAAGTTAAGCCCTTTACAGGAATTAATTTGCAACATTGCCTTGAAATTTCACAGAAATCCATTGTTGACTCCTCCATAAGCAGAATTTGCTGTCTGAGCATCAGCCTTTATATTCCTATCATTTCCATCATGTTTTCCAAGCTTACTTATGGTATTCCTCAAAACCCTGAGGTTCTCAAAAATCTGAGATAATAAATTACTGCCCCCTTTTTAAGCTGTTATCCTGCAAAAGAGGAAACAGAACTGAAAAGGCATGTTTGGCTCTTGGCAAATGCACCTTGTTTTTAATCAGCTTTTTGTCTCCTACTTGCATTCTTGTTCCATAGATACTCTTTGAAACAGCTTCTAAAGATATCCTCCTACATCTCTGCTTTAATTTAATTCAGCACTTCCTTCCTTTTTTTGGAACACTATTGTTTTGTAGTCTCCTGTAATTCACATTACGGTATGACTTCTGTCTGAATTTAATTTCAAAGAGATATAATTACTGTCACTTATCTATTAACTTCCTCTGCCTCTGCAATAAGTTGCCACTAACACATTCCCAGAACTTGCTGAATCACCCGTGTTTGCCTCTGTTTCTTTCCCAACAGATATTTGAATAGTTCAGGTCTCCAGTTCTGGCAAATCCTTAACTCTGTCTTGACCACAAGACTGATTATATACCATTTTTTTATTTTTTACCTGAAAGCATCAAAGTAGTCTGTCTTCCATCTTTCTCTGGACTTCAGAAGAATCATATATAATCAAACTGTGCAGCCAAAAACCTCTCATGTTCCTCTCCCATACCCCTGTAAATCAGCATGCTAATATAATCTAGCTATGATATTAACTGGCCAGACTGCAATGAAATATCTTGCACTATATTCTGAAAAAGAAATAACATAAAGGATTATAAGAAACTTCAGAATATTTGTTGTAGATTTATAGCATGCATATATATATATAAAATATATTAAATGCAGAAGAAATATATTTTATTTGAAGTAATGGAACATCAAATCTTTGTTTTAAAGGGAATATTAACTACTACAGACTTTTTTAATGTTTATCTTGAAAGACATTTCTCATGTGGAACATATTATCTCTCTGACACAACCTGTGAGCAGGAAATTAGCTAACACAAAGTATTTCTCACATTTCTTGCGTTTTCTCTAGTGGTGTTATTACGTATCATGAATAACGTAAGTAAATCTGTACCACAAGTTGCATGAGACCAGAAAAATCTTTGATCCAAAAGAATGCAATTAGCTTACTACCCATTTGGAAGGAGATCTGAGGCTTTGCTATGGAATAAAAAGGAATATGGAAGAGCCAGCAACTGCTGTCAGAACTGCCAAAACCATCAGTCTCAGTGTAAAGGAAGTTCCTATGGTAAGCGAGGACCAACAGACTTGCATAAGGTGCTCTCTAAAGAGTTTCAAATGCAAAAGGAATTGTACAATTGGATCAGCAGCCATGGCTATAAATAAATAGGTCTCTGAATGCATAAAACACAAAATTCTGGCAGACAGAACTAGGCACAACCAGTTTATTTCTTCATGTGAAGGACTGCAGAAGAAGACCTACGGCTGTCATCTATTCATCCTTCCCAAATCCTCCCACTTCCAGAAAGGCAATGCCACAATGCATTCCAGGAAATAGACAAAAACAGGCCAGGGGAAATGGAGACAGGCAAGGCTGGGGAGCTGCACTCCCTGCTTGCAGGGATGGACCTGTCTCCTAAAATAGCCACTCATCAGAAGCAGCAAACCATGCCAGTCACTGAAGCAGACACTCACACCCTGTCCTTTCCCCTGGCTGTTCCAGGCAGGAGCAGCCTGGCACACTGCACCACTTTTCTGGGACAGAACTTCAGCTTTCTCACTCTAAAATAACCTTAGATCTGATCTTTCCCTTTCCCAGGGGACCTATAGCTGTGTCAAAGCCTAGATTTTCAGGCTACCCTCGGTGCCAGATGTGTCTCTGTAGAAGTCAGCAGACAATTGGCACAGCTTTAACAGCCCATCTTTCTGTAACAGGTGCTTCTGTGCATGTATCAGCATCCAATTGGAGATACTTAGGAAATTTTCAGGCATTAAACCTGGAGGGCTAGAAATGCTAGAAGCTAGGAGGTGGAGTTATTGTTGCTGTCTTGGATCTCTAGACCAAGGTGCAGGATGTGCAGAATTTAGACATGCTGCAAGATCAGGGAGACAATTTAAAGAAAAATATGGTGTTTCAGTCCATAGGTTTGGTTGGCCTAGTTCAAGTCAGAATGGAGAAGGGCAGATGATCTCTGTCTTGAGAGGTGCATGAATATGAGAAAACGTATTTCAAAGCAAACACAATCTCTCCACTTTGTATGTGCAGAGACATGCTGTATTCGCTGTGTGGAAGGATGCAAGTTAAAATGCGAAGTGCTTAATAGTTTCTGAAAAAAAAACAGCTCAAGAGCCCAATAGCCTTCAGCATTAGCTTGTCTTTCCAGAAAAAGTGTAGGTTTGTTCCCAGACATGGAAGAAAAAGTACTTCTCTATGGGAACCAATGAGCTAATTTCCAGTTTCAGCAGTCATCAGCTGGTAGATGTTTGTGGAAAGGCTTTCCTTCACATCTGGAGCCAGGAATGCAGTACAGAGGTACCGAGTAAGCACATATGACACAATTTCACATTTTATCTACTCATTGCCAAATTGCAAAAGACAGACAAAAATTGCCTGAAAACAGAAAGGAGAGATGCAAAGAATATCAGGGTGGAGGCTAAGACTCGATGCAGTCAGAAATGGACGAAGGCAAGTGGGTGAAGGGTCCGGATCGGTGGAAGAAGTAGTCACTCAGGATGCAAACAGTAGAAATAACATTCTAATTGCTAGTTTTGAATGGCAGTATTTTTCTGTGTCCACTCACCACAAACATGTCATACACTGCAGTACTATTTCTCTAACTGACATCCTCCATCCATTTGACATACAAGATGCTTTATATTTTTTTTTCCACCTTGGAGAGCACAGGATGCCCCAAGCCACGGAAAATAATCAGGCCTGTACCATATAGGAGATTGTTCATGGGAGGATTCCTTTCTTATTCACTTATTCTTAAAAGCTGGAAGCTAGTAAGGGATGAAGCAGGCTTTGGAGTAAAAGAGAAGGATTTTTTTTAAGGATGTGAACATTTCCTTTGAGAGTAAGATTTCATCCTTAGCTCTGCCACAAAGCTCCTGTGGAAAGATAAGGAGTCACTTAAGCCATACTTGGGTGATCAGTCCATTCTTTGACAACCAGCTGGATCATTAAATTATTTATTACAAATGTTGCAGCATTCAAAGAATCTTTGAATTTACTGGTCAAACAAGATTAGATGTATGTATTACTGAGTTATTAATGGTTGTTAATGTCCCTGATAAACTCAAAGACATTGCAGATAAGCAATAGTTTAGAATACCTTAAGAAAGCTTTCTTAAGGGGTTTTTCTTTCCTCTTCTGCATTAGTATTAATCAGAGTCATCCTGTCGACAAAAAAACTCAAAACACGAAAAATTTTCATAAATTTTATCCAGGTTTCATCAAAACTATGAGAACTCTTGGATACCTTGTTTCTTTCCTTCCATCCTACTTGTGTGTGTATTCACTGTGAGGTATAGGAGCACAGAGCCCATAGAGCAAACACAGCTGTGAAAAACAGCATTTGAGACCCTGCCTTTAAACTATGGAGAGCCACAAGTTCCAGGCAGTGGGTACAGGAGACCCGAGCTTTTCTGAAATGCTCTCTGGAGCTTGTGAGAAAGCAACAGATAGCTCAAGTTTATTATAATTTTATTTTCAAGAATGTGTTAAGCTATTCAATAATAAGTTGCAAAACTCTATAGTACTTCAGAGTGATGCATATGTCTCTCAGGTTAATGGCATGCCAAGCTAAAATATCCAAGCTCTTCTATTGGGTTTAGTCTGATTTTGCTCTGTCCATGAATAAAAATGTAGGCAAAGACTTTTGAATGCAAGAGGTCAACAGGTGAGCAAATAAATCATGCAGCAAAAATTAATTGTGCTAACTTTAAAACTGCCCCTTTCTTCAAACAAAACATGCACACATTAACTAGTTGTCCTAAAAGGACAAGCTCAGACCAAGTGTAAAAAGCTGCAGCCATGTTAGACACTACTTACCAACCTACTGTGTGTCATTAGGAGTCTGGCATTTATTTTCATTATCTAAATTTAGCTGGCTTACATGAATCAGTAGTCATCACTCTTACAGTGTTTTAATGGCATGAGAAATGCAGGAGATTCAAAATGCGTTGTTATTATCAACATCTGCATCTAAAAATAATCCATTACAAATGCCTTGACTCACATTATTTTATTGTAATACACAAATGCTTTTTGAACTCTGATCTCATACATTAGAACTTTACTGAGCTCACATGGAAAGGCTGAATGACACCATAAGACCACAAGCATCCATGGGCTGGTGAGATATTTCTGTTGGTGTCAAAAAAAAAAGAAATAATTATATGTCCAGTTTTAAGTTAGATATATAACAAGGAGTCAATGGCTCCCACCTCATGAGCTAATCCGAACTGGTCCAGCTCCAAGAAAAACATCCCAGGAACTAAACTCGAAGCAACTGCACCTAAACATTCACACAAGAAGAAGAACAACCAGGCCTGAAGCACTCAGTCAGCTGGACATCACCTGGGACTTTGCTGGCCAAATTGAGTACAGTACCACAGAAGTAGAGATGTGCCACTGGTATAACTGAGACAGGGTCTGGAGGGCAGGCAGGGTGCTCTAAGGAACAGAGGAAGCAGAAGGACTACTGCTCACAGGGAGCTGCACTGAGACTCTTCTCTTTCCTTCCCACCCCACTGCTCTGAGGAGGCTCATCGTACAGTTGGCCCTCTTGCACCTACTTTGCTCAAATAGATGCTACAAACATAATTAATGAAAGAGAGGTGGAAAAAAAGGAAATGCTGAAACTGAAAGTAGAGAAATCTAGAACAATGAAATTCTCTGAAAATTAACTTCTGCTTGTGCAAACAAGCTGTGGCATGCTCAGACCTCCTCAGAGTATTGTGTCACAATAATTTATTTTCAAGAATAACAAGATTTAAGTCATGATCCACTTTTAAAAGTCACTGTAAAAGGAGGATTTAATTAGTTTTCTTAATCAAAAAGAAACAGAATGAAAGCAAATGCTAAATATTTCAAGCACTAAACCTAAAAGACAGTTGGTGACTGGCCTATACAGTCTCAGACTGCCTCTGCACAATCAGTGTGTCCCATACTGGGTAGACAATGAAAAACTTGAGTTACTGATTTAAGAGAGATCAGGGGATTGCATTTGGGTAAATCAATGTTCTGCTTTTATAATGAAGGTTCGAAAAAGACATTGTGCAGGAACAGGCAAAAATCCTGAAATATAATACCATAAACTATACAATACTTCTGGCAAGCCTCCAGCAGTCATGGTTCAGCAGCTGGTTTCTATGTTCTAAAGCACTCCTCCAGGGACGGAAGTTGGATGCCACTGGCACGTATCATTACTGCACTCTTTGCTCCTTGGCTCCAGTGACCTGACATTCACAGCAGAGACATCACTCCTGCTGCTTGCTTGCAGACTGTGAGATCTTCTGGCCTGAGCCAGGAAGCTCCATATTTGTTCCCAGTGCATGGCCAAAAGTAAATGCCACAGAAGCAGCCATTAAATAGTAAAATAAAATAAACAGAAAGTGACATTTAAGAGAATTAGTGGAAAATAACATAGTAGCATTTAAGGACTTCCTTCTCCTCCTCTTTGCATAACAGAGGCACTTGGGCCATATGAACAGCTAAATTATCTCTTACAACACAGCTTTGTTTAGAGACTGGATGACTCCAGCATTAAAGCCAACTCTCATTAAGGGCTATTTTCCAGGGGGTACTGGCATCTCCTGGCAGATTTTAAAAGACTAGAACTTTGGACATGTCTACAAAGATATATCCAGCAATTGTGTTTCACATTTAATTCTTTTGATCTTCCAGCCCTTACAAGCTAGTAAGGTCTGTAAATATGAGCAAGGCAGATTTAACTGAGGAAATAATAATAACACAGTAATTAAACTCTTTGATGGCATCTTTTATCTTCAGCTGTCCAGCCTTTTCCAATAGAGGTAAAGAACACAAAGCCAGAGGACATGATTCAGCCTTGCAGGAAGACCCCCCGCTGTCACACACATCAAATCCTATTCATAGCTGTACCCAGCTCTAGGTTTGAAGTAATTTATTTTCCTACCATTATGCCTGCTGAGATGCTCTTTCAGTACCTCACTGCTGCGGTGATTAGAAGCATCTTAATTTTGGTCGTGCATTTCTTATTCTATTCTTATTATGCAGTCTTCTTCATTATTGGAAATAATTACATGCCCTTACTTTTTTACTTTCCCTTTGGATGAACTTATGGGCAGTTATCATGGCCTGCCATTGCCTTTCAAGGCAGAAGATAAGCTCGTATTGTTTATTCTCCCAAGTTCTCCATTCCCCCACACTCTTCCACCCATGTTTATGTTCTCCTATTCAATCCATATTTCCTAAATGACACCACTCAATGTGGTGGCAGTACTAATCATCATCAACGGGACCGTAGTAATCATCATCATTATCTTATATGTTCTTTCCTATTAAAAAGCAATCAGTCATAGAGTTCTGCCATTCTTAGGTGGAGAAGTGAATCTCAATTCTTTCTCACCATGCTTCTTCCTGCATTTTACTGGCTTAGATTCATCTGAAAAACTACCTATCAACTGTGATCAAAGGCAAGGCACTTATTTCTTCCCTGAGATTCTCTACTCACAAGAAGGGGACCTGTAAGAAAGCTGGAGAGGGATTGTTTACAGACCATGTAATGATAGGACAAGGCAGAACGGCTTTAAACAGAAAGAGTGTAGGGATACATTAGATAGTACGAAGAAATTTGTCACTGTGAGGGTTGTGAGGCACTGTAACAGGTTGCTCAGGGAAGCTTTGGGTGCCCCATCCCTGAAAGTGTTCAAAGCCAGGTTGGATAGTGTGGTTACCACAGCCTGGTCAGAGAGTGAGAAAACTGACCAGGAGAAAACTGAGTTTTCCCAGGATCGGCTTGTGAGACTCTGAGCAGTTTTAATATAAACAATGATAGCTTTAGCCTAAACAACCTGCAGGTGCTGTTTTTTCTTACTTTCTGTTTTCTTGTTCTCTAAAAGATTGTTTATAACAAGGACGTTGAGCTAGCTAGCCAACCAGGTGAAATGTATTGATTAATTGACCAATCTGGTCCAGTTGGATCGGAACAGTGAATAAAAGAATAAGAATTTGTAGTAAAGGTTGAATTACTGCAAACCCAGCATTTGGAGTCTGTGTCTTTTGTTACAATAACAGTGACAGGATACAGCTTTGAGTAATCCTCTAGTGGAAAGTGTCCCTGTCCATGGCAGGGGGATTGGAACTAGATGATCTCTGAGGTCCCTTCCAACCTAAATCATTTTATGACTTAATGATAAGAAGGAGGACCAAGTCTCCAGCATCCACAGGCTAGTGGAGTAATGATGAGTAATGAGACCAAAGAAACCACTGTGTCTTGCCCACGCTCTCCTCTGTAGTGTTCTCAAACCAGGTGAAAGATCAGCCATGATAAGGCCCAGTCAAAGCAAAAATAGTGGTAGTAACATACTGAGGGTACATGTAATCACACCCTTTAATTACTTTGTTCAGCAATGTCTCCAACTTGAAAGCCACAAGTCACTTGAGAGTCTTTTTTGCAAGTAAACAAACAGTTTCAACCACTTCCAGTCATAGCCTGGCCTCCTTAGCACTTATGACGAAGCACATTTGGGAGCCAAAGCAAGCAAACATTATGATTCATTTATCCCACAGCTTAGCAGATGGATAAATGAAACCTTTATAACCAAGGCAGAACAGGACCTCTACAGCTTTAAATTAATAGTACCATTCAAGCCTCATGAGTCAGAAACACTGGCAATGCCTCATTATCCACAAAGGAATCAAGACATGCATTTCTATGAAATTTACGTAGATATAAGTGAAGTTCCTGGGGCACCACTCAAAAGATGACAAACTAGCAAAAACAGTGAGAAAGAGAGGACCTTCAATTCTTACCAGGACTGAGATACTGATCTTTTCAACATGTTACAAAGGAATTTGCTGTTTACACCTGAAGTTATTGTCAGGTTCTGGGACAATTTAGACTGGTGCAAAAACTTAAAATGGGTAGAAGGGACACACAACTATAAGAGCCAAACTACACTTTGCAGTTAAAGATTCAGAAATGGATTAATTTCCCAAGCTCTAACAAGTGAGCTTGGTTCTACATGAGTTTTCAGAAGCTTCCTCATTATTATTTTTATTATTATTAGTGCCTGGCTGAAGACTTCCAGGAAGATAATATGCTCCTCTTAAAAACTGACTATTTCAGCTGTTTTATTAAGCTCTTTACATTATGTATACTTGGTAATGTATAGACTGATAGAGACTATAGTTTCCAGTGCAATGAGCACTGGAAAGTACTAAAGCAGAATATATATATGTATATAAGTGGTTTTCTTATCAATGACATAAGTTTGTCCACTAGAAGCAAGCTAGTTTTATGATATTTCCTTTCCTATATAACCGTTTTTTCCAGTTTTCTGCTGTAGCCCAGCAGAGCCAGGAAGGAGCAGGCAGACACTGTCTGCCATGGGAGCTGAGCTGACTGAGAGCTGTGGAAAGGGTGACAGGCCCCAGTTCACCTGCAGTCACTCAGCAGGCTTCCTCCTGGTCCCAGAAGGGCTCTCTGTGCTTCAGCCTTGCACACAGGACAGTTCTTTCTTTTCTTCCTGTAATAGCTGTGGGATTTCATGGCCACACAATCTGTGAGCCACAAATGTTTTTCCAAGACACCAGCTAGATATTTTCAGCCTCCCTCTTATGTTGGATTCCACAATATGTACCTTTGGGCCTGCCTCCCAACCTCTTACAGTATTTTTATTTAGTGCAAGTCTGTGCTTGCTCTGCACAGAGCTGCCAGCATTAAAGTAATTTCCCAAGAAAGCCCAGCAGCTTTGACTACATGACAAGGTGTCTCTGGGCTTTAGACTGTTTCTTTTTGCAACCTCTCTGATAACCCAAAATCCAGTGATCCACAACCAGTCATTCCTGTATCCACGAATCCACACAGAATGGATTCATCTCGCTTTGTCTTAAACTGGTGGAAAAAGACACCTCTGAGATGCAATTAATCCCATTTATTTTAGGCATCAGAGAGAAGTCTTTCTCCACTGAGTGGAGTGGAAATATCAACGGCTATCTTGGATTACTTGTATTCCTTTAGGCTTTGTGAAGGCTGAATGAGAGGTACCCCACCCTAGGCTATCCTTAGCAGCTGCAAGGTTATGGATAGGGAGTTTTCAGCTCCAAAACACAAGAACTATTTTTTACTTTTTTGCCCTCCTGGACCTGTTGCTTTACAGACTTAAGGCAGAATAATCATAAACACTTTCATTAGCTGTTCATACTTAAAACACTATTCCTGGCAATGATATTTCAAGAAGGAGGTCCTCATTCGCCTGAATGCACGCCTTCCCTCTCCAGCTACTAGAATTAAAAAATGTAACTTTCTTGTCTTGATCAGCAAAGATCAACTCTATGTTCAGGTCAGCCCTTGTTTTCACTTGCTCCCACATTTATTTAAGGGTTTTGTTTGAGAACCAGGAGATCAAATTATTTGATGCTCTTCACATTATATTTAAGTTCGGTTTGGGTGCTGCTCTGGTCAAACATTAGTTATGTTGCCTATTTAGATGGATAAATGACATCAAGATCACATACACTGAAAACTAGAAAATAGTTGTTAACTCAATTAATGTTTCCTGGAAACAACTTTTGCACAAGAAGCCTCTGTCCTGGATGCTAATTCATGCCAAGACCATGGTACACCAGTTTTTCCCCTCTGAAGCTGTTGCAGATAGATTAGCTCTCTGGAAAATGCTATAAACCCACACAGTCCCAGAAATAAGGTGACCTTGTCCTCATTACATCCATAATTTTTCCAAAGAGAAACATTGTGGTGCAGAGCCCTGAATCCTTGATGTGATGTTTCCTAATACTGTACTTCTTTTCAGGTTTGGGAAAGAGCTGCCATCCTCAAAGAGACATCTCATATCCCACATCTCTCTTCTCACTCAACTCACACACCAGCATTTTGGTTTGGGTTTGTTTTCCATTTTTCCACATAGCATTTTCAAAACCTAGGTAAACCATGTTGCCCTTGTGTATAATGATATGAATCAGTGAAAAGCATTTACATTATGTAGGTCACTTGTTCAAATCTATCTGTAAAATATTTACACTGTGTAGTTCACCTGAAGACATCTACTTATGAGGAAAGCCTCCAGAATATTACACTAGTAGTCAGAGAAGCAAACATCACTTCATAAAAGATAAGCCTTTGTTTCTTTACTTTCATTTTGTATTCAAGATGCCACTGAGTATGTAACAGCAATTCTCTAAATACCTAATTTTTATCTTACATTCGTATTTTTTCTCCTTCTCTGGTTTTGGAGAAGGATCTGAGGTATTTGACTTTCTTATGGCACCAGTACTCTGTACACCGACAGTTTTGCTTCTTTTTCAGTACTTAGTGAAATCCAATCCTGCACCTACAGCCAGTAGTTTGTGATCACACTACTCTTGCAGGATACAGATGGGAAGGAAGAGCAAATCACATTTTTAAACATTACACTTATTGACAAACCTAATTTGTTCTCTAGGTACAGATTAGCAATTGCTTGAAAATAATGAGCATTCCTGAACATTTTCAATGGTCCCTCCAACATTGGTCAGTTCATCTATAGCTTCCTGCCATCAAAGAACAGATATCCAAGGAGACTGACTCTTCTCCACACTTGCATCCAGCTTTTTCCCATCTGCCCATAAAATACTTGCAGTCCTTATCATCTTTAATATTCTACATTTGGAAACAGTGAGACTTGCGGTGTTCTCTGGATGCTCTTGACCTGAACTGCGTCAGAACTCTAATCTCTGTGCCTGTATGTTCACAACAGGCATTTAGAGTATTTAAAGGGAGGCTTTGGTTTAAATCTCACTACATATAAATTTTCTTGCTAATAGAGTGAAGATTTCTTAACTCAAGCCACATCCTACTCTTCAAAATCCTTCCAGATATTTATTGGGCCAAACTCAGAGCCAACTAGAAGTGGAGGTGGAAAGGAATAAGGTCATGGTGTCTCCCAGATGGATGTGAGCCATTCACTTCTCTAGTGTATTACAATTTGTTTTTTTGGAGTCAAAGTTTTTCCTGATTTTTTTTTCCTACAGAGTTTAAAAATCCTCTGGGATGATTTATGTAGACAAAAAATGTTATCTTTGGTGCCTGTGAGAGGTGTTGGTATTATTTTGGTATTGGCAGAGGTAGAGGTGTTGGTACAGTTATGGATCCATATTAATCTAGGCCTTAATGCAGGTTCTCTTCCCTCCTATACAGATGAAGATAATACACATTATATATCATGTAACAATTCCTCAGCTGTCATGAGTGGTATCTCTTTGAAGAGAGGAAGTAACCAAATAATTTTACTCATTCTGACCCTCAAAGTACAACATGGTCATTGATTATTTATTGCTCCCTTATGATTTATGCCAAGACTAGAATCCAGCTAAGTTAACCTAACAGGCAGTGTTTTGCATCCTGTGTAGCCAATTTGCATACTGCAATTTAAAGGACACAATCTGGAGCTACACCAGACTGGTCACAAAAAGGCTGGAGGGACAAAAGTGTGAGACTGTTCATTATTACTGGCAATCTGTCCAATCACTTCCAAGAATAAAACTTTTTATTAGCCAAATTACTCTCAAAACAGTTAAACATCCCTCCAATTCTTTCCTTGGCAAAGATGACAACATGTTACAGCTGCTTATGAATCTCTAGCTACAACATATTGGTAGATAAAACTGAACTGAATTCTTCTGTGTACAGTTATCTGTTATACAGATGGAGTAATCTCTGGGGGAGGGATATTCTGAGACAGTCTATTTAAGCAACATGTAATCCAAATGGTGAATAAAATTAGTTTTTCTGTGGAGAAGTTCATAGATATACAGTTGCCATGACAACTGCATTTGGCTCTGGAAAAGGGAAAACAAATGGCTCTTTTTAGACTGAAGTAAAACAAATTTAGTCTGGTTAGAAAAATTGCTCTTCCCCTCTAGTGTCAAATAGTCCTTCTGTAGCAAGCTTCTTTAGCTTCCTTTTTTAGATTTTAGGGGGTTTCTTTTCCTTAAAAAAAAAAAAAAAGTACATCTGTTGGAATTACAAAGAGTGAGAGCACCTCCCTTTCCCTACTCTTCCCATATCCAGAGCATGATTTTGTGTTCCAAAAATCTACAGATTGCACCCTAGTTGCAAAATAATAGAACCAGATTTCCTGCATCTAAGCAGCAAAAAAATGCAAACTTATATTCTTAACTTCATCAGATCATAGAAGACTGGGAAAAGTGGGAAAGAGCTGTTATTATCGGTCTGTTGGGAATGCAGTATATCAGGTCTGAAATGCTCGCTGTGTCTGATGTGAAAGATAGCCAGGGTGATTTTTTGTTCTGTTGGCAGTTGGAGACCCAAGTGGATTTTAAACCTTTGGTATTGTATATCCTTTATCAGCTCTCCGCTTCCAGCACTTGTGCATGCAAATCCCTCCCACGATCAAACAGGCCAGCGCAACAGGAATCATTGCAACGTACCAGGACAGACCAACAGCTGGAAAAGTAAACAAATTAAATATTAGAAAAACAGAAAAAAATCCAACAAACTCCCAGGAACAGAGTTCTCTAAGCCCAAGTGGGAAGAGGAGAAATGACAATAAAAAGGATGTCTGCAAGTTAACCTTCCAGCAGACCTTATCACCTTTGCAAGGAAGAGATCTATTGATTGAGCACTCTGGGAAATGTGTTCATGAAGATAGGAGGAAGGATTGGAAAACAACAGAGAGAATTTAAAATTTAATCTTTTGCATACACCAAATTTTCTGATCAGCTGTGTGCTTTCTATCTTGGTTTGTTAAAAGCAGAGACATTCTAAGCAGGAAGTCCAAGCACTGTGGTGGAGCAGGAATACTTAACAATTAGTCCACTCTCAAGTCGTGTGAATAATTTTTTCCTACAGAGCTGCTTATAAATTAGTAATGATCAACCCAAGACTCAGAACTTCTTCCCAAATCCAGCTAATTTCCAACACCAGTGTCTGTCCAGACCATTCTGGATTGTGCCAATGTATATTGCCTCCTCTGTAGTTATTCCCGTGTAGCTCATGGAAGACAAGGGCAGCACATGATCCAGCAAAACGGGTAAAAATCCCTCATGATAGGGTGCTGGAGTGAATCATAACTGATAATGAAGTCTGAAAGTGTTCATGTGCCTTTCTAAGACTGTGAGCAAGCTTTGGTGATTCACCAACGTCAAGCAAATAAACAATTATAATTGCTTTACACTGTTTATACTGTTGGTTCTTGGCCAATGGTTTATCACACTGCAACATTAATTGTGCTGAGTTTAGGTCTTCTCTTCCTATGACTAAGAGCCAAAATAACAACACCCATCATAATTTACACTTCTTGTTATTTTGGCAGCAGTCTGTGCATGAGGAAAAGGAACACTCAAATCATTTATTCTGTTATTGTCTTTTTTTTTTCCCTACTTGTTGAGGAACCGGAAGAGATTTGACCCTGCTGCAAAGAGAGTTTGCCAGTAGTCTCACTGAAACACATATTTCACAAAGTGAATCAAAATTGGAGTCTTATCCAATAAACAGATATACCAGCACGGACAGATCCTTATCCCTGCATAAAATGTCAGTAAATGACCTACAGAAGGTGCATTTTGTGAACAGGCTGTATCAAGGACTACAGGTGAAAGAGGCGACCAGATTTTCCCCAGGCAGTAACTCATCTCGACACTAGCTCTTACAGTATAAACAGATCAGATGATAATTTAGCATTAGAATAATAATAAAAATTATCAAAAAAAAAGCAGTAAAAATAATTACCTTCCTGCTTGACCCTTGTTGGCAGTTCTTGGTATCCATAGTCATTTCGGGCCAGACAGGTAAAATTTGTGTAAAAGTCCACTTCTTCAACAGAATCAAAAATCAGTGGTACTTCAATGAAGTTTTCACCATTTTCTACAATTTCTCTGGAAGAATAAGAAAGATTCAATATTAATTATTTTAAAAAGATGGTTTTTCTCTATTTGATATGTTCATTCTAACAACACATTGCAAGAAAATGCATTGGATATCGGTTCATTTCTGAACCAGCCCCTCAGCATTCAAGGATTCCTGTTGTCTTCAGCCCGGTTGTGCTAACTACTTGAGTCTCAGTGGGCAGCACCTATCCTGCACTTTTTGGAGTCTAGACAGAAAAAAATACCTGGATTTGTCTTGCAAAAATAAAGAAAAGGGAGGGGGAAAAGGCAAGTGGAATTCTGTGTATCTTTGAGCTCACTTCACAGCATTGTGCAAGGACCTAATTCCTCCTCTCTGGCCACTTGAGGTTAATTCTTATGATCAGCTGGAAGAGGACATGTGGAAAACATAACCCTGCAAATGTTCTTTGAGAAAGCTGGACCACCATTCCTGTCTATCACATGCTCAAAGCCAATAGCTCAATACAAGAAACTGTCCAAGAAGTTTCCAGCTAATTTCAACATGGTTATTTTAGGAGTCCCACTATTTGAAAGTGTTTTTTTAGCTGGAGTAAAACATCATCCCTTGATACCTTTTAGTCATTACTAGAGCAGTTATCCATCATGAGCCTGCATTGCATGGCAGCAATGGAATTCCCTGGGTGCTTCTCCTAGGAGCTCATTGCCAGAGATTTCTGCAGGGAATTTGTTTTCCCAGTGGCATTTGAGCATTTGTTTTGTCATGCTGCCATAATGAGGGCTTCCAGCAGAACTGGGGTGTCTCACACACTGTGGGTCCTGCAGGAACCTCATCTGTCACTGTCACTGTCCTTGTGCATTTGCATGGTAATATATAACAGCAATAATGATAGTGGTAGGCCTAACAAAAATAATTTTTAAGACCAGATAAGAAAGTGCTGCTCTACTCTAAAGCCTGCAGAGACTATAGCTGCAGCACATTTTTATGGTTCCTGGCCACAGGTTCAATGCATTTTCACTTACCCGTATACACAGGATTATAAATTAATTTCCCCAGTCATGCTGTGGGGAATGTGAAAACACCTAAAGGCTTGGACATACAGCTGACTTCCTATATTATCTCTGGCTGCAGCATGGCCAGGCTGTTATCTGGCTCTGGTGGCCACCAATTGCCAAAACCATCTCAACCATAACAGCTAAACACTCTTGTCCCTCAAAATACAAATGCCACATCCCCCAACTCTGTTGAAAATGGCCCCTAGCCCCTGCTAAATCCTAATCAATAGCCAGAAACCCTTTGGGAAGGTGCTAGCTGGTGTGTGACCAGTTTAGCAAGTAACAGCAGAGGCAACGACATCCCAGAGCCAAAGAACCTTCTGGGCTCTGTCCACCAGTACAGGCAGAGCACCAGGCAAGCGTAATGATCTTTTTGGACACTCTGAGCTTCATGAAACAAGAAACAAAACAAACTGACTTGGTCCTCAATGAAGAGATTTCAGTCAGAAAGCTTAGCTCACATCTACAAAAATACTAGAGGTGCGCCTGGGTGTAGTGAGTTACTCATGTACAAAAGCAGGTATCTTTCCCTTTCCTAGTGGGAAAAGCTTTGAGGTATGTAGCTATGAGGCAGCTGGAAAAACCTTGAGGCGTGCAGCTATGAGGCAGCTGACAGAAGGCAAGAAGGCTCCTCAAGACTAGGAGACACAATGAATCAGGGCAGGAGGATGTGGAACATCCTGTTTCTCCCTCCCACCAGTATTCTCTTCAGAGCTACTCTAGCGTCTGTTCTAGCACTCAGCGGGTGTCTGGGTGAGTCAGTTTAACTCACTAATGTGGAAAAGAACAAGTTTAGAGGGGAAAACAGTGTTATGTAGAAAACAAAACAAAAACCATGAAACCACTAGATAATTTTCTGTTGTCTTAGTATATTCAGAGAACCTCATGAATGTCAGAGAGAGAATGTTGCCACTTTGCTGGCACGGGGTAAGGAGAGAGGTAAGAGAAGCACTGGGAAGGATCAAGTCTCCTTGCTTTCCACTGCAGTCAGCCCTTACAACAGCACAGTTGCTCATGAAATTGTGCTTGAAGTTTGTCTCAAAGTTGGCTCATTTGCAAAATACCACATCACAAAAAACAGAGATAAAGAATTTGTTTCACTGACTGGGTTGGGCTTGGGGGTTTTTTGCTTGCCTGCCCTTTTTTTTCCTCAGCTCTCACCTTCACTTCAGAAATGTCCATTTCCCATTTCATTACCTGGAATTCAGCTGCACTAAGAGCCCTTGTAGCACTGCAGGTTAGAACAATAAGCACAAGGAAGCACTTTCAGCCAGACTTACTGTCGTTCCCCTTCTGTAACTCTGCTTTCTTTGTAAACCACGTGTACGCTAGTGTCATTTGCCAGCCATTCCACATCAGTTTGGAAATGGCTGCTCATCCCAACAAACACTTTGCACAGGAGAGTCATCTTGGAGCCTGTCAAAAAAAAAAAAA